>WNWK01001489.1:0-276751 GCA_009830355.1 Cherax destructor | reverse complement strand
ACCACCAACTGTGACGATCTTGGGGTCTCGTCACCACCAGCTGTGACGATCTTGGGGTCTCGTCACCACCAGCTGTGACGATCTTGGGGTCTCGTCACCACCAGCTGTGACGATCTTGGCCCCTTCTTCCAGTATTTGCCACCGCCTTGGACCCCCCTTCCTCTATATGTGAAGGTCTTGAGGGCCTTCCTCCACCATCTGTGAGGGCTGGGGGTTCCCTTCACCACCTGTGACGGCTAGGGGGTCCCCTTCACCACCTGTGACATCTGTGGGCGGCCCCCGCACAAAACTTCTCGCTCCAATTCCCGAGAGCAATTTCTCCACACCAACCCACCCTCATCCCCTGAAAAGACTTTCACAATAAGTTGAGCTCCTCACCGTGAGAGGGTGTGGAAGAGGTGAGATGACCCGGACAATGGACCATTATGAGAAGCACAATAATCACCCAAACCACAGCGGCAAACACAGCGACGGTGGAGTGTCCTATTCAAGTAAGTACACCACTGTCCTCTACCATGTTTTATAGTCCACAGATCTATGGCCCGATACTTTATAATAATAATAATAATAATAATAATAATAATAATAATAATAATTAATAATAATAATAATACTTTATTGAGACATTGTACAATTATATATGGTAGACATAGTTACGGCGCAAGCTGTCAGTGACCCTATGAAACAACAACAGAGGAGCGTCATGCACACGTGTTGTTGTACTCTATTGCCCGTAAGTATGGATTGTTGTACTCTGACAGTGTCATACTCGATTGTATAATGTACTCCAAGAGTTCCGCTCGCATGTAAGTACAGTAGTGTGCAAATTAATTGGAACAGGAGTAAATTTTGTGATTATCTTATATGCCTTTTTCTCTAGCTTAATTAATGTAGTTTGGGTTATTTTCTCTTCAGAAGAGTTTACTACCAACTTCTGGTAATCATCCAGCTGTGGTGTTACCCTGCGACTTTCGTCAGTGCTACACCAACTGTTGTTCTGTAAGGCTATACCTGCAAGTGTGCTCTGTGAGTGAATGTGTTTTCGCCAAATTCTCCCCTTCAGTTAATGATTTCTGCTGAAATTCATGATGGATGTTACACCTAGGAAGCGTGCAAGTATTGTAGCTCTTAGAAAACATACTGATTTGGGTATCAGACAGATCACCAAGACTAGTAAAGTCAACTGTTGGTTGGATTCTGAAGAGAGCTGACAACACTGGTGATTGTTGAGCGCTGCGTCGAGGAAGATGTGGAAGAAAACGGAAGACAACACCTCACGATGACCAGGTTATCATAAGAAATAGTGTGAAGGATCCCAAGAAAACCAGCAAAGATCTACAGAGAGACTTGGCTTCAGTTGGCGTTAATGTTGATTCTTCAAGTGTTCGACGAAGGCTCCTTGAAGTTGGCAGAACTGCCGGAAAGCCAGTAAAGAAACAATTATTGACTGCTGCTATGAAGAAGAAACAGTTGTAGTGGGCACTCGATCACAAGACATGGATGATAGATGAATGGAGAAAAGTTATATTTTCAGATGAGCGCATTTTGAAGTACAGGGGTACAAATCAGTGGTAGTGAGAGGGAGCAAAGGCGAACCTCTTCGGAGTGGAGATATTCAACAAGCACCAAAACATCCACCTAAGATGTTTTGGGGTAGTTTTACTGCTAAAGGCCCTGGACGGCTTGTTATTCCCATTGTGGATAGAGACTTGCCTGATGGAGAAGTCATATTCCAGTAGGATCTTGCTTCATGCCACACTTCCAGAAAAATGCTGACATTCTTCGAAGAGAGTGAGCTAAGCATTCTAAATTTGTCTCCTCACCTCAAATCAATGGAGAATCTATGGGCAATAACCAGATGCAGGATTGTGAAACAGGACTGTTCAACTGTAGAGAAACTAATTGCTGTTGTTATTAGGACCTGCTACCACGACGATGATCTTGCCAAAATGTGTTCAACATTGGTTGATTCTACGCCCACAGGTATACCTACCTGGAGGTAGGTAGCTGTATGATTCCTACGGGTACTGTAGGTGCTGTATGATCCCTACGGGTTTAGCGTTCACCATAGTAATAATATGCCAAAGTGTAGTTATACTTACAAAAATATATCTCTTAGTAAATCAACTCTCTGTTATATCACTGTTGTGTATTTTTTAAAATAAACATTAATTTTCCAGATAAATGTCTAATTTCGTCACTACTGTATATACTAATGTACTCAAATAACTATGTATTATTGTACTCTGACAATGTCTTTCATCAGTATACATTGTATTCACCAATGTCGTTAAGTATACATTGTACTCACTAATGTCGTTAATTATACATTGTATTCACCAATGTCGTTAAGTATACATTGTATTCACCAATGTCGTTAAGTATACATTGTACTCACTAATGTCGTTAATTATACATTGTACTCACTAATGTCGTTAATTATACATTGTATTCACCAATGTCGTTAAGTATACATTGTACTCACCAATGTCGTTAAGTATACATTGTACTCACCAATGTCGTTAAGTATACATTGTACTCACCAATCTCGTTATTAAGTATACATTGTACTCACCAATCTCGTTATTAAGTATACATTGTTATAACCAGCAAAGTACGAACTCAGTTATATATACCTGTACTCTGGTGGAGTGCCGTACTCAACTGTACATTACTGTACTCTGTCAACAAAGCGCAGTGACGTACTCTGGAAGCTTAATCTCTTACCACAAACGCTCATTTCCCAACGCATCACAACGCGTGCATTTCTGCACGCTATTAACACTTTACACCAATACCCTCCACGTAAACGTGCGAAAATCAACGAACCGCAGGTGACATTTGCAAAATCAACAACTGTTTACCCATTGTCTCTTACAAAGGGATGGCATCTTCCCCTTCCACTGATCAAACCTAATTGTCACCCATTCCTCAGATGCTGTTTGACCCCTACGAGCTTAGCGCTTCTCAATGAATATAATAATAATAATAATAATAATAATAATAATAATAATAATAATATATATATATATATATATATATATATATATATATATATATATATATATATATATATATATATATAATAGTAAACTAATACTAATAATGTAATGATGCGAAACGTAGGTATATGAGTGAAATGGGCTGGGTTTGATTGGTAGCTGGGTAGGACAAAAATGGTATTAAATACCGAAACGTAATCAATTAGGGGTCACACTATACTCGTTTGTGTTTATTTTTCCACTGTATCGGTATTTTATACCATTTATTTCCATCGGCTTTGGGAAGAGGTTGGACAGATACACGTGTAGTATTGATAAGGCCTGCCTTGTATGGGCCCGTAGGCCTCCCGCAGTGTTCCTCCAGTATTAAGTGAACTTGAGTGCCATTAAGATGGCAAACAATTCAGTTTGCAGTGTAGACTCCCAGTTGTTCCTTCTTATGCCTAGCTCACCATAGTTGCTCTTGATCTTAACCAGGAAGGTGACAATAAGAGCAGGTGGAGTCCTGCCAGTAGACTCCTGCTTAGATTCATTAGTTTTATTTGGGATATATTACTATTAACAGATAAGCTAGAAATTTCTTCCTGACCATTTGCCTTTGCAAGTGATTTTGGGGTGAGAGAGATATAGAGAAAGAGAGAAAGAGAGATAGAGATAGAGAGATAAAAAGAGAGCTACAGAGAGAAGAGACGCAGAGACTGGGGGAGTTATGGGTAGGTTAATGACCGGGCAAGGGTGGGGTTACTGGGGTGAGAGATGTGGCTGTAAGGGAGGCGTGTCTCTAAAGGGGTAGTTGAACGGTGGGTATGGGGGCGAACTGGTGTGGTCTAACGGGGTAGTCTGAACGGTGTGGTCTAAACGGGTGTAGTCTGAACGGCTGTGGTCTAAACGGGTGTGTCTGAACGGTGTGGTCGGGAAGGAAGGGTGTAGTCTGAAGCGACGGTGTGGTCTAAGGGGTGCTGAAGGGTGTGGTTAGGGTGGTAGGGTGTGGTCTGAAGGGTGAGTGGAGTGGTTGTCGCGTAGGGACGGGTGTTGTCGGGTAAGGATGGGTGTGGTTAGGGTGGATGGTGGTTGGGGATGGTGTGGTCGACGCGGGAGGGTGTGGTAGACTGGGGTGGGTTGTGGTCTGTGCAGGGGTGGTGTTGTCGGATGGAGAGGGGTGGGTTGGAGGGTGTTCGACGATTGGTGTGTCAGGGGTGTGGTCGGACTGTAGGGGTGTGGTCTGGTTGGAGGGGTGTGGCCGGACTGTTAGGGTGTGGTCGGATTGGAGGGGTGTGGCCGGACTGTTAGGGGTGTGGTCGGGTTGGAAGAGGGTGTGGCCGGACTGTTAGGGGTGTGGTCGGGTTGGAAGGGGTGTGGCCGGACTGTTAGGGTGTGGTCGGGTGGAAGGGGTGTGGCGGACTGTTAGGGTGTGGTCGGGTTGGAAGGGGTTGAGGGTGGCCGGACTGTTAGGGTGTGGTCGGGTTGAAGGGTGTGGCCGGACTGTTAGGGTGTGGTCGGGTTGGAAGGGGGTGTGGCCGGACTGTTAGGGGTGTGGTCGGGTTGGAAGGGGGTGTGGCCGGACTGTTAGGGGTGTGGTCGGGTTGTAAGGGGGTGGCCGGACTGTTAGGGTGTGGTCGGTTGGAAGGGGTGTGGCCGGACTGTTAGGGTGTGGTCGGGTTGGAAGGGGTGTGGCCGGACTGTTAGGGTGTGGTCGGTTGGAAGGGGTGTGGCCGGACTGTTAGGGTGTGGTCGGTTTGGAAGGGTGTGGCCGGACTGTTAGGGTGTGGTCGGTTGGAAGGGTGTGGCCGGACTGTTAGGGTTGTGGTCGGTTGGAAGGGGTGTGGCCGGACTGTTAGGGTGTGGTCGGGTTGGAAGGGGTGTGGCTGGACTGTTAGGGTGTGGTCGGTTGGAAGGGGTGTGGCGGACTGTTAGGGTTGTGGTCGGTTTGGAAGGGGGTGTGGCCGGACTGTTAGGGTTGTGGTCGGGTTGGAAGGGGGTGTGGCCGGACTGTTAGGGGTGTGGTCGGGTTGGAAGGGGTGTGGCCGGACTGTTAGGGTGTGGTCGGTTGGAAGGGGGTAGTGGCCGGACTGTTAGGTGTGGTCGGTTGGAAGGGTGGCCGGACTGTTAGGGTGTGGTCGGGTTGGAAGGGGTGTGGCCAGACTGTTAGGGGTGTGGTCGGGTTGGAAGGGGTGTGCTACTGTTAGGGTGTGGTCGGGTTGGAAGGGGTGTGGCCGGACTGTTAGGGTGTGGATCGGGTTGGAAGGGGTGTGGCCGGACTGTTAGGGTGTGGTCGGGTTGGAAGGGGTGTGGCCGGACTGTTAGGGGTGTGGTCGGGTTGGAAGGGGGTGTGGCCGGACTGTTAGGGGTGTGGTCGGGTTGGAAGGGGGTGTGGCCGGACTGTTAGGGGTGTGGTCGGGTTGGAAGGAGGTGTGGCCGGACTGTTAGGGGTGTGGTCGGGTTTGAAGGGGGTGTGGCCGGACTGTTAGGGGTGTGGTCGGGTTGGAAGGGGTGTGGCCGGACTGTTAGGGGTGTGGTCGGGTTGTAAGGGGGTGTGGGCGGACTGTTAGGGGTGTGGTCGGGTTGGAAGGGGGTGTGGCCGGACTGTTAGGGGTGTGGTCGGGTTGGAAAGGGTGTGGTCAGGGAGAAACGTGATGGGAAAGTTGGATGCATCAGCAAAATTCTCTTGAAAGTTAGATAATCGAGAATCCAAGGAATATAGAAAAAATTCTCTTCGCTTTTCTCCTTTCCTCTTCTCTCTCTCTCTCTCTCTCTCTCTCTCTCTCTCTCGTACAATAAAACCACAACACTGTTTGGCTCATGAAATCCTGACACATTCTATTTATGGGTGTGTGTGGGCGTGGAGGTCATCTGTGGGTGTAGAGGTCGTGTATGGGCGTGTAGGGGACGTTTAGGGGGCATGGGGGAAGTTATTAGGGGGGTAATGCATTACTCCAACATCACACGCAAGATATAATACTAAGGCTTTTATATTACTGATTTTTTGTGCATTCTCGTAGCTATTTTGTTTCCTTCTTAGTCCTGTTGTTCTTCCTTCAATTCTTGTTTTTTTCATCAAATCCCTATTTGTTATTTCGCTCCCACTCATTTTTCTTTTTTCCATATTATACTTTTTCAGTTTTTATCATGTCTGTTTCCTTATATTTTCTTTATCTTCTTCATTTCTTCATTTTCTTTATCTTCTGTTTATTATTCATATTTCGTCTTGTATTACTAACAACTCTCCCACGAGTCAACTAATGCATATCAATTTATTTTGTAACTTGTCAGAGTCAACTATGGACCATCAATTAAACCACTAAAGCACAGTGTCAAGCTGTGCACAGAGTCCTCAGTTGAGTCTTCAACTTGAACATTGCAACTGTTGTCTTCATAGTGAGGAGTGGTCCTAAGGACTCTTAAGAGCAGTAGGACTCCTTTAGGGCGTTGTGTTTTTTTTTTTTAGATGATCTCGTGACAAGAAGTCTTTTAGGTTCTTGTTTTTGTATTGGCAGTGCTCTCGTGGGACAAAGACTCACCTGGGACCTTGTTTTTTGGCAGTGATCGTGTGATTATTCAAGGGACTTCTTTGGGACCTTGTCGTTGTTCTGCCAGTGGTCCTGCGACAAGATTTTTGGGAGTTTGTGTTTTCCTGGGCAGTGTTGGTGTGGTTAGTAGACTCTGTTTGAACTGTGTGAAACTGTACATAACCCCAAGAAATTTTAGGGATCAAAAAGGGGTCTTAATAAATTCACAATTCGGGAAATATGGTGAATTTTTCAATATATGCGTGAAAAGGATTGCGAAAAGGGAATAAAGAAGAATGTAAGAAT
Source organism: Cherax destructor (assembly GCA_009830355.1). NCBI lineage: Eukaryota > Metazoa > Arthropoda > Malacostraca > Decapoda > Parastacidae > Cherax > Cherax destructor. Next base: position 269,937 of record WNWK01001489.1, on the reverse strand, counting down.
TATTGGTGAATAAGCCTGTTAGATATACAGGATAAAGTGCATGGTGGAATCAATAATTGAAAGAATTAAAAATAAGACAGAAAGTAGGAATAAAAATGTTATAGAAGATGGTAGAACAAGTGTTTTCATTGAAGAATGTAATTAAATAATGTTAGATAAAGGTAAGGAACTTTCTGTTGCATTTAAGGATTTAGGAGAGGTAAAGAACAGGAGTGGATACGAGAGCAATGTGGGGAACAGGTGGTAGGTTGCTCAAAAGAATTTATATGTGGATAGTGAGGCTCATGTTAGGGTATGTTGGAGGGAGAGGGAGAATATTTTCCAGAAAAAGTAGGCCTTACACAGGGATGTATAATATCACCAAGATTTTTAACATATTTCTTGAGGGGGTTGTCACAGAAGTGAATGCTGGGGCGTCGGGAGAGGTTTGAGACTGAAAGATAACTAATCTGACACAAACTGAAAGATATCACAGTTGGTTTTTGAAGACGACGCTTTTTCGGGGAGACTCTGAAGAGAAGTTGCAAAGGTATATAAAAAAGGGAAATTAATAGTGAACATAAGAACGAGCCAAGTGATGAAAGTAAACAAAAAAATCTGGGAAATGAAAGACTGAATATCAGATTGAAGAATGAGTGTGTGGAAGTTCTTTTTTCAACGCACCGGCCGTATCCCACCGAGGCAGGGTGGCCCAAAAAAGAAAAAGTTTCTCTTAACTTTAGTAATGTATACAGGAGAAGGGGTTACTAGCCCCTTGCTCTCGGCATTTTAGTCGCCTCTTACAACACGCATGGCTTACGGAGGAAGAATTCTGTTCCACTTCCCCATAGATATGGAAGAAGTAAATGTGTTCAGATATTTAGGAGCGAGTTGCCAGCGGGTGAGTCTGTGAAAGATGAAGTGAACCACTGAAGTGAACCACTGAAGTGAACCACTGAACAGACAAGAAGTATAATGTGGAATGTACCCGAGTATAGTGCTACCAACACTGTTGCGAGTAAATGGGCGTGAAGCATGGGTGTTAAATATTGCAGCAATGAGGAGACTCAAGGCAGTGGAGAGATGTTTGAGAGTAATGTGTGGTGTGAATATTATGCTGAGAATTTGTAGCTTGCAGATTAGGTGTGAAAGTTACCTAAAAGGAATATTTAGTGGGATAAGGGGCTGTTATAGTGGGTTTGGCATTTAGAGAGGATGGATCAAAACAGAATGACTAGGACATATAAATCAGGGGTATTTGGAAGGTGGGGTAGGGGTCGTCCTAGGAAGGGTTGGAGGGATGAGTGCTAGTGGCTTGATCATCCAGCAGTGTTGTGTAGGCAAGTGTTTTTTTTTAACTTGCCTTGCTGTTGGAGTGTGAGCAAGGTAACGCTTATGAAAGGATTCAGGGAAACAGGTTAGCCGGACTTGAATCCTGCAGTTGGAAAATACAGTGCCTGCCCTCTGAAGGAGGGGTGGGGATCAGGCAGTTTGGAGGGCCATCTGAACTATAATGTCAGCACTCTTCTGGCAAGACAGTGACTGTTTGTGAAGCAGTTTCCTCCTTTATGGTCCATCTGCCTCGGTGAGAAACAACTGTCAAAAAAAATCTTGGAAGTGTCTAAAAACAACAATTCATCCAGTATTAATGGAGTAGAGATTAGAACTAAAAACACCTGGTGTTTTTCTATAGGAATTAGATATAAGAGTTCATAAACAATCAGTTCCTAGGTAGTCCGGCCATCGGTGTGTCAGGATACAAACAAAATCATCGTACTTATAACACGTAGTTTTATCTCACTACAATGCATTTACCACGCACATAATTCATCAAATATTAAACCCATTAACATTCCATCAACGGACAAAATAGAGGGATACGAATCTGCTTCTCGCATGGTATAGAATGGTCCTTTCTAAAAACTTTTTTACTTCTGTGACTTTTGCCAAAAAATTTTCAAACACCCGGGGACACCATCCTCTCCCTAGTATCTGGGATCTAGAAAATACTAGAAGAGTATCTACTGTGGCGGTGGGGTTTGATTTGTGGTGAACAGGTTTACCAGGTTCTTAAGAGCACACTAACTACCTTCATTACGTTCGGATATAGGATATAATTGGAAGCGCGGCAGTCTGGCGCTCAGCAGACGGAGGATCGAGCCTCCACCGCGTCTTGCGCTGAATGACCCACATGGGTTAAGCGCATAAAATGAATTATTAATATTATTATGGTCAGTGTAAACCAGCAAACTGCTATGTTATATTACTGAAGTTATTGTATTTATACCTGAAACTTCCAGCTGAGGAACTTCCAGCTGAGGAACTTCCAGCTGAGGAACTTCCAGCTGAGGAACTTCCTGCTGAGGAACTTCCAGCTGAGGAACTTCCAGCTGAGGAACTTCCAGCTGAGGAACTTCCAGCTGAGGAACTTCCAGCTGAGGAACTTCCAGCTGAGGAACTTCCAGCTGAGGAACTCAAACACCCATTAGTCTTTAATCAATTTTGCGCTGTGTAATATAATATTTGTCGTGCAAAAAAACGTTTGTAATTTGATAATGGGTAAATGTAACATAGAAATCCAACCAACCCATCACTAAATCACAGAACGGGTGAGATTTGAACCCCTGGCGGGTGAGTTCTAACTCACAGGCGTTAACCAGTGGTCAAAGAACTGGCCTGGTGAGTTTTACCACTCGCCATTGTTTACACTCCCACCTGTTCGTGAATTGTTTACAATCATGTTATTACGACCAGGTGAGCTAACCTGTCGCTCTTGAGAATAAAAGATCACATTACCATGGCTGGAACACTTCACCTAGAAACCCCACTTAGAAGATAACCCTTAGGACGGCGTTTCAGCCCATCCTGGACCACTGTCTTAACTGTGTCTTGACAATGGTCCACGACGGACCGAAACGTCGTCAAAAGGTTTCTCTCCAAAGTGCGGGTTTTTTGTAAATAAATCCATAACTTTCATTGGTAGAAAATTATTCTCATCATTTGGCAAAAATTTTAAAGCCTTAATGGTACTCTGACTTATCATAAATCACAACAATGAAATATTCCACAATAATATATAATAATGCATTACCTAACAATTAAACATGAGAATTCCATTGGCTAAATAACATTCAATATACATTGAAAAATGTAAATCTTCATACAAATTGACCAGTCACTTCTCTTGTAAAGATATATATTGCGATTTTTTTTTTTTTGCAAATACAGTTGGAAGTGATTTTACAAAATTCAATTACATGTCCTAGTCAATTTTGGAGACACTTCCTAGATCGCCTTTTAAAAAGAATCCCACTGTATGCGGCCGGCAGTAACAGCCTGGTTGATCAGACGGGGGAGGGGGCGTTGACCCCCGAAGCCCTCTCCAGGTATACTCCAGATACAGAGGAGCTTAAGAGAGCACACTGTACCATACTCAGATCGAGCAAGAATTAAAACAGAATTGTTTAATCTCTTTGTTAATCCCAGTTAAACCATTGACTAACAAAAGCTTTCTCTCTCTTACAGCAAGCACGGACAGCCCCGGACTGTGTGCTTTCATCCTCACAATCATCTCCTACCTACTTATTGTAGCTACTTTCCCCTTCTCGCTATGTCTCTGTATCAAGGTAAGAGTCAGGTTTGTGCCTCGTAGCCCGAAGGTCAGAGTAAATGCTCCTACTTACCTTATATAGGTAACTCTCAGCACTACAGGAGGATAAATGTTGTGTGTGTGTTTGTGTGTGTGTGTGTGTGTGTGTGTGTGTGTGTGTGTGTGTGTGTGTGTACTCACCTAATTGTACTCACCTAATTGTGGTTGCAGGGGTCGAGACTCAGCTCCTGGCCCCGCCTCTTCGCTGTCTGCTACTGGGTCTCTGCTCTCCCTGCTCCATGAGCTTTATCATACCTTGTCTTAAAACTATGTATGGTTCCTGCCTCCACTATATCTTTCTCTAGTCCATTCCACTTCCTGACTACTCTGTGGCTGAAGAAATGTTTCCTGACATCCCTTTGACTCATCTGAGTCTTCAGCTTCCAGTTGTGTCCCCTTGTTTCTGTGTTCCCTCTCTGAAACAACCTGTCACTATCTACCTTGTCAATTCCCCGCAGTATTTTGTATGTCGTTATCATGTCTCCTCTGACCCTTCTTTCCTCCAGTGTTGTTAGTCCTATTTCCCTCAACCTTTCTTCATAAGACAGACCCCTGAGTTGTGGAACTAACCTTGTCGCAAACCTTTGCACTTTCTCTAGTTTCCTTACGTGAGGTGTGTGTGTGTGTGTGTGTGTGTGTGTGTGTGTGTGTGTTTGTGTGTATGTGTGTTAGTTACCATTTTGTCCTAGGCACATGTCGATTAGACACTAGGCCTGTTGTATGTGTGTGTAAGGAAACACTTCGAAATGTTTCTGCCCCGCCGGGAATTGAACCCGGGCTCTCCGTGCGTGAAGCGAGAGCTTTAGCCCCCAGACCACCGGGGCTGTAGACTGTGTGTGTGTGTGTGTGTGTGTGTGTGTGGTTTTCCAGCACCAATAGGTTTATTTCTCTGTGTAGATGGGTCTTCCAAGAATATTAAATGTGTTAAGTAAAAGGACACAAATGCAACTAATGTGACATTTTATTGTGGCAACGTTTCGCTCTCCAGGAGCTTTCTCAAGCCGTTACTAGCGATAATGGACATAGTGGGTTTATATATACTCTCAAAGTGAGGTGAAATACTAGTGGTGGTAGTAGTAGTGATATAGGTAGTAGTAGTAGAACAATCAATATGCACATGAGTAAAAGGTGATAAAACAAATACTAGGGTAGTATAACAATAGGTTAGACAAATATTTCTGCTGGAGGTTGAAATATAGAAGGCCTGTAGGAGTGTTCCACATCTACGATGTGCTTGTGTTGAATTAGTAGGAGAGACTATGTGATGGTAGGGTTTACTGTTTCAGGAGGATTCTTGCTAAGACTTCAGAGATGGTGAAGCTGCCTTTGTTTTGTTTAATTGTGTTAGAAACAGAGATAAGTGCTGATTCAAGGCATTTGCGTCTACGGAAATTAGTTTCTTTGATTACTAGTCGGGCGTCTTTGAATTTCATGAGATGAAACACGCATCAATGAACACATTAATGCATGCAGAAACGATAACCTGAACAACGCCTGCGTACAACACCGAAATTCCAACAATCATCTCATGAAATTCAAAGACGCCCGACTAGTAATCAAAGAAACTAATTTCCGTAGACGCAAATGCCTTGAATCAGCACTTATCTCTGTTTCTAACACAATTAAACAAAACAAAGGCAGCTTCACCATCTCTGAAGTCTTAGCAAGAATCCTCCTGAAAACAGTAAACCCTACCATCACATAGTCTCTCCTGCTAATTCAACACAAGCACATCGTAGATGTGGAACACTCCTACAGGCCTTCTCTATTTCAACCTCCAGCAGAAATATTTGTCTAACCTATTGTTATACTACCCTAGTATTTGTTTTATCACCTTTTACTCATGTGCATATTGTATTACTACTACTACTACTAATATCACTACTACTACCACCACTAGTATTTCACCTCACTTTGAGAGTATATATAAACCCACTATGTCCATTATCGCTTGTAACGGCTTGAGAAAGCTCCTGGAGAGCGAAACGTTGCCACAATAAAATGTCACATTAGTTGCATTTGTGTCCTTTTACTTAACATATTGTCGGTAATTCTACCAATATTATTACAATATTAAATGTGAGCTTCCGTTATCTGACGTCTTGTTTAGCACATATTGATGTGTTAGTGTGTGTGTTAATACATGTGCACCCCTTATTGTGTGTTCATACATGTGCACCCCTTGTTGTGTGCGTGTTCAAACATGTGCACCGATATGTGTACGTAATAGCACATATGCACCCGTCATTGTTTGAGTGTTAGCACATGTGCACCCGTTAGTGTGTATGTCAGTGCATGTATCCCCGTTAACAGAGGCGAAGGGCTACGCAACAGGTGATAAAACAGTGCTAGGCTCACTACAACAGTGAAAAACTAGAAGAATTAAACGCTAAGAGAACCAAATAATAAGATAGCAATAAGAAAAGGTAGAGATACGTAAGAGAGCAATGAGAGAGAGAGAGAGAGAGAGAGAGAGAAGAGAGAGAGAGAGAGAGAGAGAGAGAGAGAGAGAGAGAGAGAGAGAGAGAGAGAGAGAGAGAAAGGAGAACTATAGCGAGAGAGGGAAAGTGGAGACAACAGGAAGGTGGGTAATTAGTGTAACGTCAAACAGGTGAGTCTTTCGTTCATTTCTGTCGCATGCTCACCTGCCTACCCCTAGAACCTGGCCCTGGGTTCTGCACCACTTAGAACATGGCCCTGGGTTATGTACCTCCTAGAACCTGGCCCTGGGTTCTGCACCCCTAGAACCTGGCCCTGGGTTCTGCACCCCCTAGAACCTGGCCCTGGGTTCAGTACCCTTTAGAACCTCACCCTGGATTCTGCACCCCCTAGAACCTGACCTTGGCTTCTGCACTCCATAGAACTTGAGCCTGGGTTCTGCACCCCAAAGAACCTGAGTCTGGGTTCAGTACACTTAGAACCTGACCCTGGGTTCAGTACACCTAGAACCTGACCCTGGGTTCTGCACCCCTTAAAACCTGACCCTGGGTTCTGCACTCTATAGAACCTGACCCTTGGTTCTGCACCCTATAGAACCTGACCCTGGGTTCAGTAAACCTAGAACCTGACCCTGGGTTCAGTACCCTCTAGAATCTGACCCTTGGTTCAGTTCCCTCTAGAACCTGACCCTGGGTTCATTATCCCCTAGAACCTGACCCTGGGTTCTTCACCCCATAGAACCTGATCCTAAGTTCAATATTCCTTAGCCTAGAACATGACCCTGGGTTCGGTATCCCCTAGAACCTAACCCTGGGTTCAGTACCCTCTAAAACCTGACCCTGGGTTCAGTACCCCCTAGAACCTGACCCTGGGTTTAGTACCCCCTAGAACCTGACCCTGGGTTCAGTCCCCTCTAAAACCTGATCCCTGGGTTCAATACCCCCTAAAACCTGATCCCTGGGTTCAATACCATCTAGAACTTGATCCCTGGGTTCAATACCCCCTAGAACCTGATCCTTGGGTTCAATACCCCCTAGAACCTGATCCCTGGGTTCAGTATCCCCTAAAACCTGATCCCTGGGTTCAATACCCCCTAGAATCTGATCCCTGGGTTCAATACCCCCTAGAACCTGATCCCTGGGTTCCGAAATCCCGCCCCTCAACCTCTCACCAGATACTCTCATCCTCCCTCTCTCTATCGCTGTCTTTCTCCATTCTTACCCTCCCATGCTTTCTCCATCTGTTCCTCTTTACACCTTCTGTTACACCTACCTATCCCATTTCTTCTATTCCATCCCTACCTATCGCCGCCTACTCCCACTTTAAACCATCCCAACTAGACTCAACATATTCAATGTCACCCCATAACGTAACACAATGTATATATTCTCACCTATAAATATCTGTGTATTTTCACCAATAAATATCTGTTAATATTATATGTTAATAAATTCTGAAAAAAGCCTACTAAATGGGAAAGGAAATATTGTAAGGATTAGGCCTGTTAAGAAAGACATGGGGAAGTAAGCCTAAGTGTATTTTGCAAGTACACAGATTTTTTTTCAAAACGCTACACTAACACAGTAGAGGCAATTAATTAATAGGTTAATTGGGTTTGAAGCTTATCGACTACACGAGGGTCATTAAGGCTGCAAGTAACCTGTTCAATACCAATCAAGTGTCTTTAAATCCCCTAAAAATATGGAAGAAAAAACTCTGAGTGTACACAGAATGAGAGATTTTAGATTAGATGTTGTCACCAAGTGACTTGTTTATTGTGCACGTCATATACATCCTGTGGAGGTTAATGCAAGAGCATATGGATACACAAATGGCCTAGGAACTAGGCCTCCAAAAGGATTCACAAGAGTACATCTGGATTTATATCTACAGTTTACTTATCTGTTACAAACAAATTTAGGAAATTTGTTTAATATATCTGGTATCATATTTTCATTAATAAGATATCTTGACATGCCACATAGGTTATTATACTATCTCTATATTCATCAATAAGTGGATAAATTGTGAGAGACATACACCTGTCCGTGTATTCTCGAGTGAGGGACTGACATACACCTAACCGTGTATTCTTGAGTGAGGGACTGACATACACCTAACCGTGTATTCTTGAGTGAGGGACTGACATACACCTAACCGTGTATTCTTGTATGAGGGACTGACATACACCTAACTGTATTCTTGAGTGAGGGACTGACATACACCTAACCGTGTATTCTTGAGTGAGGGACTGACATACACCTAACCGTGTATTCTTGAGTGAGGGACTGACATACACCTAACCGTGTATTCTTGAGTGAGGGACTGACATACACCTAACCGTGTATTCTTGAGTGAGGGACTGACATACACCTAACCGTGTATTCTTGAGTGAGGGACTGACCACCACATATCCTCATATGAGTGGAAATAAAAGATGAATAGGTAATTAAGTCACGTTCACTCCATGAACGTGATTACAATATCCTGCTCTCCATACACATACATTTGTCCAACATATGTAAAAAATTCAAGACATATTGTTCATTTGACAAAGAACACACTGTATTGTTTGTGAAAAAAAAATGTACCTTTAAGATACAATGATTATCTTGACGTGCGTCCTTTGTCAGACAGACAATTTGTGTTGAGCATACATGAGGGGGATTACCAATAGACCCCTGGCTGTCTTCAAGGAGGCACTGGACAGGCACCTAAAGTCAGGACTTTGAAGGCAGCCATATTAATTTCTTTTTCTTTATTTTTCGTCCGATTTCTTTTATTATTATTTTTGTTTGAATAAGCGTACGTGTCATATGATCATAAAGTTTCAATAAGATCAGCCAACACAAATTATTAACAAAAAATATATACTGATTTTTTAAAGAGGTGGACCGGTAAGCCGGCGGAAGGCCTCGGTCAGATTACCAAAATCTCCAGCTGTGGGTCATACATATGACTTTGACCCGCGTCAGGAAATACTTAGTCCTGTTTCCTGACAAACATTGTACCTACCTACCTCACCTAACGTACTGGAACTGCCAGAAGTGTGTTTGGTACTGATAAAACAAATTATTTTTTATAAATAAAACAAAGTGCTAAACCCTGATAAAACAAAGCTAAACCCATTTATATATATATATATATATATATATATATATATATATATATATATATATATATATATATATAAAAAAAAACTGTAATATACCTTATTTTCAGCCCTCAAAAAATAAAGTTGGTATGTTCTTGAAATTTAGTAAATATCTGCACTTTACCCCCACAAATGCAAAAAAAAAAAAGTGCTATTGGGAAATTATTTTGTAAAACTTTCATTATGCTTGTCGAGAAAATCATTTCAGTTCGTCCATTAATAATTGAGCTATAGCAATAATTAGATCAATTACTTACTTACCAGATATCAACGAAAACGTGGACAAGTACATCTGGAGACTTTTTTTGTGGGGGGGAAGGGGAGAAAATCGCGCTATTTATGAGTCTTGGTATATGAAAGGAGTATTTTTCTATAGTTACCTCAGTGATATACACGTTTTTTATAATGTTAATGAACTAGAGAAAGCGTAAAATTATTATCTTATGGGTACACTGCTGTAGAGCTCGGGCGACGACCACTCCTTAGTCATTTTTGTTATTAATTTGGGAATGTATATTATGTTTTGTATGGCATTTATTGTATGCCTAATATGATTTTGGAGACCATGTAATAGATAAATAAATTAAATTGTCAACAATAAAGTAAAAATATAGCATTTTAAAGCGCCATGAGCGACTTACTCTCGTTATCTGTAATTCCCCCTAATCTACACTTACACCCACCCAAATGACTAAACATAAAATTCCTAATATAGCTAACACCCAGGTGTTAGTCGACTGGTGGGTGTTAGTCGACTGGTGTGGGTCTCATCCTAGTACAAAACTAACCTAATTTGCGGGAAATGCTCAGCATAACAAGTGGTTTTCTATATAGTAGTATGTCATTGATGTCAGCTAGGCCTGTATACCTTGTACATTTACTTGAAATAAATAAAGATATTATTATTATTATAATTATTATTATTAACAGTTGATCAGGGTTGAAAATTTGAAGCCAATCAGATAAGGCGTTACAAAGTCATAAACGAGTGTGGGAACTAATATGCTTAATCTAAAACTAGTAATGGTGAAGAGTGCAGCCTCTTCTCACTTAGCGACGTACTCGAACTTACGACGGGCTCTCTGACCAGTATGCATACCTAAATAATGCATGTTAGAGCTGATTTCCTCTATTTGTCCGTGTAAAATAAGAAAGTTTTGACCGTGTAAAATAAGAAAGTTTTGTCCGTGTAAAATAAGAAAGTTTTGACCGTGTAAAATAAGAGCCCCGTTTGTACAGACCGGGCCGCGGGGGCGTTGGTCCCGAAACCTCCCCAGGTATCTCCAGGTACACACTGTATGTAACAGTGTTCCGGCTCAAGGTTTAAGTTATACACTAAAAAAAAAAAAATCTCTGGAAAAAGTGATTTTTCAATACTTCTTAATGTTCTGTTTTTTTTTTTAATTTCTACTCAAAAATTGTCTGTCCTCAATTCAAGAAAAAAATATTTGATTTTGTGTTGTTTAAAGTCAAATTTGATAAGAAAAATTAGCACATAAAAAGGTCAATACAAAAATACTTTCTAATTACTCAAATAACCCGCACATGGGAGGAGACAGGAAGCAGTGGGAGGAGACAGGAAGCAGTGGGAGGAGACAGGAAGCAGTGGAAGGAGACAGGAAGTAGTGGGAGGAGACAGGAAGCAATGGGAGGAGACAGGAAGCAGTGGGAGGAGACAGGAAGCAGTGGGAGGAGACAGGAAGCAGTGGGACGAGACAGGAATCAGTGGGACGAGACAGGAAGTAGTGGGACGAGACAGGAATCAGTGGGACGAGACAGGAAGTAGTGGGACGATACAGGAAGCAGTGGAAGAGACAGGAAGCAGTAGGACGAGACAGGAAGCAGTGGGACGAGACAGGAAGCAGTGGGACGAGACGGGAAGCAGTGGGACGAGACAGAAAGCAGTGGGACGAGACAGAAATCAGTGGGACGAGACAGGAAGTAGTGGGACGATGCAGGAAGCAGTGGGACGAGACAGGAATCAGTAGGACGAGACAGAAAGCAGTGGGACGAGACAGGAAGTAGTGGGACGATACAGGAAGCAGTGGGACGAGACAGGAAGCAGTGGGACGAGACAGAAAGCAGTGGGACGAGACAGGAATCAGTGGGAGGAGACAGGAAGCAGAGGAAGGAGACAGGAAGCAGTGGGAGGAGACAGGAAGCAGTGGGACGAGACAGAAAGCAGTGGGACGAGATAGGAAGCAGTGGGACGAGACAGAAAGCAGTGGGACGAGACATAAATCAGTGGGACGAGACAGGACGTAGTGGGACGATACAGGAAGCAGTGGGACGAGACAGGAAGCAGTAGGACGAGACAGGAAACAGAGTTACGAGACAGAAAGCATTGGGACGAGACAAGAATCAGTGGGAGAAGACAGGAAGCAGTGGGACGAGACAGGAAGCAGTGGGAGGAGACAGGAAGCAGTGGGACGAGACAGGAAGCAGTGGGACGAGACGTAAAGCAGTGGACGAGACAGGAAGCAGTGGGACGAGACAGGAAGCAGTGGGACGAGACAGGAAGCAGTGGGACGAGACAGGAAGCAGTGGGACGAGACAGGAAGCAGTGGGATTAGACGCAAAGCAGTGGGACGAGACAGGAAGCAGTGGGACGAGACAGAAAGCAGTGGGACGAGACAGGAAGCAGTGGGACGAGACAGAAAGCAGTTTGAAGAGACCGGAAGCAGTGGGACGAGACATGAAGCAGTGGGACGAGACAGGAAGCAGTGGGACGAGACAGGAAGCAGTGGGACGAGACAGGAAGAAGTGGGACGAGACAGGAAGCAGTGGGACGAGACAGGAAGAAGTGGGATGAGACAGGAAGCAGAACGACGAGACAGGAAGCAGTGGGACGAGACAGGAAGCAGTGGGATTAGACGCAAAGCAGTGGGACGAGACAGGAAGCAGTGGGACGAGACAGGAAGCAGTGGGACGAGACACGAAGCAGTGGGACGAGACACGAAGCAGTGGGACGAGATACGAAGCAGTGGGACGAGACACGAAGCAGTGGGACGAGACACGAAGCAGTTTGACGAGACACGAAGCAGTGGGACGAGAGACGAAGCAGTGGGACGAGACAGGAAGCAGTGGGACAAGACAGGAATCAATGTGATGAGACAGGAAGCAATGTGACGAGACAGGAAGCATTGTGACGAGACAGGAAGCAGTGTGACGAGACAGGAAGCAGTGTGACGAGACAGGAAGCAGTGTGACGAGACAGGAAGCATTGTGACGAGACAGGAAGCAGTGTGACGAGACAGGAAGCAGTGTGACGAGACAGGAAGCAGTGTGACGAGACAGGAAGCAGTGTGATGAGACAGGAAGCAGTGTGACGAGACAGGAAGCAACATGATAAGACATTTTAGCACCAACACTCATAAATAAATAACAGAACTGATGTCACATTGTGTAGATTCACATCTTTTCTAGTTCTTTATATATTTTTTCCTAACCATTATCTTCTTTCCTTTATTCTTGCTCTTCCATATACATCTCACCATCTTAGTTCCCTCTACCTTCTCCTCCTCCCATTCTACTAGTTATGCTTTTCGTTGCTTTCAAAGTTTTCTTATTGTCTTTTGTCTTTCTCCTGACTTCGTAAAGATGGCACATGTGTTGGAAGAATGAAAGCATTAAGAGCGGTAAGGAAGGATAATCCTGCCATTGCTTCTTACATCTTCCTCGACTAGACATTGTTGTCAATTTTGAATTGCACGATTGGGTTAGAAAATACTTTTCATTGGACTTGAGTGAGAGAGTGAGAGAGACAGAGAGAGAGAGACAGAGACAGATAGATAGAGAGACAGAGACAGCCAGACAGATACACAGACAGGCGGACAGACAGAATCGAGATATAAAATAGCCACAGGGTATCGAGGAAAAAGATTTATTGAAAATCTAGAAAAAAATTCTGAAAAAACTGGGTTAAAAAATATAGTACAGACTTTTGTTATTCTTCAGAAAGAAAAACCAACAGCACACAGACTGGCTTAACCCAACAATAAACAGCACACAGACTGGCTTAACCCAACAATAGACAGCACACAGACTGGCTTAACCCAACAATAAACAGCACACAGACTGGCTTAACCCAACAATAAACAGCACACAGACTGGCTTAACCCAACAATAAACAGCACACAGACTGGCTTAACCCAACAATAAACAGCACACAGACTGGCTTAACCCAACAATAAACAGCACACAGACTGGCTTAACCCAACAATAAACAGCACACAGACTGGCTTAACCCAACAATAAAACGTTTAGAAACTGCATTGTTGCCACATCCCTCTGTGCTATGATAACTCGTTCTCACCAGTTGCCACTTCTGCAAACTTGTGGGAACGTAACTTGTTTTCACGGAACAAGTTGAGTACTGCAACTTGAATACTGCAACTTGAGTACCTCAACTTGAATACCTCAACTTGAGTACCTCAGACCGTGACTTACAAACCTGTCGCAGACATGTGAGGAACAGGACAGATAAGGATGGGTAAATTACACATTCAGCGACTTTGAGAAAACCTATGATGAATGAGAAACTTGTCCAACATTTGGGAATCCTTGAGGATAATGTTTCGCCAGCCAGTGGCTTCTTCAGTCCAATACTGAGAATAACATATGAAGATGAGGAGCGTGAGGTAATCAGTCCCTGAGCCTGAAAAGTACATTTCAGTCCATCAGTCTTGATAAATGTACATTTCTCAAGACTGGTGGACTCATCACATCGACTCCAAGTTGAGGGACTGATTACCTCATACTCCTCTCCATCATCCTCTGTTATTCTCTGTATTGGACTGAAGAAGCCACTGGCTGGCTTAATTCCTCGATAAAAATTCCCAAATGTTGCTCAGAAATGTCTTATTCTTAAACTTGTCAGTTTCTAAATCATTTACATCACAAGACATATGATAGAGTGCCACACAGGACGCTGCCTGGTAGAATGCCACACAGGACGCTGCCTGGTAGAGTGCCACACAGGACGCTGCCTGGTAGAGTGCCACACAGGACGCTGCCTGGTAGAGTGCCACACAGGACACTGCCTAGTAGAATGCCACACAGGACACTGCCTGGTAAACTCAGAGAGCAAACATAGTTTCAAAAATTGTTAGAATTATAACCTTAATTTTTTAAGGGGTTAACGGTAAGCCAGCGGGAAGCCTCGGTCAGATTACCAAAAGCTTCAGTGACGAGTCAAAATATGACTTAAGACCCGCGTCAGAAAACACTTGTCTTGTTTCCTGACAAACACAAACCTGGGTAAGTGGAAAAGGATTGGCGTGGATAAGAAACTAATTGAAAGACAGAAAATAGTCACTGAGAGATGAAGCATCAGGATGGAGGGAGGAGAACTGAAGGAAATCAAATCAGGGAACGGGTAGGGGGTTGAACCCAGGGCAGGTGAGTTCTAAAACTCACAGGCCAGTGTGTTAACCACTGGGCCACCTGGCCCTAATAAAATTCGTCCAACTAGGTATATTTCTATACACCATAGGAAGGTTAACATGAGCCACTACTGTGACCACAAATGCAGGTTTTTAAAGACGAATCCCACACTAGTGTGGCTGTGGCATGCTGGCCCATGAGTTTTAGGCTTCGCCATGGGTTCAAGCTCCACCCGTTCCGTGGTTTGTAATCCGTGTTACTACGCTTTCGTGAGTCAGAACTTAAGAAATTACACAAAGATTAGTTATCAAGGGTATAATGATGCCGTCAAACTGTAGATATTTTTTTTCTTTTTTTAACAGTTCAGAACATTTATTGGAAGAAGAGTTTAGCCACGAATGGCTTCATTAATTAATCCTAATTATGAAACATTTCCTTTATTAAATAAATGTATTGAAGCGTATGAAAATGTCCTGTTTCACAAAGATATATGTTGGGCAATATAATGTTCGTGTTGTAAATGAGTGACTTAAAGGAATTTACTTGTTCAAAGCATTTTTTATGAATGATTCTTCAATGAGGATGAGATTATGCATTGAAGAGGATGAAGGAAACAAACCATACCACGGGTGGGGTTAGAACCCGCGGTCAGAGAGTCTCAAAACTCCAGACCGTCGCGTTAGCCACTGAGCCAGCTACCTTCAATAAGATTTATCCAACTAGGTATATTTCTTATTGAATCTTATTGAAGCTAGCTGGCCCAGTGGCTAAAGCGACCGTCTGGAGTTTTGAGCTTCTCTGACCGCGGGTTCTAACCCCACCCGTGGTATGGTTTGTTTACAATCGTGTCATTGCGATTTCGTGAGTCAGGATGAAGAGAAACACATGGATATTCTGTTTGGTCAAACAGATGATTCCTGGACTTTCATCCTAGCAAACAAATTAAATTAAGTTGGGAGATTGAGAAAGGAGACCCAAGCGTAGTATATGAAGTTCACAGAACCAGAAATATCAAGAGATAATCATAATACCCAAAAATGGTCCCCCAAAGCCCATATAAATAAACTAACTCAGGCAGTACAACACAAGTTGAAGAAGGAGACACTTGTGCAACATTTTGGACTCTTTATTACGGGAAAGTTTCGCCAGCCAATGGCTTCTTCAGTCCAATACAGAGAAGAACGATGGAAGATGAGAATGAACGTTGGCAGAGACTCGTTCGAAGCTCTTTACCTCATATGAACGACCCAGTCTTGAGTTTGCAGCAGACTCGTCACCAAGAAAGAATGGTGCCTCAGCTTAAACAAAAATGAAAAAAAAAATGCTGGAGGAGCAAAGAACAAGAGGTTATTATCACATGTCAAATATTTATGAGCATAGACAAGCAGACAACAATATGATGTTAAGCAGGGAATAAGAGGATTTTTTGAAGATTTTACACTTAATAGAACAAAGGGGATCCTAGAAGGCACTTCCTGAACAAGAGAGTGGTAAGGAAGTAGAACAAACTGAACAGACACACAATGGAAACAGAATCTAAATATTGATTAAAAGTAAGATATGACAGAGCAATTTCATGACGGTTGGTGGGGGGGGGAAGAGCAGCCAAGAGCTAGAGCTCACCCTTACCACCACACCCCCTACCATTTTCCCCGTAAAAAACAATTGCGTGATTACAAAGAGTCAGATTGAGACAAACAATGAGAGGGAATACGAGAGGCAGCCTTCCCCTCCTTCATAACTCAATTCCCGAGCCAGTCTTATCTCAGGCTTCGTGCTCAGAAAGCATAAACACAAGCTTGGATACCCGCGTTTCCACAGCGAATTCTCTTAACGAACGGCGTTAGCTGGATTCTGCTGCCTTGCATCGCGACCGCGTCGTTCAGGGCCCCAGCGAGAGGCTCTCTTGACTCACTTTTATTGGAATTATACGATTGTGGTGTAGCCTGATTGTAGGTCTCGAGGTAACATTGTTTTGATTGCATGGCACCAATGTTGAAGTAACATTGTTTTGATTGCATGGCACCACTGTTGAAGTAACATTGTTTTGATTGCATGGCACCACTGTTGAAGCAACATTGTTTTTATTGTTGCTGGAACCAGTGTTGAGATAACATTGTTTTTATTGTTGTTAGAACCAATGTTGAGGTAATATTTTTGTTTTTGAAACCTGTGTTGAGGAAACATTGTTGTTAGTGCTTGGAACCAGTGTTGAGGTAACTTGTTTTTATCGTTGCTGGAACCAGTAATAACATTGTTATTAGTGTTTGTGAACAATGTTGAGGTAACAACTTGATTTTTACAAACTCCCTGTCTTAATACCACCACCTCCTCTACCTCCTATTTCCCCACCTATTCCTCCTCTTCCACGTTAACCTTATTATTATAACCATGATTTTTAAGGAGGTGGAACAGTTAGCCAGCGGAAGTCCTCGGTCAGATGACCAAAAGCTCCAGCTGTGGGTCATGTGACTAAAACCCGTGTCAGAAAACACTTGTCCTGTTTCCTGACAAACATACCTCGTCCACGTTGAATGAAGACTCGTGTGCAACACACTGGTATCTTTATTTTCAAAATATTTCGCCTACACATTGGGCTTCTTCAGTCGAATACAGAGGAGACTTACAGAAGCAGGGGGGATATGTAATGATGCGATCAGTCTATCAGCAGTCCGGTAGTAGTTCTTAAAGTGGTCAGTCCTTCAGCCTTCAGAAGTGTCCACCTTCATGTGTTTGGTTCAGTTATCGTGATTTTATTCCTATTCTCCCTCCTCCTCCTAATCACACTTCCCTTTCCATCTATTCCTCCTCTCCCTCCACTCATCCTTCTCAATCTTTAGTTCTCTTAGTCCTACTACTTTTCCGTCTCCTCTTCCTTTTCTTTATAATATTCTTACTGATGCTCCTCATAGCCTTCTTCTCCTCACATTATTCCTATCTTCCTCTTCGTATTATTCATCAAAATCCTGTCTTGGATGCTCATAATCCTTCTAGTTATTCTCTTCTTCTTTGTCTTCATCATCCTTCGAGTCTCGTTTAGTCTCTCTTTCTATTAGTCTTCTCCTTCCTTCTCTTGTTCTTTCTTTTATTTATCTTCCTGTTTCTCCACATCACGTTTTATAGACCTTTATGGTGCCAGGTAACTGACACCTTGTATCTGTAGTGTGATACCTTGTATCTGTAGTGTGACACCCTGTATCAGTAGTGTGACACACTGTATCAGTAGTGTGAAATTATCAGTAGTGTGACACACTGTATCAGTAGTGTGGCACACTGTATCAGTAGTGTGGCACACTGTATCAGTAATGTGACACACTGTATCAGTAGTGTGACACACTGTATCAGTAGTGTGACACACTGTATCAGTAGTGTGACACACTGTATTAGTAGTGTGACACACTGTATTAGTAGTGTGACACACTGTATCAGTAGTGTGGCACACTGTATCAGTAGTGTGACACACGGAGTACAGTCTAGGGGCCAGAGACTGCAAACCTCAATCAAGGAAAAAGATCTTGGGGTGAGTATAACACCAGACACATCTCCTGAGGCGCACATCAACCAAATAACTGCTGCAGCATATGGGCGCCTAGCAAACCTAAGAACAGCATTCCGACATCTTAATAAAGAATCGTTCAGGACCCTGTACACTGTGTACGTTAGGTCCATATTGGAGTATGCAGCACCAGTTTGGAACCCACACCTAGCCAAGCATGTGAAGAAGCTCGAGAAAGTGCAAAGGTTTGCAACAAGACTAGTCCCGGAGCTAAGGGTATGTCCTACGAGGGAGGTTAAGGGAAATCGACCTGACGACACTGGAGGACAGGAGAGATAGGGGAGACATGATAACAACATATAAGATACTGAGAGGAATTGACAAAGTGGACAGAGACAGAATGTTCCAGAGATGGGACACAACAACAAGGGGACACAGATGGAAGTTGAAGACTCAGATGAATCACAGAGATGTTAGGAAGTATTTCTTCAGTCACAGAGTTGTCGGGAAGTGGAATAGTTTAGGAAGCGATGTAGTGGAGGCAGGCTCTATACATAGCTTTAAGCAGAGGTATGATAAAGCTTATGGCGCAGGGAGAGTGACCCAGTAGCGGCCAGTGAAGAGGCGGGGCCAGGAGCTTTGACTCGACCCCTGCAACCACAACTAGGTGAGTACAACTAGGTGAGTACACTGTATCAGTAGTGTTACACACTGTATCAGTAGTGTGACACACTGTATCAGTAGTGTGACACACTGTATCAGTAGTGTGGCACACTGTATCAGTAGTGTGACACACTGTATCAGTAGTGTGACACACTGTATTAGTAGTGTGACACACTGTGTCAGTAGTGTGACACATTGTATCAGTAGTGTGACACACTGTATCAGTAGTGTGGCACACTGTATCAGTAGTGTGACACACTGTATCAGTAGTGTGGCACACTGTATCAGTAGTGTGACACACTGTATCAGTAGTGTGGCACACTGTATTAGTAGTGTGACACACTGTGTCAGTAGTGTGACACATTGTATCAGTAGTGTGGCACACTGTATCAGTAGTGTGGCACACTGTATCAGTAGTGTGACACACTGTATCAGTAGTGTGACACACTGTATCAGTAGTGTGACACACTGTATCAGTAGTGTGACACACTGTATCAGTAGTGTGACACACTGTATCAGTAGTGTGACACACTGTATCAGTAGTGTGACACACTGTAGTCATGTAGTGTGACACACTGTATCAGTATGTGACACACTGTATCAGTAGTGTGACACACTGTATAAGTATTGTGACACACTGTATCAGTAGTGTGACACACTGTATCAGTAGTGTGACACACTGTATCAGTAGTGTGACACACTGTATCAGTAGTGTGACACACTGTATCAGTAATGTGACACACTGTATCAGTAGTGTGACACACTGTATCAGTAGTGTGACACACTGTATCAGTAATGTGACACACTGTATCAGTAGTGTGACACACTGTATCAGTAGTGTGACACACTGTATCAGTAGTGTGACACACTGTATCAGTAGTGTGACACACTGTATCAGTAGTGTGACACCCTGTATCAGTAGTGTGACACCCTGTATCAGTAGTGTGACACCCTGTATCAGTAGTGTGACACCCTGTATCAGTAGTGTGACACCCTGTATCAGTAGTGTGACACCCTGTATCAGTAGTGTGACACCCTGTATTAGTAGTGTGACACCCTGTATCAGTAGTGTGACACCCTGTATCAGTAGTGTGACACCCTGTATCAGTAGTGTGACACACTGTATCAGTAGTGTGACACACTGTATCAGTAGTGTGACACACTGTATCAGTAGTGTGACACACTGTATCAGTAGTGTGACACACTATATTAGTAGCCTGACACCTTGTTTCTGCATTGCAAACTCTACAAGAATTTTAATTCCAAGCAAAACTGAGAGTATCCCATCAAAATAACTTTGTCTTACACTGTTAAAGAAGATATTTTTGCAACACTGCTTAGAGTTTTCTCAATCCAGTGGCAAAAATTTCCCGAACTCGAGGAGACAAAGCTTCCCTAATTTAATGTTCCAGTAATAACAAAAAAAAAAGACAATACCCTGACTGGAACAATACACAAATAACCCGCACATAGAAGAGAGGAGCTTACGACGACGTTCCGGTCCGTCTTGGACCATTTACAAAGTCACACTCCTCTCTTCTATATGCGGGTTATTTGTGTAATGTTCCAATGTTGCACACTTATGGAAAATATTGACTTTTTCCCCGTGAAGTTGTTTGAATATTATTCGCCTATCACTGTACATATGTTTTATTTTAACACACCAGGTGTCTGCCACCGAGGTAGGGTGACCTCAAACCAAGCCAACACATTCGACATCATTTATTTAAAAGCTGTCTTGCCAGAAGTGTAATGAAACCACATTTGATATGACCCCTCGAACTACCACATCTCTACCTTTGATTCAAAGTGCAGGCACCGTACTCACCACCACCAGGACTCGAGTCCGGTTAGCCGGTTTCCCAGAATCCTTTCATAATGTTAACTTAGTTACAAATCACACTTCAGCAGCATTTTAAGTGAAGAAAACCACATGTTTCCACTCCAATCTAACACACTCGAAAATGTTTGTTGGATGTTCAAGCCCCTGGACCTCAAAACCTCTTTTACCCCCTCCAATACCTGGGACCACCCCTAGTTTTCCCTCCTTCGTCCCCCATATGGTGCACCTTCTTAGTCATCCTAGTCTATTCAATCCTTAGTATCCTAACCACTCCTCTGCTCGGTGAATTATACCAGTTGTAAGGACACTCCGTTTTATAATCTCCAAATTAAGAATACTCTGAAAAATATTTACACAACATAATGTCCTCAAACGTGACATCTCCGCTACCTTCAGCCTCCTCTTCCAACATGTCGTAGATTCACAAGTTTTAAAGATACGTTACAAGAACATATATATATATATATATATATATATATATATATATATATATATATATGTCGTGCCGATTAGGTAAAACTGGTCAATTAGCAAGAACTCATCTAAAATTAAGTCCTTTCTAAAATTTTATCTTACACGTTCAAAGATATATTTTTTTCATTTATGTTAATGTAAGAATTTATAATTTTGTACCAAGAGAAACTTTGAAAACCTACCTAACCTTATTACAACAAGCGCAATTTAATTTAGCCTAACCCAACTAAATATATTTTAGATACGTTAACATTAATTTAATAATAAACAAACACAATGAAATATATTTTTTCGTTATGTTCAGAATGATTTTGGCGAAATTATTGCATACACAAATTTTCACTTGTCTTATATGGCAAGGTGAGCGTTGCTATTTAAGCCAAAATCGCAAGTTTTACCTAATCGGCACGACATATATATATATATATTATATATATATATATATATATATATATATATATATATATATATATATATATATATATATATATATATATATATTTGTTTACCTATAACTGTGTTTACATAGTCAGTGCATGTACTTACTTGTTTGCCTGTTTGTCTGTCACAATTTTGGTCATTAAATATTTTTCCCGAACTATAAATCCCTCTGTTGAAGAGAATAGAATATAAAGTTAATCAATTAGAGAATACGAATTAGGGGAGACTCTGAATGCTAGGTGATTAGCGACGGTTGTCAAGGTGATTAAACCTCTCTGAGTGTAGTTTCCACATCATTAACCTTATTTAATTACAGGAAATTCTGGGGTCGTTAGGAAGATCAGGATGGGATGATACAGTGGTCTGAGAAGTGGCAGATACAGTTTAATGTAGATAACTGTGAGGTTAAGCCTGGGAAAATAAAATATCGATGGCACGTATAAATTGAACAATATACTTCTCAGTCACTCTGAATGCGAAAAAGATTTAGTTCTGGTTAGCAGCAATCTAAAGCCAAGACAACAGTGTGTCAGTGATAGCAACACAACTAACAGAATTCTTGGCTTCATATCAAGAAGTATAAATAACAAGAGTCCCCAGATTATTCTTCAGCTTTATAAGTCCTTGGTAAAACCTCGTTTAGATTATGCTGGGCAGTTCTTCTCAACGTATTACAGAAGGGACATAAATGCTCTGCAAAACACACACACAATGATGACAAAGTTGATCCCAAGTATTATAAACCTTTCCTACGAGGATATACGGAGGGCCCTGAATCTGCATTCTCTAAAAAGGCGTAGAATTAGGGGGATATGATTGAGGCGTATAAATAGCTTACTGGAATAAATAAAGGGGATATAACTATCGCGCTAATAATATATAACCAAGACAGAACTCGTAGAATGGATTCAAGGTATGAAACTTTAGTTTTATAAAAGCTAGAAGGCAGCATTAGTTTGGCAATAGAGATGTGGATGAGTGGAACAAACTCCCGAGTACCGCCACTGTGCAGCAACCTTGTGTAGTTTTAATATTAGGTTAGACAAGTACTTGAGTGGGTATGGATGGGAGCTGACTTGCCTAGCATGGGCCAGTAGTCCTGCTGCAGTGCTCCTCTTATCTTATTGCTGTCTTTGGCAATTAATATTATTGTTCCTGTCCACCTGCTACATCTACTAGTACTACTGCTATTACTACTATTACTACTACTACCACTATCACTACTACAATTCTTTTATTAACAGTAGTCCCTCTTAATACTACCACCTTTAAGAATATTCCTCATTCAGGATTCCTTGCATATACATTGTATCCATATATTGGATTGTTTATACTGGCTTGACAAAAATCCTGGTCGTGTAGACAACAGTCAAGTTAAAAAATGAGATAACTGTGCTACATTTGAGAATCTTTATTGCGGAAACGTTTCGCTAGCCAGTAGCTTCTTCAGTCCATTATAAGGAAGAACGGTGGAAGGTGTAGAGGAGTTTGAGGTAATCAGTCCATCAGCCTGGAGTTGATGTGTTTAGTCCATCAATTTTTTTTAAGATATGACTGAGCACATCGATTCCAGGCTAAGGGACTGATTATCTCAAACTCCTTCTGAGCATCAACCATGCTTCCCTGTATTGGACTGAGGAAGCCACTGGTGGGCGAAACGTTTCCACAACAAAGTTACCCAAGTGTTGCACAAGTGTCAAATTCGTCATGAACCAATGTGTACGAATGTATTCGACCAGTGTTGGTGTCTGCCACCAGCCAGGTGGACAAGCATTGCCTCAACTCGGCTGAGGGAGCAGGCAGCCTCTCATCTACTTGGTGTTTGAACTGGGACAATAAACACTGAAGCTGGGATTCCTATAACTGGAACCTCAGCTCTCACTGTAATTTACCTGAACTCACAAAATCGTAATGACACGACTGTAAATTAGTCACGGAACGAGTGGTTAGCGCACTGACCTCTTAAGTTTAAGGGCTCACATGACCTGGGTTTAAATCCTCACCCGTTTCATGACTTAATTTATCTGAAGTTATTTTTCTCTCTCCTCCATCCTGCCCTTACTACACCTCTCATCCACTCTTTCCATCCTCTTCTCTCCACACCTTCCCTCCACCCTTCCCTCCACCTATTATTTTGCTCCATTTCCTCCACTTCTCCCTTTTGTTCCTCCTCCACTCCCTCCTCACTTCCTCTTCTATCCATCATCTTCACTCCTACTTCCAATCCGCTTTTTGTCCACGCTTCTTCCCACCCATATTTCCCCCATCATTCACCTTTTCCCCTCACCCTTCTTTTCTCCATCTCCTCCATCCAACCCCTCCCACCCTTTCCTCCTTCGTCCATTCAACACTATCCTGTCCACCCATCCACTCTTCCTCCTTCCCTTCCCTTTATCTCCTGTCTACCCAGCTTCTCTCCCGTCCCCTTCCCTCCTACCCTTCACCCAACGTCTAGTATGAGGGACTGATCACCTCAAAATTACTACTTTACCTCAAGTTATATATTCACCCGCATTTGGCTGAAGAAACCCACTGTCCGGGAGAAACGTTTCAACAATAAGTGCTACGCACATCTTATTCATCATCCAGCAATCCATTACGTAGCCAGGAAGTCTAAGATTAATCCATAATACACTGTAATCCTCAACAGTCTTAAGCAGTCATCCTCATCCTCCCACAGTATCCCTTAATTTCACGAAGAATTTAATACAATTTCCTACAGACACCAAAAGTCTTGCTCATTTTTTCTCAATCTTTTTAAAATCTCTGATATTTTTTATAATCCACAACAATTTATTATTTCATTTAAAAACCAATCAGTCGAAAGATATCTCAAGAACAAAAAATTTAAATACCGGAAACATTTCATACGTTGGATTTCGTGCTCTTAACACCAGTAACCTGATTGGTCAGGTCATGGACAAGGCCGCGGTTGACCCCCGGAACGTTCTCCAAGTAGCCTCCAAGTAGACTCCAGGTAGCCTCCAAGTACAGGCCAGGTAGCCTCCAAGTAGAGGCCAGGAAGGTATGTACATCTCCAATTAGATTTTATTCTTTTGCAAACTCCTACATTAGCTTAGCACTCTCCCTCAGGCAATTAACAATCACCAACAAACTACTCCTTGACGCAACAATCACCAACAGTCTCCTTGACGTATCACCAAAATCTACATGACGCAACAATCAACAACCTGATGCAACAGTCACCAACAATCTCCTTGACGCAACAATAACCAACAATCTCCTTGACGCAACAATAACCAACAATCTTCTTGACGCAACAATCAACAACAATCTCCTTGACGCAACAATCAACAATCTGACAACAATCACCAACAATCTTGAACACACAATAGTGTAACACCGACCAGTTGAATGAAGAATTTAGACACGTGCAATAACTGGCTGTCTTAATTTCGAAGACGTTTCGCCCACCAGCTCCCTCATTCACATTTTTTTGTCAGTGTGACTTTGTAAATGGTCCAAGTCGGACCGAAACATCGTCGTAAGTTCCTCTCTTCTATATGCGGGTTATTTGTGCATTGTTCCAGTCACGGTACTGTACCTTATTGTTCTATAGTGGCTTCACCAGTCCAGTACAGTGACAAAAACAGAAGACTGAAGACCTATTCAAGCTGAGGGACTGATCTCCTCATCTTCTACCTAGAGGTTGAGGAGGTCAGTCCCTCAGCCCAGCAGCAGGTGTTCAACACAGCCATTGTTCCCAACTCTGACGACGCCTCCGGCACGAATGAAGGCTCACCAGTATGTAAAGAGGATTTATGGGCTACTGGAACGTGTTTGTGTGACAAGAGGGACACAGGCAGACGTAGGATCGATCCTCCACCACCCCGTGAGCTGAAATGAGCCGTACGGCTCAAGTCTTTCATGCGAAAAGGCACAGAGAAACAAAAGCATAATAATAATAATAATCAAAAGTGAAAAAAATAAACGTGAAATAATAATGATAATAATAATAATAATAATAATAATAATAATAATAATAATAATAATAATAATAATAATAATAATAATACCAACAAAAGAGGAAGAAAATAATATTACGAAGGAATAGACGAAAGCAAAATTAACTGCAACAGAGAACAAAAAACGAAATGAATTAGGCGAGACATCAAGAGGAACCAAACAAACCAACACAGACACAAAATTACGAAACAAAGCAAAAAATCCACAATCTATTAGCAAAGACAGGTAACCAAAAAATAAAAATAAAATAGACGAAGAGAGAAGCACTAACAAATCTAATTAATCTTAGAATTTCCCGAAATTAAATCTTGACGTTAATGATGCTGAGAACTGCCAATCAAGAAGCCCTAATCTCCCCGACAATCCTCGCTAATCACCCGACATTCCTCGCTAATCACCCGACATTCACCTCCTCCATATTATTCTCTATTTGTGAGGCTTTTTAACCACTTTTTCATAGTGGGAATAAAATTGTGACAGACAGACGAACTCATGCAAACATGTGAACATACATTATATATATATATATATATATATATATATATATATATATATATATATATATATATATATATATATATATATATATATATATATATATATATATATAATATATATATTAACAAAGATTTGCAAGGTGACCTGACCTACACATCATTGACCTGACGTCTCCCGTACCTGATTTCTCATTCATCTTTATATAAAGATAATATCTCGTGCCTGGTGATGGACACGTTAACTAAACCTCGTATGAGTGTTGCAAAAGTGTATTATACAACAGTGTGTGTTAGACAAACTTTATGTTGACGAGGTTATATCCTGAGCATCGCTCTCCTGTAAACTTAGCAAGATTATCACTTATATGTTCTCATGTGTATTGACACATGAGCAAATAATTTCAATTACAATTTATGACGGATCCACACTACTGATACAAGGTGTCACACTACTGATACAAGGTGTCACACTACTGATACAAGGTGTCACACTACTGATACAAGGTGTCACACTACTGATACAAGGTGTCACACTACTGATACATGGTGTCACACTACTGATACATGGTGTCACACTACTGATACATGGTGTCACACTACTGATACAAGGTGTCACACTACTGATACAAGGTGTCACACTACTGATACAAGGTGTCACACTACTGATACAAGGTGTCACACTACTGATACAAGGTGTCACACTACTGATACAAGGTGTCACACTACTGATACAAGGTGTCACACTACTGATACAAGGTGTCACACTACTGATACAAGGTGTCACACTACTGATACAAGGTGTCACACTACTGATACAAGGTGTCCACTACTGATACAAGGTGTCACACTACTGATACAAGGTGTCACACTACTGATACAAGGTGTCACACTACTGATACAAGGTGTCACACTACTGATACAAGGTGTCACACTACTGATACAAGGTGTCACACTACTGATACAAGGTGTCACACTACTGATACAAGGTGTCACACTACTGATACAAGGTGTCACACTACTGATACAAGGTGTCACTACTGATACAGGTGTCACTACTGATACAAGGTGTCACACTACTGATACAAGGTGTCACATACTGATACAAGGTGTCACACTACTGATACAAGGTGTCACACTACTGATACAAGGTGTCACACTACTGATACAAGTTACACATAAGGTGTCACACTACTGATACAAGGTGTCACACTACTGATACAAGGTGTCACACTACTGATACAAGGTGTCACACTACTGATAAGGTGTCACATTACTGATACAAGGTGCCACACTACTGATACAAGGTGTCACACTACTGATACAAGGTGTCACACTACTGATACAAGGTGTCACATTACTGATACAAGGTGTCACACTACTGATACAAGGTGTCACACTACTGATACAAGGTGTCACACTACTGATACAAGGTGTCACACTACTGATACAAGGTGTCACACTACTGATACAAGGTGTCACACTACTGATACAAGGTGTCACACTACTGATACAAGGTGTCACACTACTGATACAAGGTGTCACACTACTGATACAAGGTGTCACACTACTGATACAAGGTGTCACACTACTGATACAAGGTGTCAACACTACTGATACAAGGTGTCACACTACTGATACAAGGTGTCACACTACTGATACAAGGTGTCCACACTGGGTGTCACTCTGATACAAGGTGTCACACTACTGATACAAGGTGTCACACTACTGATACAAGGTGTCACACTACTGATACAAGGTGTCACACTACTGATACAAGGTGTCACACTACTGATACAAGGTGTCACACTACTGATACAAGGTGTCACACTACTGATACAAGGTGTCACACTACTGATACAAGGTGTCACACTACTGATACAAGGTGTCACACTACTGATACAAGGTGTCACACTACTGATACAAGGTGTCACACTACTGATACAAGGTGTCACACTACTGATACAAGGTGTCACTACTGATAAGGTGTCACATCTGATACAGGTGTCACTACTGATACAAGGTGTCACACTACTGATACAAGGTGTCACACTACTGATACAAGGTGTCACATACTGATACAAGGTGTCACACTACTGATACAAGGTGTCACACTACTGATACAAGGTGTCACACTACTGATACAAGGTGTCACACTACTGATACAAGGTGTCACACTACTGATACAAGGTGTCACACTACTGATACAAGGTGTCACACTACTGATACAAGGTGTCACACTACTGATACAAGGTGTCCACTACTGATACAAGGTGTCACATACTGATACAAGGTGTCACACTACTGATACAAGGTGTCACACTACTGATACAAGGTGTCACACTACTGATACAAGGTGTCACACTACTGATACAAGGTGTCACACTACTGATACAAGGTGTCACACTACTGATACAGGTGTCACACTACTGATACAAGGTGTCACACTACTGATACAAGGTGTCACTACTTGATACAAGGTGTCACTACTGATACAAGGTGTCACACTACTGATACAAGGTGTCACACTACTGATACAAGGTGTCACACTACTGATACAAGGTGTCACATTACTGATACAAGGTGTCACACTACTGATACAAGGTGTCACACTACTGATACAAGGTGTCACACTACTGATACAAGGTGTCACATACTGATACAAGGTGTCACACTACTGATACAAGGTGTCACACTACTGATACAAGGTGTCACACTACTGATACAAGGTGTCACTACTGATACAGGTGTCACACTACTGATACAAGGTGTCACACTACTGATACAAGGTGCACTACTGATACAAGGTGTCACACTACTGATACAAGGTGTCACATACTGATACAAGGTGTCACACTACTGATACAAGGTGTCACACTACGATACAAGGTGTCAACTACTGATCAAGGTCACACTGATACAAGGTGTCACAGATCTGAATACAGTGTCACATACTGATGACAAGGTGTCACACTACTGATACAAGGTGTCAATACTGATAAAGGTGTCACACTACTGATACAAGTGTCACACTACTGATACAAGGTGTCACACTACTGATACAAGGTGTCACACTACTGATACAAGGTGTCACACTACTGATACAAGGTGTCACACTACTGATACAAGGTGTCACACTACTGATACAAGGTGTCACACTACTGATACAAGTGTCACACTACTGATACAAGGTGTCACACTACTGATACAAGGTGTCACACTACTGATACAAGGTGTCACACTACTGATACAAGGTGTCACACTACTGATACAAGGTGTCACACTACTGATACAAGGTGTCACACTACTGATACAAGGTGTCAACACTACTGATACAAGGTGTCACACTACTGATACAAGGTGTCACACTACTGATACAAGGTGTCACACTACTGATACAAGGTGTCACACTACTGATACAAGGTGTCACACTACTGATACAAGGTGTCACACTACTGATACAAGGTGCACACTACTGATACAAGGTGTCACACTACTGATACAAGGTGTCACACTACTGATACAAGGTGTCACACTACTGATACAAGGTGTCACACTACTGATACAAGGTGTCACACTACTGATACAAGGTGTCACACTACTGATACAAGGTGTCACACTACTGATACAAGGTGTCACACTACTGATACAAGGTGCCACACTACTGATACAAGGTGTCAACACAAGCTTCAAGTACGTGGCACCATACAACAGAAGGATCTTTAAAACGTAATAGAAGATAAAAGGAGGATAAACAGGAAAAAAATGAAGATAAGAAAAGGGACAAGAAGGAATAGTAATCGGGAGACAAGCGGGATGATGATGATGATGATGATGATGATGATGATGATGATGATGATGATGATGATGATGATGATGATGATGATGATGATGATGATGATGATGATGATGATGATGATGATGATGATGATGATGATGATGATGATGATGATGATGATGATGATGATGATGATGATGATGATGATGATGATGATGATGATGATGATGATGATGATGATGATGATGATGATGATGATGATGATGATGATGATGATGATGATGATGATGATGATGATGATGATGATGATGATGATGATGATGATGATGATGATGATGATGAGGATGATGATGATGAGGAGAAGGATTAGAACTTAAGAGGAGAAGTTAGGAAGGAGAATAAGAATGATTGGGTGGAATAGAAGACTATGAGAAGAAGCAGCAGGAAGAGTAAGATTAAGCGAAAGAGGACACGAAGTAGGAGGACTAAGAGGAGGAAACAAAATAGTCGGAGAATATTAAGGAGAAGGAAGAAGTAAATGTTGGGAATCAATATTTTCCCATAAAAAAATCAAGGCTAAATTTTCACCTTAGCATTGGACGAAATTTTTTTTAAAATGTTTCCTCAACATTTGTCCCAAACAATAATAACAATGTTACCTCAACACTGGTCCAAAATAATAAAAACAATCTCAATGGTCCAAGTCGGAGCGAAACGTCGTCGTAAGCTCCTCCCTCCTATGTGCGGGTTATTTGTGTATTGGTCCCATATAATAGAAAATGTTACCTCTACATTGATCTCAAATAATCAAAATTACCTCAACATTGGTCCTAAACACTAACAGCAATATTTCCTCAACACTGGTTCCAGAAACAATAAAAACAATGTTACTTCAACAGTGGTGCCATGCAATCAAAACAATGTTACTTCAACATTGGTACCATGCAATAAAAACAATGTTACCTCGAGACCTACAATCAGGCTACACGACAATCGTATAATTCCAATAAAAGCGAGTCAAGAGAGCCTCTCGCTGGGGCCCTGAACGACGCGGTCGCGATGCAAGACAGCAGAATCCGGCTAACGCCGTTCGTTAAGAGAATTCGCTGTGGAAACGCGGGTATCCAAGCTTGTGTTTATGCTTTCTGAGCACGAAGCCTGAGATAAGACTGGCTCGGGAATTGAGTTATGAAGGAGGGGAAGGCTGCCTCTCATATTCTCTCTCCTTGTCTGTGTCACTCCTTCTCTTCTCTGTAATCACGCAATTGTTTTTATCTATACGAGTGTGAGGGGAAAATGGTAGAGGAAAGGTTGAGCTTTAGCTCTTGAGGATGCAGTTCCCAGTCCGCTTCAACGTTTCAGAGGGGTTTCAGGCGTTTTTTGTATATTTAAATTTTTTCACAATATACTTAAAAATAATACGAACACACAAATCAAGATTTACACAGGTATTGCTTCAAATAAAGTAAGATTTTTGCTAAATTTCTCTCATTCCACAAAATTGTATAAAATTTCTCTGTCATATTTTTGAACCCCCGTTTCGAATCTGCTTCGACTTTTTTCAGCTCATCCTTACCACTCTGAGATATCCATATCTCATTTATATCTGAAATTTGCCATAATTTCCTCTTGCTTTTGTTATTTTCTTCTGAATGGATTCTTTGGGCCCTTCTAGAGTTTCTACTTCGTATTTATCCAAGTGAGAGTTAATAATAGATATTACAGTACGAGGCTCCAACACCTACAAGCTGATTGATACTATGGCTTCCAGGATTCCAGTTTATTTTAGAAAGTTCCATCACCGTCACCTCAGCCACTAGCGAAGACATTGATGGTGGCTGAGATAGAAGTTGATGAATAAGAAATTATTTTATTAACACATCGGCAGTTTCCTACCAAGGCAGGGTGGCCCGAAAAAGAAAAACTTTCACCATCATTCACTCCATCACTGTCTCTTGCCAGAGGCGCGCTTCCACTACTGTTATAGAACTGCAACATTAGCACCCCTCCTTCAGAGTGCAGACACTGTACTTCCCACCTCCAGGACTCAAGACATATGTGCAACAATTCATTATCTTTATTTTCAGACAATGAAGATACATAAGTAGTGCACTTGTGTTTAGGTTTGGCAATATTTGTCAGGAAACAGGACAAGTGTTTCCTGACGCTGGTCATATTATGACCAGCAGCTGCAGCTTTTGGTCATCTGACCGAGTCCTTCCTCTCTCTTAACAGTCCACCCCTTTAAAAATCATGGTTATAATTATAACCATTAGATAACTAATTGTGCCTAACTCATCATTAATAGATCTATGAGGGCTAACTCCAACCCCGCTAAAATTGCACCTAACTGCGGTGCTTCTTTTGTAGTGAAGTATAGTGGGAGAGAAAGCTACGGGTTTGTCCACACACGTATATGGATCGGATATGTCTCTCGTACCGGTAGCAACAGCGCCGGGAACAGGAACAGAACGAGTTGTAACTAGATCCGTTACTGACAACGATTCGTCCACGCAGAAAGTGCAGTGGTATAAGAGAGTTTGAATATTAGGTGTAATCTTTAACACACCTAACCTGACTCTGCACCTCGCTGCGTTTGTGAATCCAGGTTTCTCTTACTTGAGAAAGCCCACTACTATCACCCACTGCTATCACCCACTGCTATCACCCACTGCTATCACCCACTGCTATCACCCACTGCTATCACCCACTGCTATCACCCACTGCTATCATTGTGCCGACGCTTGTGAAGTACATCACAGGATTCTTTGGGATGAGATTTGAGACAATTAGGTGGGTGGAAATTGTTGGTTTTGAGAACAGCCTGCCTAGTATGGGCCATGTCTGCCACAGTGCTCCTCGATTCTTGTTCTTATGGAGTGGCCCAGGGCAACCATAGTCATCCGAGATAAAGACAAAAACAGTAGAAAATGCCTGGTAATGCCTTTCATACATACCACAGACACCATGGCCCAGAACCAGAGAAGTTTCCAGCTGTAACAGTAGATGGTATGGCCATAGTAAGACTTGTGGATGATAAAAACACAAAGTTTTACGTGTCACAGAAGCGAAATGTTGAAGAAATAGTATTTCCAGTTATTGTTATTATGTTTTTAGCATCTACAAATTTTTAGTTGGCGGGACCCTAGGCTCCTAACAATGTATACACAGTGAGGTGATTCTCAGTGTATATACACTGAGAGTCACCTCACTAGTCTCCCTCACTATCACTAACAACCACAACAGCCACCCTCACCATCCTATCCTTCCTGACACTATCATTACTAACGTAACCACCACAATATTTACAACCAAAAAGCCATCACAGGCGTGATGTAAATGATTTACAGCATCGACATGTTGAAGAATGAGACACTTGAGCTACAACCAAGCCAGCCAGTGGCTTCTTCAGTCCAAAACAGAGAAGACCGGTGGAAAATGAGGCGTTTGAGGGACTGATTACCTCAAGCTCCTCATCTTCCACCGGTCGTCTTTGTACTGGACTGAAGAAGCTACTGGCTGGCGAAACGTTTCCTCAAGAAAGATTCCTAAACGTTGCAGAAGCTTCTCATTCTTCAACTATCACTGGTAACCCAACCACAACAACCACTCTCAGCACCGCTTCTAATACAACCACTACAACTACCACCCTTACTGTAACTACTGACACCACCACAACAACCACCCTCACTACCTCTACTAACACAACCACCACAATATTTACCCCCAACAACCATCTTCCACAGGCCCTCGTTTTAGGATTTAGCACAAAGAAATAACCTTAACACCATTGGCTAAACTTCCTAATAACATCACATGAAACCCAGGAGCCATAATGAACCCAGAATTACCCAAAGGTCAACATGATCCTGGAATTACCCAAAGGTCAACATGATCCTGGAATTACCCAAAGGTCAACAATACCTCGCGAGTTCGAATAATTACAGGAGATAACCTAGGTCAACAATATTTGCACGCACATTACAGTTCTCGTAAAATTCAAAGGATGTGGATCATCAAATAATGTTATCCTTATCGTGGATCATCAGTGGATACGATACTCACTACAGACTATCAGTGGATGTTATACTCGCTACATACTATCGGTGGATGTAATACTCACTACAGACTATCCCTAGATTTAATACTTACAAAGTTTACGCGTGGGCGCGCGCACACATACACACACACGCGCGCGCGCGCGCGCGCGCGAGAGAGAGAGAGAGAGAGAGAGAGAGAGAGAGAGAAGAGAGAAAGATAAAATTAACAACAAAAACTGCGAACTTGAATAAAATACTCACTACAAATAGTGTTATACCAAATGTAACTTACCAATAGCTAAAATTCTCTTAAAATTATTAATGACAAAAGACCGAGCTCTGTAATTATAAAAACCATAACAAAAGATGAAAGGATTAAGTCGTAGGCAAACTGTTAAAATGTGTGTAAGAGTCATCTGCCCACGGCAGATTACGTAGATGGGGCAGTACTAGCTGTAATCAGGGGACTGTCGGTGACATGTGTGCTCCCGATTGTCAATCGATAGACATTTGCTGGAAAGTGATCCATCCTGATGAAGGATGAAAGCCAGACACTCGCATCCTGCTGAAACCTGTAACTTTCTCCTGGTCTGTATGTCGTGTGGAGTTTGATTGATGGATTTGGGAATACACACACACGAAGCATGGATTGGTTACTTATATTAATGGTAAAATAAGGAGGGTGCTAGGCTTAACCTGTCTGTCTCTATACCCTGCCTTGACCTGAGATGCCCAGTGCCCGGCGGGCATTCAAAGAGCTCGTGATGTCATGCTAGGTCAGCATGAGTCATGTAACGGTCAGTGATTCACGTAGGGAGACGGTGAATCAGTAACGGTTACTGGTATGAGTACACAGTACTGACATGTAGTGCTCACCGTGCCTGCCACTTCCCAAGGACATAACTGGGAATATGGCGCATGAAGTGACAGTAAGGCGAAAGTCTGCT
The DNA here is from genome assembly GCA_009830355.1 of Cherax destructor. Classification (NCBI taxonomy): domain Eukaryota; kingdom Metazoa; phylum Arthropoda; class Malacostraca; order Decapoda; family Parastacidae; genus Cherax; species Cherax destructor. The sequence goes on along the minus strand of WNWK01001489.1, from coordinate 235,168 downwards.
GAAAAGGGAGCTCATTATAGAAGCCTTTGTCTCGGCATTTGCCTGATCATTTCCGAGGACACCACCTGGCCCGGGCACCACCTGGCCCGGGCACCAAACACAACTCCACCCCCTTGTGCCACATGCTCACTCCTTGGTCTTAAGAATCACATAGTGTACAGAAGCATACTAGGCTAAAGGGTAAACAGAAAGCTTTGGGAATCTGAGAACACAGTGAACCGAGATTCAAATAAGCCAGTTATTAGGGCAAGATCAGCAAGAATTGCACGGAGCTCTATAATGAGCACATAGGTAAATAGGGCTCACAGCCAGGCCAACACCTTCAACACCACTCTTTGACCAGTCAATAAATATCTTTATCCTTTAAGGCGTAATAAAATCATGATCCTACAAATTACTCAAAATCATCAGTGCGGGGTTCAGCACTTTAGAGGGGGTCCCAATTCACTACCCACAGAAACGATCTATAGGCACCGGGCAAGACGTGCAGGATGAGAAGCCAGCTTCTCTGACCACAAACACAACGAGGACACATTCCAGGAGAGAGGACAGCATCCTAGTACCAAACAGCGCAGGAAGTCTTGCATGACGAGCAAAAGGCTTCCCCGCTTCTTCCCTCTGGAAAGACCTCAGCAGAAGCAAGTAGCGCAGGCTGAACTCTTCATGGTAGGGATCCAGGTAAACCTCGCCAGACTCGACATAATAACATAAAGGAGAAACACTGCAATAGGCCTATTGGCCCCATACTAGGCAGGTCATTCTCAAGTTCAAACCCACTAACAAAACTGCGTAACCCATTTTCAATGCTATCTAAGGAATAGGCGTTAATAACCTTGTTATGAATTGGGACAAGTGTGGAACACACCCATGTAAAGTCAGCTCCTTGGGGATGAACAAGGTTTAGCAAGTGTAGCAGATTAATACTGGCCGAGGAGCAGATCTGGCAGCCATATTCCAGCTCGGAATAACACAAGAGCCCTTAAAAGAGGAGCATTTTCTACCGATCTGCTCTTTTCCCCAAGAAGAGGAAGAGCACCTTAAGAGGCGCGTGAGTTTCCCTGTCTCCTAATATCATGTTTATTTTTTTCCTATGATCTTTCTTGTCCATAATTACTATCACATTTGCTTTGTCTGCTTTCGTAAGGTGAAGTCTGGAATCTTTCCTTAATTCTTGGTATAACTTAACAAATCTTTGAGGACAATTGTGTTGCAACAATTGTGTTGCAACAATTGTGTTGCAGAGGTCTGAGCGAAACTAAGACCTCTCCAACACAATTGTCCTCAAAGATTTGTTAAGTTATACCAAGAATTGAAGAAAGATTCTAGGCTTCACCTTACGAAAGCAGACAAAGCAAATGCGATGGTAATTAGGGACAAGGTAGATTATAGGGTAAAAATAAAATATTATTAGAAGACAAGGGAACTGAGGTGTCCCTTAAGATTGTCAAAACATTCTCGTTAACAAAACCGACAAATACATCTCAGTGTTCTTGACTTCAGCCCCTTACCAGTGGCAGTAAAGAGGTTTATCATAAAACTTCTTAAAATATTGACTGGTTTAAACTTATTACCTTTCCCTGAAACCCAGTCCATTCTTCACAAAATGAGTTCCATTTCTGCCACTGAGTTGGAAGGTGAATGAGATTGCATGAGAACGAGAGTGCAGGCAGGCGGATGGTCGGCTGGGTGGGCGAGTGGGTGGGCGGGCGAATGGGTGGGCGGGCGAGATGGGTGGGCGGGCGAGTGGGTGGGTGGGCTTTCGAGAAAGCATTTTTTGGGCTTCATATACACACAGCAAGCTTAAATAAGAGACACCTTCCTATTATATCTTGTTTGTTATTGTTTTGAGACACCGAAATAGTCTGGAATAAACAATCTGTTTGATCTCCCCGTGTCTGTATACCTGTTTATTTTCCTCCCAGCCTCCCTTCACTTATTCCCCTCCTTTCCTCCCTCTCTTCCCTTCCTCATTCCCTCCCTCCGTCTCTCTCTCTCTCTCTCTCTCTCTCTCTCTCTCTCTCTCTCTCATTCGGCCATGAGTCGACTGTCACCATGGGATACATTCCATCAGTATATGTTGGCTTGTCACTCCGCTGCTGTCATACATCTCTGCGTCTCTAGCTCTCTTCTGTATACGTTCTCTAGTCATTCTGCACTTGTTTGTCTCTCTGGATGTCTGTCTTTACATCCTCCTCTTCCTCTCCTCTTCCTCCTCTAACTATTTTGATTCCTAAAGGTCATTAGCACCAGTTTTTGGGTAGATACTCTTAGTCAAAAAGGACTTTAACCCTTAGAGCAAAAACTCAAGTGAACTCAGCGCATAAACACCAACATACACACCTCTTGGTGTATATACACAGAAATATACGCTTCTCGGTGAACGTAAGCTGAGAAACATATACCTTTGTGTTCACACACAAAAACATTTGTTTGCATAAACAAAAGAATTTAAAAGGAGAGATATATGATTAATCAACTCATACGAGATGCCAGTGTCTCAGAGTTTATAACAAAATGTACCGAGGGATCTTTATGGATTAACCAGACGATAACAACTCTGCCTAAATTGTGGATGGGGGAAGGGGTGGAGGGGAAGACACCTGTCCACTTTCACCGAACATTGCGACAGCCTTCCCCAAGAGGTTTGCGAGGCACTGTGTAGGTTCACGGGTACTGAAGCCTCGTGATCACAGCATATCGGGGCACATTAGAAGGTTGTGAGGCTCTATGGAACAGTGAGGAAGACTGTGAAAGTTCTCACAATACTGTGAGGGTCAGTTGTGCTAGAAGACTCCACAATTGTTATGAATAAACGCAGCGAGGCACTCTTAAACTTACAGAGGCACTGTTAAACGCAGATAGACACTGTTAAACGCACAGAAACACTGCTAAACGCTGCGAGGCACTGCTGAGTACAGGTAAGTAATCAAGAGGTCTAAGGAAAACTGTCGAATTGGTGCAAGGTCTGTAGCTGCAAGGACTGAACGTCGTGGTCTGTGGTCGTGAGCTGATACTATTGGAGTCGCGAGTCCGTGGGACGCAGGGTATGAGTCTGCGAGGTTTTTGGGCGCAGGTCGTGGAGTCTGCAGGGGTGGGCGCAGGGAACTGGAGTCTGGAGGGTGGTGGTGCAGGAACTGTGGAGTCTGCAGGTGGGGGGTCACTTGATTAGGGGGACATATGTATCCATTAATGGCTGAGGTGTCCAGTACTGTGGAGTCCGATTTCGAGGACTGTCGCAGGTGGTGCGCAATGTGGAGTCTGCGAGGTGGCGAGGTACTGTATGTGGGGGGCGCAGGGTACTGGGAGTCTGCGAGGGTGGGTGGGTGCGCAGGACTGTGGAGTCTGCGAGGGTGGGTGGGTGCGCAGGGTACTGTGGAGTCTGCGAGGGTGGGTGGGGCGCAGGTACTGTGGGTCTGCAGGGTGGTGGGCCAGGTACTGTGGAGTCTGGAGGTGGGTGGTGCGCAGGTACTGTGGAGTCTGCGAGGTGGGTGTAGCGCAAGGTACTGTGGAGTCTGCGAGGGTGGTGTGACGCAAGTACTGTGAGTCGAGGTGTGGCGAGGTACTGGTCTGCAGGTGGGTGGGAGCGCAGGACGTGACTCGAGGTGGAGATACTGAGTCTGCAGGGTGATGGGCCAAGGTCTGTGAGCTGCGAGGGGTCAACTGTGAGTCTGCAGGGGTGAGCGAGTATTTAGGGTGTGTGGCGCAGGTACTGTGGAGTCTGCTGAGGGTGGGTGAGCGCAGGGTACTGTGGAGTCTGCTGAGGGTGGGTGGGAGCGCAGGTACTGTGAGTCTGCAGGGTGTGGGCGAAAGGTACTGTGGAGTCTGCGAGGGTGGAGGGAGCCAGGGTACTGTGGAGTCTGCGAGGGTGGGTGGGAGCGCAGGTACTGTGGAGTCTGCGAGGGTGGGTGGGAGCGCAGGGTACTGTGGAGTCTGCGAGGGTGGGTGGGTGCGCAGGGTACTGTGGAGTCTGCGAGGGTGGGTGGGAGCGCAGGGTACTGTGGAGTCTGCGAGGGTGGGTGTGGCGCAGGGTACTGTGGAGTCTGCGAGGGTGGGTGGGAGCGCAGGGTACTGTGGAGTCTGCGAGGGTGGGTGGGAGCGCAGGGTACTGTGGAGTCTGCAGGGTGGGTGTGAGCGCAGGTACTGTGGAGTCTGCGAGGGTGGATGGGAGCGCAGGGACTGTGGAGTCTGCAAGGGTGGGTGGGAGCGAAAGGTACTGTGGAGTCTGCGAGGGTGGGTGGGAGCGCAAGGTACTGTGGAGTCTGCGAGGGTGGGTGGAGCGCAGGGTACTGTGGAGTCTGCGAGGGTGGGTGGGTGCGCAGGGTACTGTGGAGTCTGCGAGGGTGGGTGGGAGCGCAAGGTACTGTGAAGTCTGCGAGGGTGGGTGTGGCGCAGGGTACTGTGGAGTCTGCGAGGGTGGGTGGGAGCGCAGGGTACTGTGGAGTCTGCGAGGGTGGGTGGGGCGCAGGGTACTGTGGAGTCTGCGAGGGTGGGTGGAGCCAGGTACTGTGGAGTCTGCGAGGGTGGGTGGGGCGCAGAGGTACTGTGGAGTCTGCGAGGGTGGGTGGGGCGCAGGGTACTGTGGAGTCTGCAGGGTGGGTGGGAGCGCAAGGTACTGTGGAGTCTGCGAGGGTGGGTGGGGCGCAGGGTACTGTGGAGTCTGCGAGGGTGGGTGGAGCGCAAGGTACTGTGGAGTCTGCGAGGTGGGTGGGTGCGCAGGGTACTGTGGAGTCTGCGAGGGTGGGTGGAGCGCAGGTACTGTGGAGTCTGCGAGGGTGGGTGGAGCGCAGGTACTGTGGAGTCTGCGAGGTGGGTGTGGAGCGCAGGTACTGTGGAGTCTGCGAGGGTGGGTGTGAGCGCAGGGTACTGTGGAGTCTGCGAGGGTGGGTGGGAGCGCAGGGTACTGTGGAGTCTGCGAGGGTGGGTGGGAGCGCAGGGTACTGTGGAGTCTGCGAGGGTGGGTGGGAGCGCAGGGTACTGTGGAGTCTGCGAGGGTGGGTGGGAGCGCAGGGTACTGTGGAGTCTGAGGGTGGGTGGGAGCGCAGGGTACTGTGGAGTCTGCGAGGGTGGGTGGGAGCGCAGGGTACTGTGGAGTCTGCGAGGGTGGGTGGAGCGCAAGGTACTGTGGAGTCTGCGAGGGTGGGTGGGAGCGCAAGGTACTGTGGAGTCTGCGAGGGTGGGTGTGAGCGCAAGGTACTGTGGAGTCTGCGAGGGTGGGTGGGTGCGCAGGGTACTGTGGAGTCTGCGAGGGTGGGTGGGAGCGCAGGGTACTGTGGAGTCTGCGAGGGTGGGTGGGTGTTTGCGCAGGGTACTGTGGAGCCTGCGAGGGTCTGTTGGGAGCGCAGGGTACTGTGGAGTCTGCGAGGGTGGGTGGGAGCGCAGGGTACTGTGGAGTCTGCGAGGGTGGGTGGGTGCGCAGGGTACTGTGGAGTCTGCGAGGGTGGGTGGGCGCAGGGTACTGTGGAGTCTGCGAGGGTGGGTGGGTGTGCAGGGTACTGTGGAGTCTGCGAGGGTGGGTGGGAGCGCAGGGTACTGTGGAGTCTGCGAGGGTGGGTGGGTGCGCAGGGTACTGTGGAGTCTGCGAGGGTGGGTGGGAGCGCAGGGTACTGTGGATTCTGCGAGGGTGGGTGGGTGCGCAGGGTACTGTGGAGTCTGCGAGGGTGGGTGGGTGCGCAGGGTACTGTGGAGTCTGCGAGGGTGGGTGGGTGCGCAGGGTACTGTGGAGCCTGCGAGGGTGGGTGGGTGTGGAAGTCGACGGGGATATTGTGGAGGTTGGCCAGGCACTGTGGACTCCCTGGAGGTAAATACATATTCAAGGCGAGCTTGAGATTACTGTTTTAAGAGCGCTGATGCACAGGTCCAGTGCCCCAGGCGTCTCTGATGGCACTCCCAGACTGGTCCAATATACTCGCAAACTCTTGTGGGAAAAACTTCCCCGTATATTTTTTTTTCTAACCTTTCTCTTCTCTGGCTTTCCATGTCTGTTATCTCCAGTCAGTCTCAAGGAGAAATAAAAAAAAATCTATATTTCTTTATCTGCTAATCATTATTTTCACTTCTCTACCTCTTTTTCTCTCTCTCGGTTTATATCTCTACAGTCCAGTTCAGAAAACCATCGACTCCATGCTGAGAGGGACTGATTACCTCAAACTCCTTCTGATCTTCCACCATTCTTTTCTAAATAGGACTGAGGAAGCCACTGGCTTGTGAAACGTTTCCAGAATAAAGATACACCAAATGTTGCACAAGTGTCTTATTCATTAGATAAGACTAAATTATTCCACCAGGCTGTGATAAGATTACATCTCGACACGAAAGACGTTTAAGACTTAAAAAAACAAAATACCGACATAAATTACACGGACACTGCAAAGGCCTTTGACATGAGCGCTCAAGATGTAATATCACAAGAAAATGTAACTGAGAAACAATGCATTCCAGGCTGAGGGACTGATTACCTCAAACTTTTCCACGTCTTCCACCTTTCTTCTCTTTATTGGACTGAAGAAGCCACTGGCTGGGAAAACATTTCCTCAATATTCCCAAACGTCACACAAATGTCTCATTTTTCAACTTGTCGGTTTTTCTAAACTATTTGCATCATATGTTTCTCATATCTATCAGACACATATCATAGCATGGTATAAGAACCTAAGTGTGGGGAAACTGGTTAGATAAGTACACTTTCCTGCATGAAAAAAACATATGACAAGCGAAACTTACCTTTTAACAGCACGATTTCCAGCAGCCGCTCCCTGGAAACGCCTTTGGGTTTCTGTACCAGTGGCCACATAGGCTATTGAGTTAGACATTACAATTTGCCCCAAAGGAGCATATATCCAGCACTTCACAAATATCTGAAATGTGTAGTGGTACTCACTGGGTTTTTGTGGATGGTTTGCCAATAACGGTGTCTAAGGGAAGGGGGCAACATTCTTCTCGCATTAACCTAAACACTGCAGTGTCTTGGGACAAATACAAGGGAAATAAAACCTGCCTGACTCATATATGGAGTCCTGTGTCGTTGGTGTTGACACGAGGCCGATATCGGTATCTTGACAGAAGACTGACGAAGTGTCTCGGGGAATGTTGCACTAATGTTCACCACAAACGTCTCGGAATGTTCGTTGCAATCACTCGCAATACCGGTTGCACACTACGTCATTCAGTACCATCATTTGTTCATAGTTTCGTTGAATTATCCACAGCAGGGAGAACTTTCCTAGTTTCCTGAGATTGTCAGAATGAACAAGAGTCAAGAACGCACTAGTCACTACTGACCTTTTATCTTTTACCGATAACGAGGCAACGCCCTCATGACACACAAGTCTCGACCGTTCCTTGAACCAATCTGAGCCCTCGCCACCCTCGTTCGCCCTCGATCGTCTTATGCACAAAAGAAATTGCTTACTTCAGCTTTATATCCACTCATTGCTAGTCTGTGCAATCAGAATTAACGCAATTTATTTAGCTGTAGGCTAGAAGTCATATGGTCCCTAACTTGTAGGACAAGTGAAACGCAGGTTTTCTCTTAATTTTCCTACTTTGGGGAAAAATTACTCTCGTTTAACCCTCATAGTGTAGTTGATCAGAAATTCTGGCAAGGAGAGAGCGTGCTTGGAGACGCTATGGTACATACATCTGTTTATAATAAAAGATATTGAGCGAGGAAGTCGTATCTCACTAGCCCTTTGTGAAAGGGCTAAGTCCCTCAGAGGGCTAAAGGGGCTGAGAGATACACCTTCCCCCTTTGCTGGAGATTTTTCTCCAGCCCTTTCAAAATTATGGCCATAGTTATAACCATTTCAATTGAGAGACGCATTTCAGAAATTAGTTCTACAATCGTAAGTTCACTGCAAAGTCATCTGAAAAGCTGCGTTGATTTCAGCACAGCACTGGATGAATCTACAGACATTCAACATATCCCTCAACTAGCTATATTTGTTCTCTATGTTACGAACAATGGAAATGTAAAAAAATAATTCTTAGACCTGATAAGCTTAAATGAAACCACAAAAAGAACTGACGTCAAAAATGCTCAACTACCATTGCATAAACTTATCATTGCAACAGATGGAGCACCAGCTATGGTAGGTCAAAATACTGGCCTAGTTGGGTAATTGACACAATCTCAACTACCCTGAATGTCTCTGTATCAACTGTATCATCCACCTTGAGCATTTCGTAAGTAAACACTTGAAGTTCAACAAAGTCTTAAATTGCATTTTAGAAATTGTGAATTTAATGACTCACGAAATCGTAATGACACGATTGCAAACAAACCATACCACGGGTGGGGTTAGAACCCGCTAACGCGACGGTCTGGAGTGTTGAGACTCTCTGACCGCGGGTTCTAACCCCACCCGTGGTATGGTTTGTGAATTTCATTCGGACAAGTGCAAAAACACACAGTGAATTTATAAATTTTATTGAAGAGCTGGAGCTTGAAAAAAAGTCAAGTGAGCTTTCATTCTGCTGTATTGTATGATGACTATCAACTACCAGTCTTTTGAATAAGTTTGTTGTTCTTTCTGAACCAATCATTGATTTCATGAAATTAAAGAAAAAGAAATACCCACAACTAGAAGATGACGAATGGGTACAGGATGTGATATTATTTACAGATGTAATGAATCACTTCCAATATTTAAATCTGGCACTTCAGGGAAGGAACAAAGTTATTACAGAACTTGCCCAATCAGTTTTCAGAATAAAATATAGCTTTTTCAAAGTGATCTGGCAATAAAGAAATTTGACCACTTTCCCAACCTTAAATTAAGAATAGGTATTTTTTCCAAATGTTAAAATTAAAGACAGTAAATTGAAACTAATCGAAGGAAACTTAGAAACACTAATAATTTTGAGAACAGGATTGAGAAACTAACAAAACTTAAAGCCGTGTTTTGACTTCTGATACCTGAATCCTTCCACTATAAATACTAGTTTCTTACTTATCTCTGTATTAGGACTGAAGAAGGTCACTAGGGGCGAAACGTCACTCGGCAGATTGTTCCACTCATGACACCATTTTGAAAACCAGTACTTATCTACGTCCTTTCTAATTCTAAATTTATTGAATTTAAAACCATTATTTCTGGTTCTTACTTGATTCGACATATTCTGTAATTTATATATATACATCGCCTTTGTTTATTATGCAGATACTACGTAGAACTCGTTTAAGAAAAGTATTAACCGTGGCCACAGTAGATCCTTAACCCGACGTAAACAAGGTCTGTTTTTGGGAAATTAAGTATTCTTGACTAGTGGTATATACGTAATACGCTGCCTTAATGACCACAGTTCAGTCGTTAGGCTTTAGACTAAAGACTGGACCAAAGCTAACTTCACCTAAACTTACCTCACGTTACCTAAGTTTACCTATTTATCTTCTCACCTAACCTAAGCTTAAATAATCTAATCTAATGTTATCTCAGACAGCTAACATTGACCTAACCTCACTTAGCTTAACTAAATCAAGCAAATTTAATCCTAAGCCAAAATAGTTTATCCTATCAGTATAACCTAACTAAACCTAACCTGTTCTAACTTAATGTATTTTAAACTATTCTAGTTTAATCTTCACTAATCTATGCTTACCTAACTAAACTTAATCTATCCAAACTTACCCTAACCTAACTTTAATCGCATGTTAGATTTATGCAGTCACATTCCCACTGGCTTACCCCTCACTGGGGGCTTAGTCTTAAAGATATACTGTAACTCTGAGGTGAGCTTTGGCCTAATTAGACGATATTTACCTGCGATGCCGTGTAACTGTGGACTATAAAACCGCGTTGAGGCTTCCCTTTCTGACTCTCTGCCAGTCATGGTTCCTCATCCACAAATTTTGTGAAGTTTTCCTAGGATTCTGCACCTCACTACGTCTCTCTCTTGTAGGTGGTGCAAGAGTACGAGCGAGCGGTCATCTTCCGACTCGGTCGTCTCTTAAAGGGAGGTGCCAAGGGCCCAGGAATCTTCTTCGTCATCCCCTGCATCGACTCCTACAGGAAGGTCGACCTTCGAACTGTTTCTTTCGACGTTCCCCCGCAAGAGGTAAGCACTCGGGTCTTGGCATGCCCAAGTTTGCTCTCCTTTGAATATTTTTCCATTGTCCACTAAATGAAATCATATAATTAATTTTTGGGGAAGGGTTTCAGCTATATATTATCTTTAAACACTCTTTATTATTACAGATAATTTCACCCCTCGAATGATTTGAGAGAAAGAATAAGGATATACCAAGAACCTGAAGACTACTCAATAATCCTCCTTTTTCTTTTAGCTTGTAGCAGTTGCGGTCAGTCTGGTGCTTCTCAATCTGTGAATTATGTTCTGAAAGACAATAATATATATATCGTTCTTGCAGGGTAATTGCAAATCAGGCAAATATTTCTTCTGTCGAGTCCAAATGAGTATGAGGGGATCGTACTATGAGTAGTGAGTTATTCCTGGGATCTTTGCCACCAGGTCTAACCATAACTCAACCAGTATTGTTAGGATGAGTGTTGAGTAGTTCCTTGGGATCGTTGCTACCATGTCCAACTGTACCCAACTAGAGTCTCATAATAACATTGCTTTGTCAGTAGATTTATCATTGTGTCGGTGACTTTGAGTGAAGGTTGACCCTCTGTTAAAAGGAGTTTACTCACCAGTTGGATTCTTAATCCACTGATCTAGTCATCAAAGTCTTGAGAGACTCATCAGACGGTCCAAGTGCTTATAGTCACTGATAAAGTCATCTATTGTTTCTTTAGTCATGACTGTAGGACCTACGCACATATTGTCACTAACAATTGAGTAATTATAGGTTAACTAACTACCAGGCCAACCCGTTTACTTCAACCCTCCCACACCGTCTCTCCTCTGCCCCATTCTTTCTCCAAACCTCCCGTCACCCCAATAAATTCCCCTCCGATATACTCCCTTCCCTCTCTTAGCTCGCATTCTACGGGACGTCCACTAGCCTCCTCCTCCCTCCCCCTACTGACAACCCCACTATTAACTCTTCCCACATAAAGATCCTGTCCCTGGATTCGGTGTCAGTAACTGTAGACGCTGTCATCTACATGCGGGTGTGCAGTGCCATCAACGCTGAAACCAACGTTGACGATTACAGGTGCCATTGCCTGAGAGGTCCTTTCCCTGTCATATTTCGCTGTTTAGTTGCTCACACTGCTAGAGAGGCCCCGGCTGCCCTCCTGCAAGCCATCTGCCAGGCCTTTCTCATTTTTATTTTCTTTAAACAGTGATGTAAATTTGACTCTCGTAAGAATTTATTAATTAATTGCAATACTCTGGACATCACAAACTTGGATTTGCTAGTTGACATAATTATTATTTTCCTTGTTTTCGCATAGGAGATAAATGTTATTAAATACCAACACGAAGGAAAAATAAACAAATGTGGTACAATGCGATGTTTCCTTGACTACGTTTCGGCCATACAATGGGCTTGATAATGCCCACTGTGTGGGCTAAACGTAGTCAATAAAGGCTCGCATTATACTGTTTATTTTTCCAACTTAACTGAACTTATCAACGTTTTGAACTGCACTGCCAGACGTTAGCTACCCAGTCATGTAGTTTTGATCTTTTTTGGCAGCTAACTCTTGCTAATTAAGTTTAGGTTAGTTTCACCTAACTGAAACGTGAATAACAAAGCATTTTTGTCGCCTTTTCGATCTCAAAGAACTTGGCTTTTGGAGACAAGGTTAAATGGGAGAGCAAGTTCCAAGTTCGTGCCTTTTAACGTCATTGTGATTAATTCATAAATTTCAAGACGAGCTGCTGAATGTGTCTCTTTGGTTTATCACTAAAATATATATTTTGGCTTTATGGATTTGTGTAACTACTCTTGCATATAAACTTTTGTTTGGTTCCATCTATTATTAGTCACGAAATTCAAATGAGTGGCATTATTACTGTGCCTTTGTGATGGCTCGCACACCAACTGCACACCTCGCCCCTTTCCTCCACCAGTCGAAGGAATCTATGGTGAAAAATAATTTTAAAAGTATGAGCGCAGAGTTCAGAGACAAAAATAAGAGTATTTTGTACCACAAAAATGGGTTTCAAGAGTAAAATAATCGGTGTATGAAGGCATGCCAGGTGTCTCAGCGACTGCAGAGTAGGGTAACAGAGGCTAAGACTTTGGGTAGCTTTATAAAGATAGGATAAGTATATAAATGAAAAGGGCTGGGTTTGATTAGTACCTGAGACACTGAAATTCTTGGGCAGCTTCGGGAAAGGGCTGGACAGATTAATGGGTGGGAGTGGATGATTTTGATAAGAACCTGCCTTGTATGGGCCAGTAGACCTGCTGCAGTGTTCCTCCAGTCCTGTTATTTCGGCTTTATTGTTTTAATAAAAAGGAATCGCTAAACCCACAGAGCGTCTAGTCAATGGGCAAAAATCAGATTTGATCCAGGAAAGGAAAGAGTACTTACAGTTCCTTGGATCTAGAGCTCTTCCCTCGAAGGGTTCGGTGCTCCATCAGTCTAAAGGAATGTAATTTCCAGTGCCCCCTAGAATGTTTCCTAATGGGGAATCTGGATTACAAAAAAAATTCTTTAATTTTGTTCAAAAGTCATTCAGGATTTCTGTAGCATTGCTTTCTTTGGGAATTGCTAATATTTTGCTTATTAAAAAAACTGAATTGTAAAAATACTGAAAAAATCGATAAAAACTTAAAAATATTGCGAAATATGAAGAATTTTCCATTCCATTAAAAACATAAATTTTTTACTAACTCATCTCCTAAAAATGAAATTTGATTAAAACGTGAAAAATTTACTTGATTCTACATCTGATTCTTTCATGGGAGAAGAAATTCGATGTGAAACAAAACTTGTACCAAAAGATGCATAACTGAGGTTATACATCACTGAGGTTATACATCACTGAGGATATACATCACTGAGGTTATACATCACTGAGGTTATACATCACTGAGGATATACATCACTGAGTTTATACATCACTGAGGTTATACATCCTTGAGGACAACATTTCTGAGACATCAGACATGCGTTCACATCATGAGTTTTACTTTTCTATACCAAAGTGTACGTACAATATATTCTGTTTTGAAATATTTTGGTCACACCTTGTATTTTAGGCAAGGCTGAAAACTTTCATAATTTAAGAGACAGATTTTGGAAGGGCGCTTAAGGCAGCCCAGAACTTAGAAAGGGGTAGGGGTGATAGGGTAAGGGGTAAGTGGTTAGAAAGCACCCCAAGAGAGCGAGAAGAGGAAAAGGGTATTGGGATATGGAATTGGAGGTGGTTGAAATGTATCCTGGAAGAACGAAAAAAAAGGGGGTAAAAAAAGGAGTTTGAGGGAAGGGTAAGAGGTTGAGTAAGAAAGGGAAAGGGGTGTGGAAGTGGAAGTGTTGAGAGGAAGCTGCAAGAAACTCCTAAAGGTTAAATTAAGCGCCTCTTCCGAGTCTGTATCTTGGTTCTGCCTTCGACTGCATCATCCCTTCAGCTTCACTGAGGGTCACAGACTGTGGACTGTCTTGCCTCTGGGGCTCGGTGGCCCTCTATATAGGCCATCAGTCTGACGTCTAAAATCTACACGCTGTCACGAATAAGACAAACAAAAGAGTCAACATGAAGTGGGGTGGACTAGACCGAAAGGTCGTAAAGAGAATCATCAAGGAGATTACAGCGCCGTCCCGACCCTCGAGGGTGAAGTACACCCTCGAGGGTGAAGTACACCCTCGAGGGTGAAGTACGCCCACACTCATTCCAACTCTCCCTGAAAAAAAAAATCGTCTAGGAATCTTTTATTGGTGAAACTAAATAGAATGAAGGCAGCAGAGCGTACTTCTCCGGCGAGGAAGGGGCCCCGGCAGGAAGGTATATGCATGCCGTGAATCTAACTCAGCACCCTCCCTTCGTTCTCGCGTTTTTTCTTGCTATTTCCGTTCCTCAACACCACCAGCCACATCCGTCCTGTATAATTTTTTTTTTTTTAGTTTAACAAAGTCCCTTTTTCCTTTTATACTACTAATTAGTCCTAAGAGAGAGTGAAGGTTAAATCAATTTACATTTAAAACCTTTCGAGAGAAAAATATGGAGCTGGAATAAAGAAAATACAAATCGCAGAGTTTACTTCCCAATTTTCTATTTTTTTTGTGTGTAGTGCAAATTTGTTTCTCATGATTCGAATCTGAAATATATATATATATATATATATATATATATAGTGTGTGTGTGTGTGTGTGTATGTGTGTGCGTGCGTGCGTGTGCGTGTGCCTGTGTGTGTGCGCGCGTGTGTGTGTGTGTGTGTGTGTGTGTGTGTATTTATTTTGTTAATATAAAAAATTCAAATTCTTAGAAACCTTTTCTTTTTGTGTCAGAATTGGGGGCCCAAATAATTTCGGTCTTATATTTTTTTTTCAAAATTATTAATACTTCTTGAGATATAAACAAATCCTGATTCTTATATTATCTTATTTTATTCTGTGATTATTTGGAAACTTTGTGCGCATATATATATATATATATATATATATATATATATATATATATATATATATATATATATATATATATATATATATATATATATATATATATCTTAACAGGTATTTTCTCTGCTATTCCTTTTTGTAGTCACTTCAGCCGTAGATGTGAAGGAGTCAGCTGGAAGGGAGGTCACTAGTGGCTGCCAGCAGGTTCTTGATCACGTCTGTCATTCAGGGTCTTATTTCCTTCCCTATTTTTTTGTTAATCTGCAAATGATCTCTCTTTTTTTTCACTTAGATTAGAGTGTGTACTTTTCCATGTTGGTGTGTGAGAGCGAGTCTGTTCGTGTGGCAGTTATCGACCTGCCTGAGGGTGACTCCGTGGTCACCTCACCTCTACTCGTCTCTCAGTCTTGTGTAGCAACCTTCTCTCCCTTAATTTTCCCCCTCTCCCTTATATCCTGTACTACCTAGACCCATTTATAATAATTTCAAGATGCAAGGCCATCCTTGTGCCCGTAATCTTGAGTGATGGTGGAGGCGTCTTGTATCCTCCCCCTCTAACAAGTCTAACACACTGCCCCTCCCAAGATCCTGTCACTCGACTCTGTACCGGTGTCTGTGGAAGCCGTCATCTACTTACGAGTGTGCAACCCCACCAATGCTGAGACCAACGTAGATGACTACAGGTGCTCCCTCACCTGACACCCAACCATTTTTTTAATTCTTTGTTTTAGATGCTCCTTATTTTATACACCTACCACAGCGGATGGGTCGAATCTATGATCCACCAGCCATCCAAGCGGGTGTGCTCTATTAGGCTATGATAAACCAAGCTTGCTGGCTAGCTAGTGGCTACTCTCTCAACCCCCTATCCTGGACCTCGCGAAGTGCCCAAGACAAGATGGTCTTGTTTAAGGATAAAGTAGAGAGGACAAATACTGCCAAATCTCGTTTGCTCACGAGAGACTCCTTACACTTGTGGCTGTCACTTCGACGAGGTCCTGCAGGTTCTGCTTCTCTGCCCTTGTGTTTCCTTCCATTTGTGGCAAGAAGACTCACACTCGCTCATACACATCCCAGGTCATGTGGGATGACCTGTGGTCACCTGGTGATGCAGACCCATAGACGATTCCACCAAGACGTTAATCAACACCAAGATATTACTACTACTACTTCTACTATACTACTACTACTACTACTATTACTATTACATCTCTCGTAATTCCGGCCACGCCCACTCAAAGAGAGACTTGAGTCAAGGACTCAAATTTTCTGTCGACAATTTCTGCAATATATTTTCACGAGTTGAGCCCCGAGCGATGTACAATCTCGCCTGAGTGGACTCTAGCTCATGAGCTAGAGTCCAACCAGCCGAGGTGGCCCCTCCCCGGCGTTATTAAAGTTTATATTAAATCATCCGCTTTCCTGCTTCATGTGGGGTTATGCGTGGGTTAGGGGTAGGGGGTTTTATACCACCCCCTTCCCCTCGTCCCACACCACCAACCACCAACCAGTTCCCAGAGGCTGGGAGTGTGTTGCCTGAGATACCTCCACACACACACACACACACACACACACACACACACACACACAATTTATAGTAGTCCAACAAATGGCCTTTCTTGTGTGTAATGCAATTTCCTCCACAAAAAATGGCTTCACCAATAAAGTCCACTACCTATTTAAAAAAGATATGGGTAACAATAATAAAATCCCCCGAGATAGTATTTACAGGTAACACGCTCTTAGCCTCTGAGAGAGAGTTAGGGTATACCATACCTTTTACCTCCCATCTCCTTTTACGCCTACCCTCAATGACTCCCCTACCACCCATTAAGGGTCCACTCCTCTCTAAGAGCACATTTCCTTAAGGGAGCACAACCCCCCTAAGATCACTCTCTCTAAGGGCTCCTCTCCGGCTCAACACAGTGGGCGTGGCCGGACACTCTGCATGCACGGTAATCCTTCGTCACACACGCTAAGCACCGTTGTTGATTATTTTCTTCGTACCGCGTCTGTTCTTTTGGTTTCATTTATTAACAAACCACGGAACGTGGAGGGGTTTGAATCCATGGCAAGTGAGTCCTAAAACTCCAGGCCAGGAGTTTTAGGACTCACTCGCCACGGATTCAAACCGCACCCGTACCGTGGTTTGTTTGTAATCGTGTTATTACGATTTCATTTATTGTTGCTTCCGTTCCTCAACATCACATGTGTCATTTGTTCTGTTCCTTCAGTCCCTCATCTCCAGCAGACACTCGAGCGATTGTAGACTCTTTCATATCCATGTTCTCAACATTAATAAACCCTTTGTTGTAGTTAAAACCATGGTGGCGTAGTTAGTAAATAAGTAGTTATAATTTTTGGAAGCTCTAGGGTAGGGCGCTTGTGGGTAGGTATAACCTGCACCTAATTACAGCATCAAATGATGACACCAATTCCCTAACTCTCCTGTTTGTACTTAGCTAAGACAGAGTCCACTAAGCTGGCTGCGGGAACCAGTACACTAAAATATATGCCTAAACAATCATTTATTTTTTTAATCACACCCAAAAATAAATAATCTATAAACATAACTTTTTCTGTTATATCTCGGGAGATCTACGTGGGGTCTGTTCCAGCACAGCTTTCTCCCTATTTTTCGAGATCAAACCTGTTGATATTGATTCCAATCGTCTCAATGCCACATAAAGGAGCCCTCGCTTGTCTACTCAAGTTCTTCCGAAGTTTAGCAATCTTTAATAACAGATTTTCGTTACAGCTTTCACGTTCTCCCGATCACTTGCGGTCAGATGCTCCGCAGGTTGAGTAACTCAGCCTCCTCCCAAGATCTTCATTCGTAATCAGTAACACTCATTGAGAGTCGTCGACTGACATTTCAGTGTTACGAGAAAACATTTTTATACAATTTTTTTTAACTTACCTCGATTAACTAGCACTAAAATTGAAGGAAAATGAGATAATCGAGATAAAGTGACAGACCCTATGACGTCTCAACCACAAAGAGTCAAGGAGGAATAACTGTAGGGCAGAGATGATTACTTACTTTTAAACCGATAACAGCTAAGAAGTAACAGGATAAACGGGAGTTCATGTCGAATTTGTTGACCAACAAGACCTGAAAAGGAGAAGGAGGAGCCAGTGAAGTAAAAACGAGGAAATTAAAAACATTTCAACTTGTTGAAAGTAAGGGAGAGAGGCCTGAAAAATACTATGATGAAATCTACTCACTTTCAGTACTAGCTGAATCCCAGCCCAAGAGAGCGAGAAAACTAATAATTTGAGACAAAGATGAGGACAAAATACTTTTAAGTGAGTTTGACCTAAAAACCTTTTATGTAAATAACGAATTCTGATCACTTAGACTATTATATATATTAGACTACCTTAACAAAAGCAATATTGTTATATTAAAACAAAAACGATAACACCAATGTGTAACATTACTCGTAGAAGACCTGTGACACGCCATCTATAATAATTAAGAGTTGAAAATAAGGTTAATTAGCTTATTAGCTTTACGTATTTTTTGGGGGGTCAGGTATGTACGTAACAGTTGCATCCTCATCTGTGTCAGTGAGAAGCAGTTGAAGATAGTATATTCTTGCGCCGCTAGTCATATTTTACCTCAGTCACAGTCAATGAATGGCAGTCAAAGTGAACGATCTCCACGCTGCCCTCAGCACACTATATTGCACCAGAATGGCAGTCAAAGTGAACGATCTCCACGCTGCCCTCAGCATTCTATAACCCACCAGAATGGCAGTCAAAGTGAACGATCTCCACGCTGCCCTCAGCACACTATATTCCACCAGAATGGCAGTCAAAGTGAACGATCTCCACGCTGCCCTCAGCATTCTATAACCCACCAGAATGGCAGTCAAAGTGAACGATCTCCACGCTGCCCTCAGCATTCTATAACCCACCAGAATGGCAGTCAAAGTGAACGATCACGCTGCCCTCAGCATTCTATATCCCACCAGAATGGCAGTCAAAGTGAACGATCTCCACGCTGCCCTCAGCATTCTATAACCCACCAGAATGGCAGTCAAAGTGAACGATCTCCACGCTGCCCTCAGCACTCTATATTCCACCAATCAGATAAATCCTTTAAACGATACACAACTAACCCCGAGGGTTAGTTGTGGATAAGTAAACTCTTGGCTTTTGTCGTCATCTGCCACTTAGATTCGTTCATTCTAGTCTAGTTCTCTCGTCATAGCATATACTTGAATTAAATACTGTTAGAAAGCCTAAAGAGGAAATCTGACATTAAATGACTAACTCACTGCCTCTCTCAAAAGAAAGCCAAGAGCTGACCCAAAATATGAAAAAAATGAAATTAAAAAAAAGTAGCTAACCTAAAGAAGGCACATATTTTTTTTTTCTATTTTTTTAAATAAATTCTTCTTGAGAACACAGATTAACTTAAAATGGAAATCTGGTTTACAAAATTTTCTATACACCTTCACAAAAATATATCTATAATTATATATAAATGCATATTTATATATATATATAAGTAAACGGGAAATTTTGGATGAGTTGCACGTGGTTGCTACCAAGTTAACAAGTGCCCCGCCTCCCCCACCAAAGATCCTGTCCCTGGATTCGGTGCCAGTGTCGGTGGAGGCGGTGATCTACCTACGAGTGAGGGATGCCACGGCGGCTGAAACCAACGTGGAAGATTACAGGTTCTCAATGCTCCCTCCCACAGTCTTTACACCCCCTGACTGTGGTACCTTAGTCCTTGGCTCATGTCGCTCATATATTGGACATTCCTATCGCAGTAACGTCTTGTTTTATATATATATTTAATATATAATCTTTATTATATAATCCCAAGGACGAGTTAGTTCTTCCGTTTGCTTTGTTTCTCATTTGGCCCTCAATATAATATCACAGTAAATAAGATATATGTATTATATATTTAAGACTTTTTAATTTTCTGTTCACAGCTGTTTTTAGACTTTATCCCTTTGCACTCTACTCAGCCTTTGTTATTATTCTTTGTTATTATTTCCATCCCCCAAATCTTTTAATTTGCTCGGGAGTGTAAAGGAGTTAGCGTCCAGGTCGCCATCTCTCCCTACCTCCCCTTCCCCTCCCTCTCTTTTCCCTCTCCCTCCCTCACGAATTCTCTCATAAACCCACATAAACCCACATAAACCCACATAAACCCATACGACGAGACTAAGTCCTAAAATCTCAGCTATTTTCGTCCCATAACATTTTGAGCGACCTGTTTCTTTTTCCTTTCGTGGGATGGAGACCACTTCACTGGCAACACTTCCTCTTCACTGGCAACACTTCCTCTTCACTGGCAAAACTTCCTCTTCACTGGCAACACTTCCTCTTCACTGGCAAAACTTCCTCTTCACTGGCAACACTCCCTCTTCACTGGCAACACTTCCTCTTCACTGGCAACACTCCCTCTTCACTGGCAACACTCCCTCTTCACTGGCAACACTCCCTCTTCACTGGCAACACTTCCTCTTCACTGGCAACACTCCCTCTTCACTGGCAACACTCCCTCTTCACTGGCAACACTCCTCTTCACTGGCAACACTCCTCTTCACTGGCAACACTTCCTCTTAACTGGCAACACTCCTCTTCACTGGCAACACTTCCTCTTCACTGGCAACACTCCCTCTTCACTGGCAACACTCCCTCTTCACTGGCAACACTTCCTCTTCACTGGCAACACTCCCTCTTCACTGGCAACACTTCCTCTTCACTGGCAACACTCCCTCTTCACTGGCAACACTTCTCTTCACTGGCAACACTCCCTCTTCACTGGCAACACTTCTCTTCACTGGCAACACTCCCTCTTCACTGGCAACACTTCCTCTTTACTGGCAACACTTCCTCTTCACTGGCAACACTTCTCTTCACTGGCAACACTCCCTCTTCACTGGCAACACTTCCTCTTTACTGGCAACACTCCCTTTTCACTGGCAACACCGCATCTTCTTTTATATGTCAACCCGAAAACTGTCAAGGCAAAATAGTTCTCGCACTTGTGGCAACAAGTCTTAAGAATATATTACACCTTATTTTGGCCTACAAAATGCTGCCAATCAGGTCAATAAACAGTATACAGAATAAACAGTATATAGAATAAACAGTATACAGAATAAGCAGTATATAGAATAAACAGTATACAGAATAAGCAGTATATAGAATAAACAGTATATGAATAAGCAGTATATAGAATAAACAATATACAGAATAAACAGTATATAGAATAAACAGTATACAGAATAAACAGTATACAGAATAAACAGTATACAGAATAAACAGTATACAGAATAAACAGTATACAGAATAAACAGTATACAGAATAAACAGTAGACAAAATTCCCGTACTAGCCTCACTGTATTCTGCCAACAGACGCCGATAATTAAGACATGTGCAACAGTTGGGTATCTTTACTGTTGAAACGTTTCGCCCACACAGTAGACTTCTTCAGTCAATTACAGGAGCAGCAAGTGTAGTAGTGGAATGAGTATGAGGTAATCAGTCCATAGTGATTTGAGGGGGTCAGTCCCTCAGCCTGGAGAAGAGTCCACCTCCAGTCATTGTAATAATGATTTAAAAATTTTGAAGAGAGATTTTCCATGGGGAAAAAATAATAATTTAAAAATTCTTAGTATAAAAGTTGAAATTTTATTTTAAGTAAATTAATTTCTTTTTTTTTTGTTACATGACCAACGTAGGCCAGTGTCATATGCAGGGTGATGCGCCAAACCTGTAAGGGTCACGCAGCGCCTGAAGAATAATCAGCTTTGATCCGAGGAAGGGGAGGGGGTAACCTTATTTACTTTTCTCCTTGGATCAAGAGCCCGTTGTCAGAATCAAGGAACCCGGTTAGAGGAGAGACTGGCAGGTTCTTGATGTTACCAGGACGCTCTCTGGTTCCCCACACGGACACAACACACGGACACGCAACACACGGACACAACACACGGACACGCAACACACGGACACGCAACACACGGACACGCAGCACACGGACACGCAACACACGGACACGCAACACACGGACACGCAACACACGGACACGCAAAACAAGGACACACAACACACGTACACACAACACACGGGCACGCAATACACATACACAATACACGTACACATAACACGTACATGCAGCACGTACATGTAACACTACGTACACACAATACACAACACAAATATACATGTACACTACACAGGTACACAAAACATACGTACACACGACACACGTACACGCAACACGTACATGCAACACACGTACATGCAACACACGTACACGCAACATACGTACACGCAACACGTACACACAACACACGTACACGCAACACACGTACATGCAACACGTACACGCAACACACGTACATGCAACACACGTACATGCAACACACGTACATGCAACACACGTACATGCAACACACGTACACACAACACATACACGGAACACACGTACATGCAACACATGCAGCTCTCACGTAAATGCAACACACGTACACGCAACACACATGCAACACATGTTTACGCAACACACATGCAACACATGTGCCAGTTATATTATCGGAATTATTATTTTTATGGTTACTATTATTAGTAATATTATGTTTTTTTTTATTCCATTTCCTTATTTTTCTTATTTCTTGTTCTTATTTTCCCTCGTCATCCTATCAGTTATTTTATGTACAGCGTTTTCAATTTCGCCTTCGTCTCCTCCTCCTCCATTTTCTTCTTCTTTCTCTTCTTCTTCCTCTTCTTCTTCTTCCTCTTCTTCCTCTTCTTCTTCCTCTTCTTCCTCCTCTTCTTCTTCTTCCTCCTCTTCTTCCTCCTCTTCTTCCTCGTCCTCTTCTTCCTCCTTCTCTTATTCTTCTTCTTCCTCCTCTTCTTCCTCTTCTTCTTCTTCCTCTTCTTCATCTTCCTCCTCTTCTGCCTCCTCTTCTCCCTCCTCTTCTTCCTCCTCCTCTTCTTCCTCCTCTTCTTCCTCCTCTTCTTAATCCTTCTCCTCCTCCTCCTCTTCCTCCTCTTCCTCCTCCTCTTTTTCCTCCTCTTTTTCCTCCTCTTTTTCCCCCTCTTTTTCCTCCTCTTCCTCCTCTTCTTTCTCTTCTTCCTCCTCTTCTTTCTCTTCTTTTTATTTCCTCTTCCTCCTAATCTTCCTTTTCTACCTTTTATTTCCTTCTTTTTCGTCTTATTAATACTTTTATTCCGATTCTTTTATTTTTTCTTTCTCGTTGCATATTTTTCACAAGCTTTTTCTCTTTCACTTAACTTTCTCTCATATTTCCTCATCACTTACTTTGATTTTCTCTTTCTCATTCAACCTCATATTTTCACGTATTTAACAAAACCTTTAAAGGACTCATTTTCAAACTGGTACACAACGCGTTCAAAACTTTTGTAAATGCGTCATGAAGATCGCGTATTTCTAAAATGCATTATATATGCAACATTTTCTGACCAACTACGACAAATATCATTCCTATTTCCTAACTACGTCAGTGGCAACTATACCTTACACGTGGTGTTTCTAAATGCGTACGACAATACACTATTTCTAGTGTTGCCACAACAATCAGTTCCTCTTCCATCCCTCGACTTCATCCCCCCTACACTTTATTTCTAGTGTTGCCACAACAATCAGTTCCTCTTCCATCCCTCGACTTCATCCCCCCTACACTTTATTTCTAGTGTTGCCACAACAATCAGTTCCTCTTCCATCTCTCGACTTCATCCCCCCTACACTTTATTTCTAGTGTTGCCACAACAATCAGTTCCTCTTCCATCTCTCTACTTCATCCCCCTCTCATGTGAGGAACTAAAAGTACGCTTTGGTTTCTTCTCTTCTCCATCCTCACCTCACCCTTCGTTTATCATTTTTTTTTCGTTTTTACTTTCGTTATTTCCCCGTAAACCTCTTCTCCCGCATACACTTCACCTCAGCACCACCACCGTCGCACGCAGACAACAGCTTGGGACACGCTTTTTACTCTGCACCGTTTTTTGCCTTAAAATATTTTATAAATAAAAAAATCAGTTGTGATCAGACCAGGAAACGACGCTTTGAGGGAGTCAAAATTGGCAGGACAGCTAATTCAGATCAGGATTATTTTAATCGTTCATTAGGCGCCCCTAGTTAATTATTCCTGAAATATAGATTGCATGTTTAATGTGTACCCGATTAGGATTCAGAGGAAAAGACATAGGATTCAAAGCTTTCAGAGGTAACGTGGAGGAGTGAGGGGTCCTACATGTAGGGTGTTCAAGATCCTGTCATCCTTCAACATGTGACTGACATCGTGTAATGCCAGATCTTGTGGCAGAGTTCAAACAAGAATAACAAACAGTCTCATTACTCTGAATATTGAGCTTCCTCACTCTCTTCTCTATTTCTCTCTCTCTCTCTCTCTCTCTCTCTCTTTCTCTCTCTATTGTAATCTTTTTCATTGTTTCTCTGCATACCTATCACTTTCTGTATCTGTCATTTTCGTTCTCGCATTCATGTTTTTCTCTTCTTTCGTTTTAGTTTTACAAAACGAATCTTGCAGTTCCTTTGCTGTATATATATATATATATATATATATATATATATATATATATATATATATATATATATATATATATATATATAAAAGCAACATCAGCTCTTTTTCTAAACTTCAGAATATAAGAATTCTTCCTTCACTTTCATAATTCTTTATACATGCAACAATTTCAATATAACTCAACATTACCATAATCCAATCCTATTGTGGCTTCCAAACAGACTTGTAAAATGTTCTCATATCCTCCCCTCTCTCCCTCCAGTAACATTCTGTAGAGACACTGTCCAATAACTATCACTCGCCCACAGATTCTTACCAGAGATTCTGTCACCATATCTGTGGAAGCTGTTGTTTACTATCGGGTGTCCGATCCAATAGCCGCTCAGAACAATGTGGAAGATTTCAGGTACAAACAAATTACAGAAACAACCAAATACAATAGATAGCTTGACAGGATATATATATTTTTTTTAACACCAAACGTCGCCAGGTTTAAGTTTTGTGGTGGCAATAGTGTTTATTTTCCCCCCATGGGATTAGGAATTAAACCTGACGTCTTGGGGGGAAAATATTCCTTGTTTGTATCGCACTTAAGACTTGATCCTAAACTGACGAATGTTTGGTGGGACTAGACTGAGACTACTCTACTGAAATGCGTTCGCTTGTTCGTGGAGTATAAACATGTTAAATATATAAGAGTCAGTTGCTAAAGCGTTTGCGTGTTAGTTCCAATCTGAATCCCAGCACACAGTCATACCAGAATTGCGTACACCACACAGTCAAAATTCCAGTCACTGAAACTGTCTCATAAAGGAGGTGATTGTTATCTAGACTGTCTCTGAACCAGCCTGTGTTTGGGGAAGCTGCCTATGTTTATCCTTAATCATATGGGCCAAGAGTCGCTCTCAAGTTCAGTATCTGACACACCACTGGCCACAGTAACCTCTCCCCCAGACCAGATGGTCCTGGCACTCCAGAAGACTTCGTCACCATAATCTTACGGCCAATCGGAACGCATTTCATCAAGGCCTCTGAGATTCAATTGGCCATTCGGGCAATCCCTTTCAAACTGTTTGATAATTTATTGTTTACATGGGCATTCGCTTTCAATAAGTTTACACTTTTTCTAAAATTTACTTTACAATGTCAAAAAACTCAGACTTGATTTGCTCAATGAGTAACACTTAGAATGCCTTACATTTTAACATAGTCAAAAAAAAAAAACTGTAATGCGCTTAATGTTGTCTCTGCTAAGCAAAATAGTCGCCTCTGTAAACACATCGACACTCAACATTCAAGTGCGAAATCATTCATTTTTTTCGATTGCTGTTTTAAGTCGTATAAGTTTAAGCGGACTTCCTAAGAGGGTTGAGGGACATGGACGAGTTGCAAACCAAGTCCACCTTTCACAAGACCTGAGACTAGACACTCTGGTGAGGAGTTTTGATACGATTCAAGGGGAGGTAGGGAGGGAGAGACGGGATCTACAATCTCTGGGGGAGTTTCTCAACACTTTCTGTCCTAGCGGTGAATCTTGGTTGAACTTTACCAGCCCCTCAGGACCCCCTCAGGTTGCGTCCCATCCACAACCCTCACTGGCTGACTCATTTTTTATGCAATCAAACAGAAAAGAGAGAAGCAACTAATTTTGAAAGCTTTGAACCCTATTTTTTTCCGCTCACACTAACTGGGATGGCCCGCACACTCCACTTGGGTCTCTGGTGCCGAAAGTAGTCAATAGAATAGAATCTATCTTGTATACATGGATGTTAGATGGTTGGATAATAGGTATGGTGATACCAACAGAATGTGGATAAAGAAATTTATGTACATTTCAGGACACTGAGGAAGCGTTTAGCCATGAGTAACTTCTTAAGTCTTATTACGACTGAAGAAATCACTCAAAGCTTCCTTAAAAAAAAAGTCTTGAACTGTGCAAGTCTTTAAGCACATGAATGTTAGAGCACTAGCCTAAGGGCCTCAGAATGAGATATAAAAAAAATCGTGTTGATATCTGTTGAGATTACGTGAGGAACGCGTGTACAATCCTTTGGCATGATTCATATTCTTGTTCGCAGTTGTTTTTTTCCGGGCTAACTGGGGCCCAAATTACATATGTTCAAGTTTTTTAATATATTTTTTAATATAAAGCATGTTCAACATTCAGAGGTAGATCAGTTGTTCTTTAGAGCTCGCTCGAAGAGTTTGGTCGCATTGTTTTACATAAAAATTAACAGGAACGGCATAGAGCAAAAAATAAATAAATTGGGAGTGTCATGCTAGACCCAACAGATCAACAGTTTTCAAAAGTACATCTAAATTATCGCGATTTTTTTTTTTTTTTTGCATGGGAATATTTTTTGGTACTTTGGTTACAGTTTTCTTTAGTTTCAGACCACCACTGCACTGCCAGCATGTACTATATGGTTATGAATTAATATTTGTTAATTTATGCACTCCAACCTTTTGATGTTTACATATATATATATCTATATATATATATATATATATATATATATATATATATATATATATATATATATATATATATATATATATATAATGTCCCTACATAAACTGTAGTACATAACGGAAATGAATGGGAATACAAAAATAAATTCCATTGCTAGTATTGTAATAGTTAATACTACTTTATTAAAAAATCAGAATATACTCACCCCTTTCAAAGACGTTTTTCTCTACAGTAATAGTCTTAGCTAGTACAACACTTGTAAATAATAATCTAAGTGTTCGTTTTGTGTGTTGATATGTTGTCCTCCTTGCCGGGGAGGGAATAGGGCACGGGGGAGGTAGGTGGAATAGTGTGGGAGGATAGAAGAAGAGCTGAAACCTGGGAGGTCCATCTGTTGCTGCTCTCACTAGCTTTCATATATATATATATATATATATATATATATATATATATATATATATATATATATATATATATATATATATATATATATATAATTATATATATATAATATTAATATACTTTCAACAAATTAACCGTCTCCCACTGAGGCAGTGTGACCTAGAAATGAAGAAATACTTTCAGCATCACTCACTCCGTCACTGTCTTGTCAGAGGGGTGCCTATACTACAGTTCAAAACTGCAAATATCCCCACCCCTCCTTCAGAGTGCAGGCACTATACTCCGCCTCCAGGACTCAAGTCCGACGAACCGGTTTCCCTGAATCCCTTCATAAATATTATCTTGCTTACACTCCAACAGCACGACAAGTCATAAAAACCACTTGCCTCCACTCACTCCTATCTAAAACGCTCACATACGCCTACTGGATGTCATAGCCCCTAACCTCGCACACAAAATCTCCTTCACCCCCTCCCTCCAACATTTCCTAGGACGACCCCTACCCTGCCTCCATTCCATGTGGAAAGGTACAAATGTGATCGCGTTAGGTGTGGCATGCCCAGTGTACGTGCTGGGCACCTAACGTTCGTAGCATTCTATTGAAGTGCACTAAGACGTAGAGGAATATACCTAGCTTCGCGGGAGGCTGGTTAAATATTCCTGGTTTAATCCCCGGCTGGTCGCAGTATTGTTATTCAAGAACTATAATATATATATATATATATATATATATATATATATATATATATATATGTCGTGCCGATTAGGTAAAACTGGTCAATTAGCAAGAACTCATTTAAAATTAAATTCTTTCTAAAATTTTCTCTTATACGTTTAAAGATATATTTTTTTTCATTTATGTTAATGTAAAAATTTATGATTTTGTACCAAAAGAAACTTAGAAAACCTACCTAACCTTATTATAACAAGCGCAATTTAATTTAGCCTAACCCAACTAAATATATTTTTTATACGTTAACAGTAATTTAATAATAAACAAACACAATGAAATATATTTTTTTCGTTAGGTTCAAAATGATTTTTGCGAAATTATTGCATACACAAATTTTCGCTTGTCTTATATGGCAAGATGCTATTTAAGCCAAAATCGCAAGTTTTTACCTAATCGGCACGACATATATATATATATAATATATATATATATATATATATATATATATATATATATATATATATATATATAAACAAAATAATAAATTTTGTATAATATGCAGGATATCCACTGGGGAAAACTTATTATAACTATGCAAAAGTATGAGAATATTGTCTAGCAAACATTCAGGTTTATCATATAATGAAATCTGTAAATACATCCCAAGCAATTAGAGCACGGAATAAAAATTTGGCATCCATGAAGTAAGAGGTAAAAATCTTTGCTAATCAGAAATTCATTCGACTGGTCATGTGCATGCATGTTATTTCAGCAATACTTGTATGGACTGTGATCATTTCACTCTATGTAAAATGAGCAAAGATTGGTTATGCAAAATTAATTAGCACGAGAATTTATTTAACGCTGGCAAACTTCAAGGGAAGTTTTTAAGAATTTTAGGAATAATTCTCCTTCATATTCCTTAATAAAGGGCCAGTTGACTTCACATATAGAATTACTGAACTTAATATTATTTAAATCAAGTTTAATTGTCGACGAGGAAAACACGTAAGGTCTAGATTATGGATACTAGAATTATTAGTTATTTGAAACACTAAATGTCATAAGATGGTGTAAACATCTCATGGTGTGTGTGTGTGTGTGTGTGTGTGTGTGTGATGGGGTGCAAGAGAGAGAAATAGGCATTAGCGTGATATATTAGCCAAGTCCTCAAATACTTGTGTTCAATTACTGGACGCCTATACAAATTAGCAAACTATTTTACTTACAAAAATATGACCTAGCATACCATTGTGGTTACTGGGAATCGATTGTTACTCAGATTTATCGTATACTGGGCCAAGAATTATGTACAGAGACACTGTTCATATATATATACACGATGGATGAACTACTCAAGTATCTCAGAGGTGATCTTTTCTCCTGTAATGGGATGTAAAATTGACGTTCATGGAGAGTATACGACACAATAATTAATAAAAAATCCACTCGCTATGGTCGTTTGGCTTTCTCTAGCTTTCTCGCCCCAGCTGACAATGGTCAGGATGAACCAAAAACGATATAAAGTTTTTATCTTAAGTGCTGTTTTTTGGGGAAAGTTAAATTCAATAAGAAAGCGGATTGTAAACTAGGAGTAAACAATACCTTAACTTCAACGGTAGTTTATATTCCAGTTCCCAGTGACAATAATCCATAAGTTGCTTAAATCCTGATCAGTGACACCTATGTAACTTAAGTGATGAATAAAGAGACACAGGAGTTGTACATGAACCTTATCAACTTGGTGAATTAAACTAATGAAATGATAATCACTAAGGACTAGCACATCAGCTGACAAGTACAAGCAGCAGAAGACAGTTTCAGCTGCCACATTCATGCGTGTCATGCAGCCCAAGCTGTATGTGTCACAGTTGATCAGGGAACTTAGCGTAGTGTATTGCGTTGAGCGTAAGAATTTAGAGGATATTTTTTATGTAACATCCACGGTGGTTATCCTGCATAATTACACCTACACACCAATATATATATATATATATATATATATATATATATATATATATATATATATATATATATATATATATATATATATATATATATATTATATGTCGTGCCGATTAGGTAAAACTGGTCAATTAGCAAGAACTCATCTAAAATTAAGTCCTTTCTAAAATGTTCTCTTATACGTTTAAAGATATATTTTTTCATTTATGTTAATGTAAGAATTTATAATTTTGTACCAAGAGAAACTTTGAAAACCTACCTAACCTTATTACAACAAGCTCAATTTAATTTAGCCTAACCCAACTAAATATATTTTAGATACGTTAACATTAATTTAATAATAAACAAACACAATGAAATATATTTTTTCGTTATGTTCAGAATGATTTTGGCGAAATTATTGCATACACAAATTTTCACTTGTCTTATATGGCAAGGTGAGCGTTGCTATTTAAGCCAAAATCGCAAGTTTTACCTAATCGGCACGACATATATATATATATATATATATATATATATATATATATATATATATATATATATATATATATATATATATATATATATATATAAAACAGTAAAGTTTTTAAGCAACGCAATGTGACCATAAATAGGAGAAAGTACATTGTCTACTACTGTCTCATTGGCTTTTTTCTAGAGGTTCTCAAATATCTTGATTCATTGAACCACCGAATTAAAAAAAATTCACCCGTCTCTCAGAGCACTGCACTACACTTCCAAACTTCAATAAAACTGTCCAACTAACGAGTTTCCCCCGAGTCCCTTAATGGATATTACAATATTCACACTCCAACAGCAAGTCGAATCCCAAATACCACTTCTCATCATCCACATATACTCTGTGTGCTGACGCCCCCTACCTTATAAATCCTTCACATCCTCTCTCCACCTCTTCACCGGACGTCCCCGTACTTGCGCTCCCACGCCACGATAACACTTACGCCTCGATAACACTTGTGTACTGAAATTAGGATTTCCACTTAATCGGCGATTTATTGTTGACACAAAGCAACGTTTTACAATCATGCTCACGAAGCTCTGACACTTGAAGCTTTGTATCTAGAAAACCACAGTGGCCCAGTCTTCCTTCTTCCTTTGTCTTTTATTTTTCAAGCGCTGTGTGACACTTACGGTTTAGCGCACTCACAAGAAGATAATAACTGCGAAATTGAGAGCCCTTAATTTACAATGAAAAGCATGAAAGGCTTATAAATTAATCTTTACTCCTAATCCCGAGTGAGGATACTGAATCCCGAGTGAGGATTCTGAATCCCGAGTGAGGATACTGAATCCCGAGTGAGGATTCTGAATCCCGAGTGAGGATACTGAATCCCGAGTGAGGATTCTGAATCCCGAGTGAGGATACTGAATCCCGAGTGAGGATACTGAATCCCGAGTGAGGATTCTGAATCCCGAGTGAGGATACTGAATCCCGAGTGAGGATCTTCTGAGATCCCGAGTGAGGATACTGAATCCCGAGTGAGGATTCTGAATCCCAGGATTTTGAGGGATACTGAATCCCGAGTGAGGATTCTGAATCCCGAGTGAGGATTCTGAATTCTCCGAGTGAGGATTCTGAATCCCGAGTGAGGATTCTGAATCCCGAGTGAGGATTCTGAATCCGAGTGAGGATTCTGAATCCCGAGTGAGGATTCTGAATCCCGTGAGTGAAGGATACTGAATCCCGAGTGAGGATTCTGAATCCCGAGTGAGGATCTGAATCCGAGTGAGGATTCTGAATCCCAGTAGAGAATCCGGAGGATTCTGAATCCAGAGGTTCTGAATCAGTGAGGATACTGAATCCCGAGTGAGGATTCTGAATCCCGAGTGAGGATTCTGAATCCCGAGTGAGGATTCTGAATCCCGAGTGAGGATACTGAATCCCGAGTGAGGATTCTGAATCCCGAGTGAGGATACTGAATCCCGATCAAGGATACTGAATCCTATCTGTGTATACTGAGGGCAAAGGTGTTAAAGGTACGTGTCTGTGAACTGTGCACACGAAGTGAGACATAAAACATGAACTTGAACTCTGGATGTTCTTACAGGAATATTCTCACAGATGATACCAGATAAGCATTGTGTGTACACTTCTAGAAAGAGGACGATGGAGTAAGTGATGATGAATGTATTTTTTTCTTTGGGACAACCTGTATTAGGGGCAAACAACTGATGTGGTTTTTATATATATATATATATATATATATATATATATATATATATATATATATATATATATATATGCCGCGCCGAATAATTAAAACTTGCTATTTTGGCATAAATAGCAACGCTCTTCTTGCCGAATAAGGCAAGCGAAAATTTGTGTATGCAATAATTTCGCAAAAATCATTGTTAATCTAACGAACAAATCTATTTCATTGTGTTTGTTTATTATTAAATTATTGTAAAGTTATTGAAAATATATTTAGTTAGATTATGCTAAATTAAATTGTGCTTGTTATAATAAGGTTAGGTAAGTGTCCTAAGGCTATTCTGGTACAAAATTATTGATTTTTACATTAACATAAATGAAAAATATATCTTCAAAAGTATAAGAGAAATTTTAGAAAGGACTTAATTTTAAACGAGTCCTTGCTAATTGACTAGTTTTACCTATTCGGCACGACATTATATATATATATATATATATATATATATATATATATATATATATATATATATATATATATATATATAAGTAAGCAGCGCATCATTAGAACAGGTAATATTAACTGAGACAAGGGGTTAATATATGAAGGACGCTTAGGTGATAGTGAAAGTGGAGCCTCCCAGTCGTCTCTCCCATCCTCTCGTCCCATCCACCACCTCCTCCACCTCTTATAAACAATACAAAATACCAATCAGGCCTTCACTGCGGATCATCCCTCCTTCCTTTTTATATATACTTAGTTCTGCTATCACCTTCGTGCAACCACTACCAGCCAACACTGACAGCATCTACCGTTTCAAAAAAAAAAAATAATACGCTGCCTTTTAAGCTTAGCCAAATATTTTATAAAAAATTTATCATGGTTAGACTTTTTTATATATTTTTATTAACATCATTGCTACTGCTGGAGCATCATGTTGAGACAAATGATTGGAACTCTCAACGCAGTTTTAAATTCTTATTCGTGGATGTTTCCTTATTACTGCCCGAATTTTCCTATATATATATTTTTTTTAAATTGCTATTATTTCATTTTTATATTTTTTATATCCTTTCTTCAGATATTTTTTTTTTTTGTGATTTGTCATTCCGCTGAGTCACGGGGCTTCTCGCCTATAGATGGCTATGCCTGACTTGCTTC
Organism: Cherax destructor; assembly: GCA_009830355.1. Classification (NCBI taxonomy): domain Eukaryota; kingdom Metazoa; phylum Arthropoda; class Malacostraca; order Decapoda; family Parastacidae; genus Cherax; species Cherax destructor. Next base: position 202,300 of record WNWK01001489.1, on the reverse strand, counting down.
TTGCTTCAAGGACTCCACAATAGAACCTTTTTCTAACTTTATGTTAGATCTATGTGCTCGTCCCCAAACTTAATTTTTGAGGGGGTTGAGTCCTGTCGTTTGTTTGTCTGTAATTTTTAAAAAGGCATGAGACTTCCTTATTGTTAAACTTTTCTTATTGACTGATTTTTCTTGTACTTTCAGCCTACATGCTTCCATAGGCCGTAGAAGATTGCCGTAGCGGTGCTTCTAGCATCTAGTGCTGTAGTTAACCCTTCATTATATATATATATATATATATATATATATATATATATATATATATATATATATATAATATATATATATATATATATATATATATATATATATATATATATATATATATATATATATATATATATATATATATATATATATAATATTTATTATTTATATTCTTTGATGGTGAACGAGATATGAAGGAATGAACTATGGATCATGGTGGGCGCCTCTGTGAGGTGATCTGTGTATTCTCCTGGTACATGTGTGTAAATGCTTTACCAGCTAATTATCTTAAGTGCTAAGAGATGCAGAGAGTGGTGCACACGCCCTTGTGTGTGTGTGTGTGTGTGTGTGTGTGTGAGGGAGATTGTGTTTGTCGTCCTTGATATGTAGATGATCAGGTATGAATAGCCATGTATAGGCCCATGTATATCTAGACCATGTATTCATAGGCTGAAATATATCAAGGCACGTATAGATAAGGAATCATCCTTCACTTATTATAAGGTGCACATAAACACCTGTTACTAACCTAACACTAACATCATTAACCCTAACATCATAACAAAAGTTTCTTAACACCTAAGGTTACACCTGGTACTAGTCCCACATCATCAATCATATACACTAACCAACACAATCTTTCAGATCTTTATTTGCCTGTAATAATATTACCCTCCAACCGAGACGTCAGACCACAGGTAATATTCTGTTTATGATCACACTTTATTTTACCTCTAAATAAAATTATATACTTCATAAGATAATTCTTAAATAAGAATTTTTATAAATAGTTTATAAGAACTCTCTTAGGATGCTTTCTAAGCTCGCTTTCTAAGGATTCTTTCTTTGAATACGCTATAAGAATACTTTCTAATAATCCTTCCTAAGAGTATTTTCTGGAGATAGATTTTAAGGTATTTTTTAAGTATACTTTTTGCCAATAATGTTTTAAGTTCTTCACTAATGTTTTAGTTTCATATCAGAGATCACATTTTCCAGAAGGAGGGACCAGTTTGTGTGTGTCAGTGGTGTGACATGCCGACAAGTATGTTAATAATACACAGAATGTGGTACATGGCATTTTTTTTTTAGAATACATCTCGTCCTTGATATTCCATCCTTACCTATTCTTCTTCCTTCCCCAACTTACCAAAGATCTGATTATAGTATCCTATGCGCCTCATCTAGCAGATAATTTATCACTTATCGACTGATAAATACCCTGGTGGGTGAAAGATCTCATTGTAATACCATAACCCTCATACCGTGTCTTAATAACATACTTCCAGCTGCTGTAACACGACTTGTTATTAGAGCTTACAGGAGGAAGAAGCTTGTAAAACAATACTGTATTGATGGAAAGATGAAAAAATGAAATTCACACGTAACAGAATAATCTTATTCCGGTCCAAAGTCAAACTGTGTAGAACTTAAATGAGTATTTTAATAAAACTCTACCGGAGGTGGACCCCTATATATATATATATATATATATATATATATATATATATATATATATATATATATATATATATATATATATATATATATATATATATATATATCACAAAATTTAAGTTATTGAAATCTAACAGTGTTCAGACGACTCAGACGTTGGAACTGTTAATGCTTTTACTGTATACCACCGAAATTTACATATTTACAGTCACTATTATTTACAACCAAAATCTTGAACACCCTGATGTATGTATATAAACACCATGATCTGTTTATTACCAAATATTCAGAATTTAATTAAAATAATAATAATAATAATAATAATAATAATAATAATAATAATAATAATAATAATAACCACAATATAAAATAGGATAAAAGATTTTTTTTGTTCAAATACATTTTTCTATGTATCAAATATATCATATTCAGTGTGTTTCAGAATATAAACAAATATAACCTCTTGCAAGCTCCGCCGGACGAGAAAAAAAAAAGTTTTTTTTTCACACCTCTGAATCCAGCGCCGTTCTGTCGCTATCCTGCTGTGTTGTCAATGACTTTAATTTCTATACGTATCCTTAGACACCTTCGTCCCCAGAACCGTATTAAGATAGAAGTCGGGAGCTCGGTATAGCAACATTAACGTTATAGCAACCTTAACATAATGGAAGCTAACAGCTTCCATTATGTTTTAGTCAACCTCACCTCAACAAGAGCTTTAAACGCTCATGAGCAATAGTAATCAAAGAGCTGTCGCGGTCCACTATTGTGCCAAATACTGTCCCACCCTCACTACTGTCTTTGTTTACCCCCATCCCCCATCCCCAGTACATGTAAGCCAGGGAGCGTTGCTGTGGCTTCCCGATAAATTCAACAGCTTTACCTATCTACTCATCTGTGGTCGTACTTACTACCGCAAACAGCACCTAAATATACCATTAGGTCCTACACAAGATTTTTTTTTTTACCCGAAGAATTTAACGTAACCGAACACATCTTCCGAAGAACTAATGTAAAGTTCGCGTGCCGATATATTTCAGGCCCTCGAACCATCTCCCAGTGATAAATGTCGATTTGGGGCGTGAAATTCTAAAATACGTGTTTTTCTTGTCATGGGATTTAACGCATGCGAGTCCACATTTGCTATGTAGTGAGCGAGGCTCCACATATGTTCTCCACTTTAGCATAATTTTCAAGTGTGACAATCCTAAAACTTCTGTTTTGGATTTGATTGTATCTACAAATATTTGCTAAACAAATTCTCCCTTTATTCTTTTTTGACTCCGAATTTAAATTCCTGATCTTGACTCGAACGACATGATATGACCCAAACTTAACGTTAATTAACTAGGCCTTTCCCCTCACATGTAAGACTCAAAGCAAGTTCACCTGAGTTATAATGGAATTCCGTGTTCAACTTAAATTATTTTCATAGTAAATTGGAGATGTATTGAAAGTTCTCAGTGTCCAACCAAAGTTCCTCACACCTCTAACACTCCTGCTTGTTTTTGGACCCCAAATTACAAGTGTCCGAAACATCATCTATAAATTAAAGTTCCATTGCAACTGTATGTATCGGAACACCTGTGTTGCAAGTGATACGTTGATTTGCTCGGTGTTGAAGCCGTTCCAAGTAATAGTCTGCTTTCTTTCTCTCTCTCTCTCTCTCTCTCTCTCTCTCTCTCTCTCTCTCTCTGCTTCTTTTATAAACCCTATGTTTTGTACTAATTAAAAAATCATTACGACATATCTAGACTGTCATCATCATCATCATCCCATCATCATCATCCTGTGATCATCATCATCATCCTGACTATCATCATCCTGACTATCATCATCCCGACTATCACCTCCATCACTCTGCCTCCCATCATTCACCCATCACTCCGAGTGAAGGTGTGGACAGCGCCTGGGGAATGGGTGGCAGTCAGGATCGACTTCTTAGAAATGGAACCACTCCCGCTCCTTGGATCAAAAGCCAATGAAGCGTCAGGATGCAGCAAATCAGGAAAGGCTGCTACTGTTTCGACAATGGGTTTTTTTCTGTGAAGGGCTCTTGATCAAAGGCACTAGAGTTGTCTTCACTTTTCCCAAGCGCTGTAGAGCCCATGAAGGTTTAGCGGTTACCCCAAGAACCTGATTTTTCAGGAATCTCTGACGAGGTTGCGAGTTCTACCTCCAGCCTTCTAGTCATTCTACACCTGTAGATCCATCATTCTATGCTCGTAGAACCATCATTCTATGCTCGTAGAACCATCATTCTACGCTCGTAGAACCATCATTCTACGCTCGTAAACCATCATTCTACGCTCGTAGAACCATTCTACGCTCGTAGAACCATCATTCTATACTCGTAGGACCATCATTCTACGCTCGTAGAACCATCATTCTACACTCGTAGAACCATCATTCTACACTCGTAGAACCATCATTCTACACTCGTAGAACCATCATTCTACACTCGTAGAACCATCATTCTACACTCGTAGAACCATCATTCTACACTCGTAGAAACATCATTCTCAGTCCCGTCATGTTACTAACACATAATTCATGCTATGCTACACTCACTGACTCGTCATTCTACATTCACAGACTCATTTTAAAATCATAGAGCTGTCATTCTACACTCGCAGACCCGTCATTCAATACATCATTCAACACACTTAAAACACAAATTCTTCAGTTTGCACAAACTCATTCATTCTACTCTCACAAACTCATCATTCTACACATACAAAAATCATTCTACACATACAAAAAATCATTCTACACACAAAAAATCATTCTACACATACAAAAAATCATTCTACACATACAAAAAATAATTCTACACATACAAAAAATCATTCTACACATACAAAAAATCATTCTACACTCACCTCATTATACCCTCACAAACTCATTCTGCACTCACACATTTTACAGTCATTCTACATTCACAAATCCGTAATTCTACTCTCACAAACTCATCATTCTACTCTCACAAACTCATCATTCTACTCTCACAAACTCATCATTCTACTCTCACAAACTCATCATTCTACTCTCAAACTCATCATTCTACTCCCACAAACTCATCATTCTACTCCCACAAACTCATCATTCTACTCTCACAAACTCATCATTCTACTCTCACAAACTCATCATTCTACTCTCACAAACTCATCATTCTACTCTCACAGATCTCTATATTCTACACCTGACAGCAGAACTCAAGGCGGTTCTGTGATGTTAGACGATTCAATCTCCATCTCTAATGGATCGTAACTCACAGGTAACAGATCCTAGCAACTCGCTCCATTTGGTCTCTATGTCAACCTCCTTCTGACACAGCTGGTGCTGCTACCAGCTGGGCAATAGGCAAACCTCTCGCTGTCTATATAAATTCAAATACAAATTTCTCAATTCCAGGAACTAATAGCATCGAGATGGTGTCCACTACAAAATGTGGACGAATTTTGTAAAATACTAAGCGAGAACATTATCTAAATGGGATATCGTTTGTTTTTCTAGAAGTTAGTTAAATGTAGGTGAACTAAATCGTGAGTTAAGGAAATATGGAGAACAGATTTTTAATGTGAAGACGTTTCACTCTATCAGTATTAGACTTGTTCTGTGTTTATGTCTTTCACTCAATCCAGGTAACGTTTCGCCTTTGTGGAAATAAAAACACTGAGTTCTTAAATATTTGTGTTAGTGGGTTTGGGTTTGAGAAGGACATGATTAATATGGGCCAGTAGGCCTGCTGCAGTGTTCCTCCATTCCTATGTTCTTTTGTAGTAGAGAATTCCTTTAATACAAGGTTTCGCCCCAAGGTTGGGCTTTCTAATAGACAAGACACTTGTGCAACATTTGGGTAGCTTTATTCTGGAAACGTTTCGCCCACTAGTGGCTTCTACAGTCCAATGGAGAAAATGGTGGAAGAGGAGTTTGAGGTAAACAAACTTCTGATAGAGCCTTGGACGAAACGTCGCATTGCACAGATTCTCTGCCACCAGAGTCGTTTTTACCCATTTGTGGACTTTCGTCTCCCTCCTTGTATCCTGTCAATCTTATACTGTCACTATCCATCATCAACGTCACTATCATCACTGCTATCATCATCATTATCACCACCACTATTATCATTTTCCAGCGTAACTACTGTTACTATCAATAATCTTGTAAGCCCATATTATCGGACATTTATTGATGTTTTTCTCCGAATTATGGATTAATTTCACCCCTTCGCAATCCACCGCCTTATGTCATCCATATCAATGTCTAGTTTCATCCACATGTGCCTAATCCACTATATATATATATATATATATATATATATATATATATATATATATATATATATATATATATATATAAAAACCACTATGAAAAAATAGAAGAATTCCAAGCGCTTTCGTGACTTGATAATGTGAGTAGTCACGAAAGCGCTTGAATTCTTCTATTTTTCATAGTGTTGTCTTATATTTGATATCACCTGTTTACTGTGATCTTTTTGCATATATATATATATATATATATATATATATATATATATATATATATATATATATATATATATATATAATTAGACACGTGTGTCACATCTGGGTGAAGAATTAGAAACAGGTGTAACATCTAGTGGCTTTATCAATACAAATTGAAAGACATAATGGGAAGACTGTAGAACTATATATACAAAAGACGAGGTAATCAGTCCCTCATTCTTGGACTTGGTGAAGAGCACCGTAAGTTTATTCAGGTATACACAAATACAGCTACATAGATTATCATACATAGCAGCATATGGGTAGAGAACCTGGGATGCCCCACAAAAAAGTCAGAGTGACTTATTTCCACTGGGGTCATTTTAATACCTTTTAATATCGTAGTCTTGAAGAATCTGCCGATTCTCCAGATGTTGCACACGTGTCTAATTCCTCGTCACATCCACTCAGTTCCCTACCTGATCCTTCAAACTTTCTTGCATAAGCAACGCTTTCTCCTCACGTCGATACATTATTCTCTTCCCTAATCGGCCTCCGCCTAGCACTACCATACTTGATACACCTTCTTTCCTGTCTGATCCACCTCCTCCCCACTCCCCTGATCCACCCTCTCCCCGGTCCCCAGACTAATCCACCCTCTCCCCGCTCCCTAGTCTAATCCACCTACTCCCCACTTCCCTGATCCACCCTCGCCCCACTCTCATTCTTTACCCACCTCTCCACTCTTTATATCTTCACCTCTCACTCCCCACCATTTTCGCCCCTCATTCTTCATCTTCACCACTTTCCATCACCATCATCTTTAACTCTCCATCGTCCTTAATACCTTCACCTTTTTTTGGGGGGCTTCGTAATTCAATTTTAACACGCCAGAGTAAACTAAAAAGAATATTTTAACGATGCCTTTATTTGGTTTGATAAACTTTTGTTTGCTCTAAGTTGAAGTCTACACATACAAATATACTTCACACACACACACACACACACACACACACAGACACACACACACACAGTCATAGAGTTGTCAGGAAGTGGAACAGTTTGGCAAGTGACTTAGTGGAGGCAGGAACCATACATAGTTTCAAGACGAGGTATGATAAAGCTCATAGAGCAGGGAGAGAGAGAGGACCGAGTAGCGATCAGTGAAGAGGCGGGGCCAGGAACTATGAATCGACCCCTGCAACCACAAATAGGTGAGTACACACACACACACACACACACACACACACACACACACACACCGTGGGTAAGATAACTTGAAGAAGGAGAATGAATAAATCGGGGAAGTAAATAGCTGGAAAGTGCCAGGAGCCAGATTAGAAATTCATCCCCAGGGACAGAATAAGCACAGACAAGAACAATGAGAACCCATGGTTAACCCAGCGGTGCAGAGAGGCAAAAACCAAAGTGCAAGAACGTAGAATAAAAAATCTAGAAAGCAAAGAACACTGGGAAGTGAGAAGAGTCAGAAACTGTTATTCATGGGAAGGAAGTGAGGCTGGACGACAGTAAGAGAATGACACAGTCAAAGCGAAAGTTACTATACAGCGACATCAGTAAAGGATCAGGGGATAAAGCTGATGAAGGAGAGCTCACTTGAAATCACCAGAAATACACAAATAACCCGCACATGGGAGAGAGAAATTTGTGACGACGTTTCGATCCGTCTTGAACCATTAATAAGTCACAACTTGTATTGTTGCATAGTACTGAGCCTTTAAATTCTAAATGGCAATGAAGTCTGCGAGGGGCTAAACAAAAGATTTAATGGGGGCATTTACACAGGAGATAAAGACATTCCCAGAGAGTCAAAGAAAAAGAATACACATACAGGTACTGGACACGATACACACACCGGGAGAAAAGGTAAATATCTCAAAGAAAATGGACACAGAAGATCATCCCTTGAGTTATGAGTGTGTGAACCACAGGCCACAATCTCCACGTCAGCTGATACACAGCATCTGCCTGAGGTGTGGAAGGCAACAGATGGAGTTTCCGTATCTCAGGGACTGACAGGTAACTTTTAATTACATGTCAGTGTACCTGACATACATAGTGTCTAAGGTTGTGCAGAAAATGAGGAGAGTTGAGCAATACGTGGAATGAATCAGGTTGGTAAACAACCACCAGCACAGCTTTAGAGATGGTAAATTCTGTCTCGCATACCTGACGGCATTTTATGTAAAGGTTAGAGAAATGAGGGAAGAAGAAGATTTTTTCTACTCCCAGAGCCCGACCTTGGACCAGGCTCGGAGAAGAAACTCGGACAAAAAGTAGAGGAGAGGCAGGAATAATAGGCAGACACTAAACTGAATCACGGAATAAATACCAGGAAGGAGACGATGAATAATTATTCGGGAAGAGGTGTCGGAATGGGCAAGTGTGACAAGTGGGGTTCCTTAAGGGTCAGTAATAGGACCGTTACTATTTCTGCAGACAGCCGTCATGTGCGTGAACGACATGACGGCTGTTTGCCGATATGAAACTGAGGAAAATACAAACAGGAGAGGACCAGGAAAGAATGCAAACTGACCAGGACAAATTGCTGGATTGGTGTGAGAAGTGTTCATTTGAATTCAAATCCAACAAAATTAAAATTAGGAAAACTGGAAATGGAAAAAGACAAGAAATGGAGTACAGGAGGGGACAGAGGAGTAAACCCTACTTAGCCATAAGACAGTTACGAGGATATTACCAGAGGCACACATTATCCAGATAATGTCTTGACAGCAAACGCGCGTCACGCTAATCTAAAGATTATCTTTCACGACTCTCAACAGTCATTCACGACACCATACGGTAGATGTCAGGACCATACTGAACTATGCAGCACCAATCTAAAACCCACACCAGATCAAGCATATCAATAAACTGGAAAAAATGGAGGTTTGCAACGACACTAGTCCCAGAGCCAAGGGGTACGAACTTCGAGGTCAGATCGACAACAAAAGAAGCATGGGTGATGTAATAACGACGTACATCATACTAGGAGGAATAAATAGGGTGGACAGGGACAGCCCATTAGAGTGGGAAAGAGATATACGAGGGCACATCTAGAATTTAATAAGACAGATGAATCACAGGGATCTTAGGTAATATTTCTTCGGCCTTTAATTGGTCAGGAAGAGGAACGACTTGGACAGAGAAGTGGCAGAGGCGGAAAAGATACGTAACTTTGCAACAGAGAACCAGTAACAACCAGCGAGCTGAGACTCGATCTCTGCAACCACACACACACATACACACACACACACACACACACACACACACACACACACGAGAAGAGGTATGATAAAGCTCATGGAGCAGGAAGTGTGACCCAGTAGAGGCCAATGAAGAGGCGGGGCCAGGAGCTGTGAATCGACCCCTGCAACCACAACTAGGTGAGTACACGAGCGCGCACAATAGGGCATAAGTGTAAACAATAAGAGGACCCAGGAAGAAAATTATTGAGATCTACATATACCTACTTTAAAGCAACAGGCAGAAACAGGACTATGGCAGCACCAGGATTAATCCAGTTCCATCTATCAAGAGCCCTTCACCATTATCAAGGCCCCTCCCTGGAGAGGTGGTGGAGAGATTTAACAGAAAGTATCCACATGAAATGTGGCTCCCATGAGAAATCATGGACATTTAAAAAACACTACCACATATTGCCATAACTTCCTGAGCCATCACACTGAATCTGCAAAAAATGAAGAGTAGAGACGAGCCGGCAAGACTTGAACTTTTCTTCACCCTAATATTTTCGTTTTTTTCTAACTCACTTGCGACTCAGTAATAATCCGGGAGGGACAGAAATATCGTCTAAATCTTCTTTTCCGAGTTATCTGTGAATTATAATAATAATAATAAAAAGGAAGAGCTATATTATCCCTTGGGAGGACACTAATGCATTGAAATTTAGAATATTTACTAAATTTAGAGAGTTAAACCTAGGATTGAAAGCTCACCAGCAGGTTAGAATACTAAAGTGGTTTAGAAAATCCATATCTGGGATTTTATAAACCAGCGTGTTTTATGGATGCCAGAATCCATTACGCACTTAACATGGAAGACGATTGAAGAGGACGCCTTCAGAGAAGGGAATCCATTACAGGGAGCTAGTATGGTTTTATAAATAGCAGATTGTGCCACGAACCTATCAGAAATCTATCAGAAAGCGAGGGAATCAAAGAGAGAGATAGAGAGAGATAGACAAACTGCCTTTTCTTGGAATTAAGGCAGGCCATCCACAGTGTGCCCATGGAAGAGACTTATCCAAAAAATCCAAGATACAAGAAGAGGGGAAATTAAAAGTAGTCCAATGCCTCGAGAAGCAAATAAAAAAAATAGATTGCAGTAATGAAAGAAGAATCAAACTGGACACAAGTAAATAATTCAGTCCCTATGATCCATAAGTTTCCTGAGAGAGAATAACAAAAACCAAAATACCGCGACAGGAACAACATACAAATAAACCGTACTTAAAAGAGAGCAATAACGACGTTTGGACCGACTCGGCCTACAAGAGGCAACAGACTGATTCATGTTTGCTGACGATGCAAAACAAAAGATAATACGACTGGATGACGATGCAAAACAAAAGATAATACGACTGGATGACGATGCAAAACAAAAGATAATACGACTGGATGACGATGCAAAACAAAAGATAATACGACTGGATGACGATGGAAAACAAAAGATAATACGACTGGATGACGATGCAAAACAAAAGATAATACGACTGGATGACGATGGAAAACAAAAGATAATACGACTGGATGACGATGGAAAACAAAAGATAATACGACTGGATGACGATGGAAAACAAAAGATAATACGACTGGATGACGATGGGAAACAAAAGATAATACGACTGGATGACGATGGGAAACAAAAGATAATACGACTGGATGACGATGGCAAGAAACTACAAGACTTATACAAACAGAAGAAATGGTCCAGCATATAACTACTGGATTATAACTCAAAAAATTACATAAGATTATGGGTTAGGAAGTATCAAAAGGAAACGAAGACATTTTAAACAGAGAAGAAAATAATCTTGTGATAGATTCCGCACCCAAAAATTTCCTGACATAAATAAAAACAGAATGCAATTAGCAAAATATGAAAAGGCTGGGAAACGAAAAAGATACCATCAAGAAACTTAACAAGGATTCGTTTAACATGAAATACGTGAGGAATATTTAACAGTGAGGAATCTTAATGAATTCATACACAAATAAGATAATGGGAATCCAGAGATTTGAAACCCAGTTTTTCTTGGAGCTGAGGAGATTGAGACGTGAGGAAAAAAATAAAAGGAATAACTTGATCTCACCTAATGGAAGAGCCGCAAAGTAGAGATACGATTACGACGTACAGGATACTTAGGGACATCGAGAGAGTAAAAAAAAATGACTGACAGTGAGAGGTGAACACCTAGATGAGCCACAGATATGTTAGGAAATGTTTATTCAGTTTATGTGTAGTGAAATTATGAAATTAAGTAGGTGAAGAGGTAGTTGAGGCAGTCTCTGTACTCGTTTCAAGTACACACACACACATATACACACACACACACACACACAAGTTGAAGACTCAGATGAGTCAAAGGGATGTTAGGAAGTATTTCTTCAGTCAGAGTTGTCGGGAAGTGGAATAGTCTGGCAAGTCATGCAGTGGAGGCAGGAACCATACATAGTTTTAAGACGAGGTATGATAAAGCTCATGGAGCAGGGAGAGGCGGTGCCAGGAGCTGAGTCTCGATCCCTGCAACCACAAATAGGTGAGTACACACGGGAATGATGAAACAAATATCGTAATTTTTATTAATTATTATTATTATTATATTATTATTATTATTATTGCCATTAACCTTTACTGGTTTTCATCTTTCGCTTGTGTTGAGAAAATGGCACTTGTTTACTGCCTGTTGATGTATTGTACATGATGGCACAACGTGGCATTAGCAGCCAATGTAGAATTCTGGGCCTTCCTCGTTATAAATCTCCCTAGAAAGTGAAGAGGCCACACACACACACACACAAAAAACACACACACACACACACACACAAAAACACACACACACAAAAACACACACACACAAAAACACACACACACAAAAAAACACACAAAACACACACACACAAAACACACACACACACACAAAAACACACACACACAAAAAAAAAACACACACACGAGTCTCGTGCCCGCAAGTGCTCGAAGATGTGAGATATTGTAGTCTCTATGCACGTCTCTTAAAATTAATGTTCAGTTTTAAGGGAAATATATTTAAATATCTGCAGATATTACGAGTGGACAGTAATTGTTAACATTATTGGTTTTTGTCTCTATAATTACATTACAAGGGAGGAGGAAGTTGCACACCCGAATCCATTTTTTTTGTGATTGACGGACTGTACCGTCTTGACCTAACCCAACCCACATGACTCCAACATGGGTCATGTATAAGGGTCATGTGTCACACACTCGGATGAGAGATGTAATATATGGAATAAAATACCAACAAGTTGATGCATATGACATATTTAACACTCAAGTATCTTTATTGATCAAAAAAAAAGCCTGGACAGCGGACTTCTTCAGTCGAATACAAAGGAGATTTTAATACTGGAGACAGTAGAGACTGTTTCCAGTATTCAAATCACCTGTGTATTCGCCTGAAGAAGCCTGCTGTGCGGGCGAAATATATCAGCAATAAAGTTCTGCATGTATTTAGGCCGAGTTGACTTTTAGGTCGCGTGGCCCTTCCCTCCCTAACACATCTGGGTCTGACATCTTCACGCGCTTTATGTATTATTCGCCCCCGCCGTAACCCGGGCTGTCGCTTATTCGGTCTTTTGTTCGGTCGGTCGGTCGGTCTGTTTGCTGTTTGGTCGGTAGGCGAGTGCTGATGCCTTTACAGCCGGTGATACACGTGGCAGCATAGGACTGAGAACACAGCACAACCTGAAGAGGCCTTCAGACACAACCAGACTGTCTGTGGAGATTCAACAACTCTATAGTGATGCAACAACCAGACATCTCAACAACTCTATAGGGATGCAACAACCAGACATCTCAACAACTCTATAGGGATGCAAGAACAGTGTAGTGAGAGTTGTGGTGTTGTCTCAGCCTCGAGTTGTATGAAGCATGACAATAGCATTTTCAAGTCAGTCTCTCCACTGACATATCAACTATAACTGGAGGCAGCACGTCTCACTGACTTCATCAGCTCACACGTACAAGAAGACCTGAATTTGTCTCCAAAATGAGATTGGCAATGAACACCAGTTTTAAAGTTACCGAAAAAACAGTGATTAAAATTATTTATATTTTGTCACATCCTTGCCATATAGTTCGAGGCTGGAGCAAGCCACCCTCTCGTAGGCATCAAGACTATTGCACGATGTCAACTTTGGCATAAGCAAACTAACATTTACAGTCATAATGATGTATGCTAGACATGCTTGTATGCCTTTCTGTTGCCAGAATCTATGCTGCGACCTCAGGTCAACTCTAATGCTATAATTTCATGGATCGAAAAAGGAAACAAATGCATATTTCAGAAATTTTGAGCATTGCGAGTCACTTAGCAATTTTCATACCTTGTCATGCTAAATAAAGCCAATCTTTCCAAAAAAAGTGTAAAAAAAAAACTTTTATTCATCCATTTATCAAACGTAGAAATGCGTTAGTTTCCAGAGATCAAAAATATTTTTATTCTTATTAATTCTTCCTTTTATCCATACTTTTACATGATACCCTGACTTATACTGAGGGTGAATTATATATATATATATATAAAATATAACTGAGACCTATTAACAAATTACTCACATGCTCTTTTCAGATTTATGTACACTTATGCAAAAAATTATAAATTTCCAAATTTATTTCTCCTCTTCTTCTTTTAGATAGACTTGTCTCATGTCCTACATCCTATTATTTCTCTTTTGTGAATTTTGAGTTTAGTTGTGTGTGGTAGTGAAAGAGAAGTGGCCTCGCCTGCCCTGCAGTAACCTATACGCATGGCAAACGTACTGTATGTACGCATGCCAAGCGTAATTCGTGACCCTCTGACGGCCGTGTGAAAACGTATGCGTCACAGACACGCTATATTACGCCATAGACGACCAGACGGTAACGCCAAACACACGATACCGACACGTCGTATATCACTAGAAGAAACTAACGTCATTTTCTATTCAACTTGTGACGACAAAGAAGGGTCACGACGTAAATCATGACTTAAGACGACCATGGGGTAACGTTACGTATTACATCACCAAAATTCGACGCCACTGACAAAGCTGTGTTCAAATCACACACACTCAAGAGATTCGCAGTGTACAACGAGAGACCATTACCGACCATGACGCAGTGCCACTCACACACACACACAGGCAACAACAATGCGAGATCAACGTGATACCATAAATATGATAACACTCGACCCATCCTCGCCTGAGCCGCAGCGCCCCTTACACTCTATCTTTTGATTCACCTCTGTGTGACACACACACACACAAACACACACACACACACAAAACACCTCCTACCAGGCCAAATGTCTATCGACAAGTGCCTTTGGCAACTAGTAACTAAGACACACACAATCATCTCTTGACGTCTCCATCTAAAACACGCAGGTACTCACTCGTGATTCTGTAACCGTGGCTGTAGACGCCGTCGTCTACTACAAGATCTACCGTCCGATAGAGAGTGTGGCAACAGTGGCAGACTTTAGGTGAACATGTCACTACACCTTCGTAAACTCTCACCCTGTACACTTTTATTTCGTCAAGTACACTTTTTTCCCTCTCCCAACACAGTGTCCATACACTGTATACACACACACACACACACACACACACACACACACATGAACGCGCGTACACACTTCTTGTCCACACACAAACTCACTATCCACACAAATATTTTCTTAATGAAATGATTCGTTGACGTTTCCACTGTTATTGTTATGGTAATGACTCACCCTTATCTCAGTAACACACATCTGTTCATATACTCACTGAAGTGACTCGTTTTGCGTTGAGTGTCTTATCTCTCAGTGACTCACCTCATTCCAACACTGGTATGGCAGTGACTCACATCAGTACACCCACCGTTAAGGCAATGACTCACTGAACTAGTGACTCACCTGTTAATGTCGTGACTCACCTGTTGAGGCCATTACTCACCTACTGTGGTCGTCACTCGCATAAATATGCAGACTCACAGCACTAAATAATTCACTGTGTTTGAGAATTAGCTTCGTTGATTTTAAGCAGAAAAAAGATATTAAAACAAATGCCCACAATATATATATATATATATATATATATATATATATATATATATATATATATATATATATATATATATATATATATATATATATTGTACAGATTTACAATTAAAAATCAACAAAGATCTATTCTCACTATCCACATCACTACTTGTGTTGTCTTGTTAAATTCCTATGTAATATCTGTGCAAATATTTAAGTCAAGCCGTGATCACTTGCTGTATATCTCGTGGCTTGACGGCTTTTGTTGTGTTTGACAATTTACCAACTTTAACCCAAAACTAAATTCGCTACTTTATAAAGCAGCTCTCAAATGAGAATTAAACGCGACATATTAAAGACACATGACGTAATAGAATAAGTAATATTCTGGTAAAATATCAAACGAATTTTCCATTTAAAATGAAAATGTGTAAGTAAATTATTAAGTGGACGGAGTTGAAACCTGAAGTTACATATGTGTGGATAGTATCAGTGGTCGATTTACAGATAAGTGAACTAAGTTGCTGCTTAGGGCCCCGACTACTTAAGGGAGCCCGCCCAACCACTTACTATCTGTTGGCACTTCGTGAGTCCCTTCAAGTATCCGTAATATTCAACACTTTGTAGTAGTTCGAGACCGGAAATATATATTTGTATATTAGACAAACTATTTCGACTCTGATATCAAAAACCCATTTTTTTTTAAGTTCTAGGATTTTGCTGAATATTTATTTTTGAAAAAAATCAGTATACATAACATACCAGCAGCGGACCAGCAGCGGGCCAGCAGCGGGCCAGTAGCGGGCCAGTAGCGGGCCAGCAGCGGGCCAGCAGCGGGCCAGCAGCAGGCCAGCGGCGGTCATACAATCAATCGCACATTTGGCTGAGAATCTGAAGTCCAATTTCGGCTATAGGGGTCCTGCACCTCTCAATTCGCCACTGAACATTATGTGGCGCCACTGGGCCGTGGTGGTTACAACAGACACACAACAACATTATTAAGGGAATGTCAACATACACTGCTACGATGTCAAGTGTATGTTTTTTGTTCAACTACCATACTCAAACACCAACAGCACTTGTGACTGATAGTTCTTATTTTTTCAATGCTAGTAAAAATCGCAGCAAACAACTAAATACAATATTGCATTTCTGTCCTCGTTTATTTTAATATATATATATATATATATATATATATATATATATATATATATATATATATATATATATATATATATATATATAAAAATCAACGAGAGGGTTAGCATAGTAACTGTGAATATGTTTCGAGATATTTCTATTCTCATCATCAGGTCTAAAAATACGACGAAAACTTTCACAATTACAAAAATATTCGGATGAAAAGTTTAAAAAAAATTCAATTTGCTTATAAAGGTGAGAAGTCACAAACACAACACAAAATTACCATATTATTCTCAATATATCAGCTGACCAGACGTCTCGTGAGTGTTTACACTTAAGACAGTGTGTGTGTGTGTAGTGATGTGCTTGCTATCCTGGGTGCCAGGTATGAAGGCCTACTAGTTATCACATGGAAAGACGTCTCCCTCATTGGGGTGATCACAGTAAAGGCACAGGAGAACATTTTAGAGATCAATTTTTATGGCAGTTCAGCCTAATTGAGCAAGTTGGCATATTACACACACACACACACACACACACACAAACGGATAAGTCACTTAAAACTGGATGGGAATCGAACCCATGGCATGGTGTATGCGTGTCTAGTGCTCTACCCCTGGGCTCTGTCAGGTATAATCTAAAAGCGACGACCTGTCTTATTCTTTTAAAGTTTGCAGACTTTACCTGAATAAGACGCTGGTTTTGAAGAGACAAGAGCTAGCGCTCCACTTGTGTTACTTAGTAAGGAAAGGTGGTTATATAAAACAGAGTGCAACGTTCCTATTGTAACCAACACAATTAGCTTTTATTTAAAAGTTTCGCTTGGTTTAAACTTTTGTTAGAATACAATACTCCCTGTGAGGAATTTTTTTTATAAAAGCTTATTCTGCCCACTTTTCTTCGATTTACAGCACTTCCCATTTTACATAAATATTATTAAATATCCCCCAGCTTCGGTGGGAGACGACCCAAGTGTTGAAAAAAAATATTAAATTTAAGGGAGATATTTCCAACGGTTATAAGTCAGACTCACACTCAGCAACATCCAGACAGACTCACACCCAGCAGCATTAAGTCAGACTCACACTCCAGTACTGTAAAATAACTCCACCAGCCAACGTAATTAGAGCACATGTCTCACAACCTCTGCCTCCTGCCATTAAGATCCAGGCATTGGCAAATTTATATTTAGGTGGACCAGTAGCGACTAGGTGTGAGAACTTGTAAAATGCACTCGGATACTATACTATTGTATAGTATGATGCGGCCGCTGTATGATCCGTAGGGGTCATACATCGCTGGGATATGAGAGGCAGTCACATTCCATCTTAAGATTGAGAGGGCAGTTCCCATTCTTTGGATCAAAAGTAATTCACCATTATCTAAACACCTTCCTTTCAGGGATTAGAAAAGTTAAGGTTAATGCTTGTGTCGGCGGTGGGATTACAAATTTTCGGCCTCCAGGTAACCAGGCATATTACACCATGACAATGAAATGACCATTTTTTCTCAAATACAATGATTTGAAAGCCCGTAGTATACGTACCATAATAACAGGGAAGACCAAGCAACTGCGGTCATATGACAGTACCAGGAGCTTTGCCCTCTCCACACAACTTAATGACAAAATTGTGCGTTGGCAGTTAATGCATAATAAAACATTTATTATTAATTGGTTATTTGAAAATGAAGAGGAAATATTAAGTGTATATTATTAGCTCAAAGAGAAGCAATTACCGGCACAAATACAAAATAATGCATCGTATTTATTTGCTTTCTCATCCCTTTAAATGTCGTCACCCTGGGCGGCCTCCTAGTTTTCTAATTGTGTCGGCCATAAATAGTCCTGGGAACTGCTATTGTGACTTTGAGGTAAAGCCTTTTAACCTATATATGCTTAACAATTCGCAAACAGGCGAAATTATTTACAAACATTGTCTCTACGTCCACAGCAGGACTCGAACCTGCAAACTCTGTATCAGAATACGTACTGTGTACTCTGATACATTGTTTTACAGGTTCGAGTCCTGCTGTGGACGTAGAGACAATGTTTGTATATATATATATGTCATGCCTAACCTAGTTTGTGATAGGAGTTTCGAGGACAATTACTGTGATTAATGAAAATGTTCACTGCTTGTTATTCAACCTTGCCCCGCCACAATAACTTTCTTGGGAATCATTAAAAAAAAACTTAAAACTAAAGATTCAGTTTAATTTTGAAAGTTCTGAATTTTTCTCTACGTAGAGCCCTCATTATATGCTATCACACGCCAGTATAATAGTGATAAACTTTTGGTCACTGTCAATATGGGAAAACTGAGAATTAGCGAATACAGAGTAATAAATCTGAGAACGTGCAGTCAACCTAGCAGCTAGGAACCTCTGAGAGCGTGCAGTCAACCTAGCAGCTAGGAACCTCTGAGAACGTGCAGTCAACCTAGCAGCTAGGAACCTCTGAGAGCGTGCAGTCAACCTAGCAGCTAGGAACCTCTGAGAACGTGCAGTCAACCTAGCAGCTAGGAACCTCTGAGAACGTGCAGTCAACCTAGCAGCTAGGAACCTCTGAGAACGTGCAGTCAACCTAGCAGCTAGGAACCTCTGAGAGCGTGCAGTCAACCTAGCAGCTAGGAACCTCTGAGAACGTGCAGTCAACCTAGCAGCTAGGAACCTCAGCAAATATTTACACCATTATCATCAATTTAAAGTTGTAGTGTCGTAGTCTTGGAGAAAAATCATAACTGGTCTTCAAAACTTGCGAAAATAATTTAAAATGTTGCAAAATGCATATCAGTAAGAGAGTGAAACTCGTCAGCCCAAAGCAGCTGACACTAAACCTTTGCATGGAGCAACACAATCTATTCTGCATACCATTATGGTCAAATAGAACAATGCAAGAAGAATACCGTAATGACGTAAAAAAATAAAAAACGATTGGTGTCTGTGGCCTGCGTTACCAAATTATGCATACCTATATAAATATATAAATATATATAGCCGATACAAAAAGCAAGTATAAATGAGAGTACCAAGAGTACGTCAGACTATGACGAGAGAGTCCAAGAACAGTATCGTCTGCAGGTGCTGACGCATGACTCGGTCACCGTAGCTGTGGACGGGGTAATATACTTCTCTGTCAAGGATGCTCTCAGAACCGTTATCGCCGTCGCTGATTACAGGTAGTAAAGAGGGAGAGAGAGAGAGAGAGAGAGAGAGAGAGAGAGAAAGGGAAGTCAGATCAGTTTATATACCTTCCAACGTTTTTTTTCCCAAGCGAGCCTGAAAATCATTTTATTTAAACGATAGCAAAAAATGCACGGTATTTTTGTCTTTGTGAATGACTGAATATATATTATGTATATATATATATATATATATATATATATATATATATATATATATATATATATATATATATATATATATATATATATATATATATATATCAGATAATAATATACATTTCAGAATTTGGATGTAGGTGAATGTAACCAGCGTATTCAAGGATATATCTTTTTGCCAGTATTCCATCGCATGCAGACTCTTGATTGTGCAAATTGTAAGATAGAAGAACGGTATCGTGGGTCGGCTGACCGCATAAGTTTGAAGGCTGATTCATTTTTTTTTTTTTGCACGAATTCCGTATAAATTAATATATATATATATATATATATATATATATATATATATATATATATATATATATATATATATATATATATATATATTACTTTCCTACTTTCCTGGGTACTTTTAGAGGAATTTAATTAATATTCGGTGAAGAAAAAATGATTTAATGGGGTGGAGAAACTGGAATTTTTTTTCTAGTCTCTGAATGCTGACCAACACAGTTGAAGAATGACGAATCCTTATTTTCATTTTTCGTCCGCAAGGCTGCTATGGTATTTTTTTTCATCTGCAAATTACAACGAAATTTAACACTATGAATATGCATATTTTTTGTACTTTGGTCATGAACAAAATTACTACCCTCTCTTTTTTTTTATGTACGTAGTATAAATAGGTTTGCCTTTCGTCTGAATCTGTCTGTCTGTCTGCCTGTCTGTCTGTCTAACATAAACAAAAATAACAGTGATACTTAACTCAGTTTCTTAAAGACATCTTTAGTTAGATATACATTTCACTAGATTTTCTGACCTACCCTCTCTTTGTGCCCTGTAGTCCATTGTCTCCCTGCCCACCATACCCCGACCCTGCCCACCATTCCCCGACCCCTGCCCACCATTTCCCGACCCCTGCCCACCATTCCCTGACCCCTGCCCATTTCCTGACCCCTGCCCACCATTTCCCTGACCCCTGCCCACCATTTCCCGACCCCTGATCACCATTTCCCGACCCCTGCCCACCATTCCCTGACCCCTGCCCACCATACCCCGACCCCTGCCCACCATTCCCTGACCCCTGCCCACCATTTCCCTGACCCCTGCCCACCATTTCCCGACCCCTGCCCACCATTTCCCGACCCCTGCCCACCATTCCCTGACCCCTGCCCACCATACCCCGACCCCTGCCCACCATTCCCTGACCCCTGCCCACCATTTCCCTGACCCCTGCCCACCATTTCCCGAACCCTGCCCACCATTCCCTGACCCCTGCCCACCATTCCCTGACCCCTGCCCACCATTCCCCGACCCCTGCCCACCATTCCCTGACCCCTGCCCACCATTCCCTGACCCCTGCCCACCATACCCCGACCCCTGCCCACCATTCCCCGACCCCTGCCCACCATTTCCCGACCCCTGCCCAAGATTCCCTGATCCCTGCCCACCATTCCCTGACCCATGCCCACCATTCCCTGATCCCTTATCTTGACATCTGTACCTTTCAGTGACCTTGGCCTCTTAACTACTATTCTTCTCTTCCTCTCATGTTTCCCCGTACTTTCTTCACCCATCCTATCTCCTCTCCCATATTCTTCTTATTACCCGTTCACTTCCCTGCGCCTCTTCCTCTTCCTCGTTGTCTCCCATTTCCCCGTCTGATTTTCTCGTTTTTACTAAATAGAAAAACAGTGATTCTCTTAAGAATAAAAAATATTGAACGTTTATATTTATACTTTCTACTCCTCTTCCTTCTTTCCTTCATCCTTCATTCTTTTCATGATTATTTCCACTATTTTTTCATTGCTCTCATAATTTATTTAACTTTTTTTTCATCCCTCTCGTTCTTCATTTTACTCTTCCTTCATTATCATATTTTCTTCTTCTGTTTTTACATTCCTTCTTTCTTCTGTCCCTTTCATCCTTCATCCCTCTCCTTAATTTATATCTCGCTTCAATCTTTTTTCCCTTCACCCATCTTTCCCTTCACCCATCTTTCCCTTCACCCATCTTTCCCTTCACCCATCTTTCCCTTCACTCATCTTTCCCTTCACCCATCTTTCCCTTCACCCATCTTTCCCTTCACCCATCTTTCCCTTCACCCATCTTTTCCTTCACCCATCTTTCCCTTCACCCATCTTTCCCTTCACCCATCTTTCCCTTCACCCTGTCTTCCCCTTCCACCTGTCTCCGCACACCCCTTCCCTCTAGTTAATCCCCCTTCTAATTACATGTAATCTCTACCTTCCTAACTTTCCCCCTGTGTAATCTCCCTTACTTAATCCACAAAAGAGGATAATATCCTGCACCAATTTAAGCTCCCTTCCTTCCTGTTTCTCTCCCTCCCTTCATCTCTACCTCCCTCTCTCCCTCGCAAATGTAATTTTGAACCTTCCTGTGGATTACTTTCCTTTCTCAATCTCTCCCTCCCTTCATCTCTACTCCCTCTCTCCCTCCCAAGGGTTCTTCCCTTTCTTCCATTTCCACAAGGTAGATTCTCCCTACTTCCAACTTCCTGGACAGGTAGGTAGATGTATTCTCCCTATTTTTCTTCCTTTCTGGACAGGTAGATAGAAGTGGTAGCCACTACCTAATTCCTCACTCCTGGACAGGTAGGTAGATTCTTCCTCACTCCTGGACAGGTAGGTAGATTATTTCTACTTCATTCCTGGATAAGCAGGTAGATATTCTCTACTTCCTTCTTCCTGGACAGGTAGAGATAGATTCTTCCTTCTTTCTGGACAGGTATAGATTGATTCTTCCTACTTTCTGAACAGGTAGAGGTAGACTCTTCCTACTTCCTGGATATATAGAGGTAGACTCTTCCTACTTCCTGGACAGGTAGAGATAGATTCTTCCTACTTCCTGGACAGGTAGATAGAGGTATATTCCTCCAACTTCCTGGACAGGTAGATATAGATTCTTCCTACTTCCTGAACAGGTAGATAGAGGTAGATTCTCCTATTTCCTGGACAGGAAGATAGAGGTAGATTCTCCTACTTCCTGGACAGGAAGAGGTAGATTCTTCCTACTTCCTGGACAGGTAGAGGTAGATTCTTCCGACTTCCTGGACAGGTAAAGGTAGAATCTTCTTGGACAGGTAGAGGTAGATTCTTCTTGGACAGGTAGAGGTAGATTCTTCCTGGACAGGTAGAGGTAGATTCTTCCTGGACAGGTATAGGTACATTCTTCCTGGACAGGTAGAGGTACATTCTTCCTGGACAGGTAGAGGTACATTCTTCCTGGACAGGTATAGGTACATTCTTCCTGGACAGGTAGAGGTACATTCTTCCTGGACAGGTAGAGGTACATTTTTCCTGGACAGGTAGAGGTAGGTTCTTCCTACTTCCTGGACAGGTAGATAGAGGTAGATTATACAGGTAGATAAAACAAACACATGAAACACCGCAAGACTTTCTTAAAACGACAATTCCCCCTTTCCTCAAGAGGCTTTTGATCCAAGGAATTGGATTTATCCTCCTCTTCCTTGGATCGAACTTGAATGCCTCCCATACCCCAGGATCTATGTGATCCCTTCGGGTTTATCTCTTTCCCCTTGATTAAAGAAAATAAAAGCGATTTTTCGCTCAATTAGAGATTTATGCAGTCATGATAAAGCTCTAAATGAACGAAACGTTTCGTTCAGGGACTTGATAACACTCTTCTTAAGGGAAACATTTCGCTCAAGATTTAATAACACTTAAATTGAGCGAAACGTTTTTTTCTCTACTATAAAGTCTTTCGTTGCTTCTTGTGTTTTTATCAACTTCCTCTCTGTTTTATTCTCCTCCCTACCTCCCTACCTCTCTCTATCTCTCCCTACCTCCCTCAGTCCCTCCCTCTCCCTCCCTCCCTCCCTCCCTCCCTCCTCTCTCTCTCTCTCTCTCCTCCCTCCCTCCCTCCCTCCCTCCTCTCTCTCCCTACCTCCCTCAGTCCCTCCCTCCCTCCATCTCCCTCCCTCCCTCCCTCCCTCCCTCCCTCCCTCCCTCCCTCTCTCTCTCTCTCTCTCCCTCCCTCCCTCCCTCTCTCTCTCTCTCCCTCCCTCCCTCTCTCTCTCTCCCTCCCTCCCTTTCTCTCTCTCCCTCTCCCTTTCTCCCTCTCTCTCCCTCCCTCTCCCTCTCTCCATCTCCCTCTCCCTACGTCCCTCACTCTCCCTACCTCCCTCCCTCAGTCTTTCTCTCTCTCTCCCTCCCTCAGTCTCTCTCTCTCCTTTCCTCCCTCAGTCTCTCTCTCTCCTTTCCTCCCTCCCTCCCTCCCTCAGTCCCTCCCTCCCTCAGTCCTTCCCTCCCTCAGCCCTTCTCTCCCTCAGTCCCTCCCTCCCTTTCCCTCCCTCCCTCCCTCCATTTCCCTGGCCATATTCACTATATGTTAAATTTTACCTGCACCTGCACTATTTTCCTTTGATTAAGATCTATTTCACTCTGTCTCCTTTCTTGCCTTACTTCCTTCATTGCTGTCTTCCTTCATTGCTGTCTTCCTTCATTGCTGTTTTCCTTCGTTCCAGCATTCCTTGCTTGCTTCTTGCTTCGTTTTTTCCTGCCTTCCTCTCTCTCCCTCTCTCTCTCTCTCTCTCTCCACCAAATTAAATTATAAGTACCTCTCTCCATCCCCCAGCTCTCCCTCACGCTAATCTTCCCCTCCCTCCATCCCCAGCTCTCCCTCACGCTAATCTTCCCTCCCTCCATCCCCAGCTCTCCCTCACGCTAATCTTCCCTCCCTCCATCCCCAGATCTCCCTCACGCTAATCTTCCTCTTCCTCCATCCCCCCAGCTCTCCCTCACGCTAATCTTCCCCTCCCTCCATCCCCTCAGCTCTCCCTCACGCTAATCTTCCCCTCCCTCCATCCCCCAGCTCTCCCTCACGCTAATCTTCCTCCCTCCATACCCCCAGCTCTCCCTCACGCTAATCTTCCCTCCCTCCATCCCCCAGCTCTCCCTCACGCTAATCTTCCCCTCCCTCCATCCCCTCAGCTCTCCCTCACGCTAATCTTCCCTCCCTCCATCCCCCAGCTCTCCCTCACGCTAATCTTCCCCTCCCTCCATACCCCCAGCTCTCCTTCACGCTAATCTTCCCCTCCCTCCATCCCCCAGCTCTCCCTCACGCTAATCTTCCCTCCCTCCATCCCCCAGCTCTCCCTCACGCTAATCTTCCCTCCATCCATCCCCTCAGCTCTCCCTCACGCTAATCTTCCCTCCCTCCATCCCCCAGCTCTCCCTCACGCTAATCTTCCCTCCCTCCATACCCCCAGCTCTCCCTCACGCTAATCTTCCCTCCCTCCATCCCCCAGCTCTCCCTCACGCTAATCTTCCCTCCCTCCATACCCCCAGCTCTCCCTCACGCTAATCTTCCCTCCCTCCATCCCCCAGCTCTCCCTCACGCTAATCTTCCCCTCCCTCCATCCCCCAGCTCTCCCTCACGCTAATCTTCCCTCCCTCCATCCCCCAGCTCTCCCTCACGCTAATCTTCCCCTCCTCCATCCCCCAGCTCTCCCTCACGCTAATCTTCCCCTCCCTCCATCCCCCAGCTCTCCCTCACGCTAATCTTCCCTCCCTCCATACCCCCAGCTCTCCCTCACGCTAATCTTCCCTCCCTCCATCCCCCAGCTCTCCCTCACGCTAATCTTCCCCTCCCTCCATCCCCCCAGCTCTCCCTCACGCTAATCTTCCCCTCCCGTTCTTCTCGTCAGATCCTCACGCGAGACTCAGTAACCGTGGCAGTAGATGGCGTAATTTACTTCTCAGTCAAAAATACAGTGAACGCTGTAACCCATATCCAAAACTTCAGGTAAACGGCACTGGTCCAGCAGGTGTGGCACCCCAGTCCAGTCCCCCAAATCCCACCCCAGAACCTTGCTCCAGTCCCTCAAAAATGAGAAAAAAAAATCTTCAAGGTGGCACTTTTCACCCGCAATCCTCTGGTGGAAAGGAGGATGGATTGTCCCTTTCCTACTTTCTGAGGGCGAGAGGAGATGTTTATCCATCCTATCCTTCTGAAGGAAGAGGATGGTTGGCCTTTCCTCTTTTCCTTTGAGGGAGAGAGGGGAGATTTATTTATCCTATCCTTCTGAAGTAAGATGATGGTTGGCCTTTCCTCTTTTCCTTCGGAGGAGGGGTGAAGGAATATATCCATACTTATTGTATAATGAGGAGGACAACTGGCTTCCCTGCTCTCTCCTTCCTGCGAGGAGGGAAGACCGGCATCCCCGCCTCTTCCCCTCTTTCCTAAGGGGAAAAAGGGGACTGGGATCAATCAGGGGGCTCAAGCTTAAGGTTCGTAGGTGTCACACAAAACAAACAGAAGTTCCTAGCATGTTGATATGTATATCCAGAGTGTCTCATGCAGTGCATAAGAAAAAAAAGTGTTTTTAAGTAGATTTGTGGTTGATACAAAAAACTATTCAAAAGTCCATTTTTTGCAAGTAATGGCAGATTCCCTTGAGTAAAATTCAATGTGTTTTGATAGAGAGAGAAAGTAGAGGTTACAAAGTGAAGCTGCTTCAGCTGTTTGATCCCAACACGCATGACATGTTGTATA
The DNA here is from genome assembly GCA_009830355.1 of Cherax destructor. Classification (NCBI taxonomy): domain Eukaryota; kingdom Metazoa; phylum Arthropoda; class Malacostraca; order Decapoda; family Parastacidae; genus Cherax; species Cherax destructor. Next base: position 175,793 of record WNWK01001489.1, on the reverse strand, counting down.
TACTGACACATATATTGTTGTGAACACACACATATGCGTGTCCAATGGCTCTGATATACATACATATTCCCTTTGTCAACACACATACATATAGTACATATATTGTGGACACACATACATGCGTGTCCAATGGCTCTTATATATACATATTCTTTTTATCTGTCAACACACACACACACACACACAAAATGCCAGGAGCTATGACTCGACCCCTGCAACCATGAAATTAGAAGGCAAGGAAAATGAGGCTAAACACTGGTGAAAATTCAACCAACAATCAAAGGAAACACATCCAAGCCTATCCTCCGATGCCCATATAAACCAAACAATATCAACAATTCAACCAAACGCAACTGGTATTCAGAAACCCTAAGAATAACTCGTTCAAAACACACTACCTAACATGTGCGACCCATTGCAGAGTAGTGCCCATATGGATAACTCGTCCACTGTAACAAAGTGAAACTTGGGAAAGCTCAAAGTGAATCGAAACTTATGCCTGAGCTGAGCGGAATCTTCTGTTTACATGGAATGGAAGAGCTTAATTTGCTGTCACTGGAAGAACGAAGAACAACATGGTATTATGTCACGACATATACTCTTGGAGGTACACAATATAAACAAGAACTCTGGGACATACACAGTATAAACAAGAACTCTGGGACATACACAGTATAAACAAGAACTCTGGGACATACACAGTATAAACAAGAACTCTGGGACATACGCAGTATAAACAAGAACTCTGGGACATACACAGAATAAACAAGAACTCTAGGACATACACAGCATAAACAAGAACTTTGGGACATACACAGTATAAACAAGAACTCTGGGACATACACAGTATAAACAAGAACTCTGGGACATACACAGTATAAACAAGAACTCTGCGACGTACACAGTATAAACAAGAACTCTGCGACGTACACAGTATAAACAAGAACTCTGCGACGTACACAGTATAAACAAGAACTCTGAGACATACATAAGATAGACAAAAACTCAAAGACGTACACAGGATATAGACAAGAGGCTCTTCACTGGGTATATAACAATAAATAGCAAAATAATACGTTTGGAAATTCCGCTCCTGAATGTGCCAGTGGACCGTCAAACATTTCTTCCATATTTCTGCAGTAGAGTAATGGTATAAGTTAACAACGACACGGTGAAAGAGGGCTATATAAAGGAGTTCAACAAAGGCTATGACACATTTATAAGTCAGTCAGTCGAAAGTGACGAGGTTGGGCTAAAGCTCTTAACCTATAAACGCAAACCAGACGTAATTATACCACGAGTTCGGCTCTGCTTCTGAAATAGGCATAGGTAATTTCACAACACACACACACGCACACACACCTACACATATACACAAGCAAGTGAACATCAGTCAACACAGTATAATAATAATATTCTTTATTTCTACAAGTACGTGTACAAGGTATACATATCTACCTATTTATAGTGAAGGAGCAGAGCGATATGCAGTCTAAGTAAGTGGTGTCCCATAATAGGGAAGACAAAGATTACTGAGAAAATTATTGGGAGTAAAAGTATATATAATTTACAATGATGAAAAATATCTGTGAAAAATATCTGGTCACAAAACTAAAACATAGCTATGATTTTATACCGATTTTATACAAATTTAGTAAAGGAAAACGTAACTTTGAAAAATTAAATTTAAGTAGTTAAGGTTTCAATACATTTGTTATGAATATATTGCAAAAAGTCATTAGAGAACACAAAAAAAAACTTAAGAGAACGAAAAGCACAAACTGGTAAACAATTCGGTTTCTGTCCGGAAAATAATGTATAATAAATCTATGAAGTTATAATTACAGAGTCACAGAATCAGGTCAGTAAGAAATGAATGGGAACTTTCGATACCTCATGAAAATCTAGTTAGGAAATTGAAAAATATACGAGGAAGAAAAAGCAGATTATTACAATGAATGAGAATGTTTGAGAGGAAAATATAATGGTAGGGAGATGTCACAAGCGGGGTGCCACAAAAATTAGTACTGACCCATAAAGGAATAAAAAAACAACAACATTTTTTGAGAAACTTCAATTTTCAGCTAATATATATATATATATATATATATATATATATATATATATATATATATATATATATATATATATATACATATACACTACTTGAAAAAATAGGTTCCAATGAAAAAAAAATGACAATTTTTACATGATGGCTTGAATAAATTAAGCAAATATAGTGAAAGATGGATGATGAATATAAATGTAGATAAATACGAAGAAATGCCATAAAAAATGGAACCAGGACACAGGAAGAATACAAACTGTGCCACAAAATATTTAAAGTGTAACACAAAAAATTTCGGTGTTATTATTAACGAAAAATTGTCAACAAAATATATCAACGAAATTGTTAGTGACTTATATGCGAATATATTTAAATATTTTTCAAATATATGGATGGAGAAATGCGGAAAAAATCTCTTTGCAAAATATATGCCAAAACTGAAATATGCAAATAAGAAAAAAACTATATGTTAGAAACGTTGCAAAGAGTTAGAAAATAGCTGCCAGAGATCAATATTAATTATAATGAAAGGTTGCTAGCAATGAAGATGCCACAGTGAAAAGTTGGAGGCAAAGTGGAGACTTGATAATGACATGCAAAGTCATGAAAGAACATGAAAGACAGGATAGTCTTTCATGTCAGTTTTAAGTTGAGAAAAAAGTGGAGTTAAGTATATTCTTGAAAAAAAAAATTCTTCGTAATATAACCACTAGAAACTTAAAATACCATGAACAGATTACTGAAAACGGACCACCACGAACCTAACTCTGCTCCTGAAGCTACAAATACGTAATAATAGGTAATTACACACACACACACACACACACACACATACACACACACACACACACACTCACTCTCACACACTCACACACTCACACACACACACACACATACTCACACTTTCACACTCTCACACTCTCACACTCTCACACTCTCACACTCTCACACTCTCACACTCTCACACTCTCACACTCTCACACTCTCACACTCACACACTCACACACTCACACTCACACTCACACTCTCACACTCACACTCTCACACTCCTCTGCTATACCATCCCTATCTATACCTCATTCTCTTAACCCTCGTTTTACCCTCTCTTCTTCCTATTTAGAAAAATCCGTGACTACAGTTCATTTGCGCGAATATCGCGATTAGCGGATGAAGGATCGAGCCTTCACCAGTCCTGGTGCTGAAAGAGTAACGAGAGTTTGCTTTTACTATGTATTAATATTTTAGTCCACCTCACCTCCGCATCAACCCCCCTATCAACCTATTCCTGGCTTTTCCCTGTCATAACCCACCACGTAAACCTCTTCACAGATACCATTTCACACCACCCATCCCCTGATTTCAACTATCACGTCTTACCCTCATCCTCTCAACACCTGGAACCTCAATCTATCCTCAGCTACCAAATTGTACCTCACAGACACAATTTCTCTCATCCACTCCACTGCAATTTCTTTTCCTGATACCTACTACTTCTGTAAACTCCAGATACCCAGATACTTCCGGATATATACCATGTTTTTCACTTATTTCATTAAAACCCTCAATTCCCATCCCTTTCTCCTGACTTAAGCCTCATTTTATCATCCACTGTAATCTATCCTCTCATATTCCTGATCACATATCATACTTCCTATCCTCCAAGGGCATCCTCCTTTCATAATATATCTTCCCCAGGGAGGAACTCAACTTCCCCACTCCTGCTACCCTCTGTCCTCTTCCCTCAAGGCCCTTTCCTCTATCCCCCTTCTTTCATGCCCCCTCCCTCTTCCCTGTCTTTACCAAGCCCCTCCTTAGTTCCCCTCCCCTCTTAATTCCTACACCTGTCTTTACCCCTCCTGCCTTCTCACTCTGTCCCAACCTCTCCCGGTTCCTCTCTATCCCTATCAATCCTTCTGCCCCTTCCCTATCCCCCACACTAGTCTGGTTCAGAAAAATCAGGAATAATGCAAGAGGATGAATGTACGGTACAAAAAAGGTGGATTGAATCACAAACAAAAATGAAAAAATTAAAGAGAATCGCGGAAGATCAACCAGACGTCTTAGCTCACACAGAAGAGGTCTTCACTGTGATTATTACATTAAAATAAAAACCCATGTCGATTTAGGTTTGAGAATACACAAGAGAGGCACTCATCAAGAATCAATTATTTGAAAAAGTATATACTTAGTAGTATTACACGTAAAGTACTAAGCCTGTGTAGACTCGATCCTGCGTCCATTAAGCTAGAGATACAAGCTAGCAAGCGGTACTCTCCTAAAACGAAAGTATTTAGAATCTGGGGAATTCAAAGAATATAGAGACAGTGAAAATTTGGGAACAAAATTAAATGTAGAAGTAATTGGAAAAAAAATAATTAGAAGCCAAAAATGGAATGTGAGGATAGAACTATGGCAACAATACGCGTCAAGGAAGAAGAAGTGGAGAAACCACGAAGGAGAAGAGTGAAACTTTAGACTACTAGGAGAAGTGATAAACTTAGGAGAAGCTGGAACTCACCGGGAAACTACCACCGAGGGATGGAAGACTGGAACTCCACCCCGAGGGATGGAAGATGGAACTCCACCCCGAGGGATGGAAGACTGGAACTCCACCCCGAGGGATGGAAGACTGGAACTCCACCCCGAGGGATGGAAGACTGGAACTCCACCCCGAGGGATGGAAGACTGGAACTCCACCCCGAGGGATGGAAGACTGGAACTCCACCCCGAGGGATGGAAGACTGGAACTCCACCCCGAGGGATGGAAGACTGGAGCACACAGCTGATGAAAGTCTGGTATACCACCTGGCAAAAGATCTTGCCGACAGTATTATTTGGCAAGATGCTGGAAACCTCCTCCTCCCTTCCCCCTCAATGCAAGCGTGAACTAGGAAGCAACGTGTCGCTAACCACCGATTACAACGGGTTCGTGACCACGACGTGAGCAACGAAGGTGGGAGCTATGCGCCCACTGTAGTGCACACGTGGAGGAGGTTGGGTATGTCGTGCCAGTGGGCAGTGTGTGTGTGAATATCATGGAGATAATTCGTAGTTTGGAGATTAGATGGAGCGGGATTAGTAAAAATATTATCCAGAATGGCTGTACCGTTGCTGTCCAGCCACGACGTCTGTACACAACCTCCTCCCGCAACAGACTTTCGGACAAGCCCGGAGGACAGGGCAACCGTGTGAATCCTGCAGTCAAGAACCCGAGAACGTTGCTACCGATCATCGACTGCCATCCGCCGCCTCGGTAAATTTGCTTTGTCAAGCCGTAGAGAAACGTTGCCACAATAAAATGTCACATTAGTTGCACTTGTGTCCTTTTACCTAACATATTGTCGGTAATTCTACGACAACAAACTCTGAAGCAACTGCTGAAAGTGGAGGTAAACAACAGGAAACAAGGCTACTGAAGTAACCACTATGACATGATGAAATATTTGGCGAGTGAACAAGAGAAATTCAGGTAAAAAGAGGTAAACAACGGGAAAATAACAGAAAAACAACGGGCAAAATACAGGAAAGACGACGACTAAAGTGGGCACTTTGACAAGAGAAATACTAGTGAAAAAATACCACAAAATGATGGATGGCCGTGAGACGAAGTGATACATGTTCAACTCTTTGGAATCTATATTTCCTAAACGTTTCGCCTACACAAGGCTTCTTCAGTCACATTCAGAGGGGACTAAAATTGTAAACAGTGGATACAAGAGACTAAGTATAAGCATACGAAGCGAGGAAATATGAAACAATATGAAAACGTGGTTAAATGAGAACTACATAACCGTGGATAACGACAGAACATAAAGAATGGCAGAACAAGACTAAACTACCTCGTAGATTACCTATAGTGTCATCGACTCTCAGCCGGTGGACTCGAGGTCAGTCCTGGGGCGAAGATAGACTAACGAGGAAGTCTCGTTGCACCTATTGCCTCTACCTGGCTACCAGTAAATAGGCATCTGCGAGTTAGCTAGTTATGTTAGGAGGAACTGGAGGTACATTGGTACACTATCATAGGTAGCTATGGCCTCTGAAAAAAAAAAGCTGAGGTAGGATAGCAGCTCATCTACAATAAATTCATGAGAGAAAATAGTGGTTCTTCATGACCCAAAAAAATAGAAATGAAAGACTAACGAAATCGTAATAACTGTGGAACTTGCCATGGGTTCAAATCTCACCCGTTCCTTGGTTTTTCTTTTTATGAGAGGCAATTGAAGATAAAAACCCTGGCTTCAAAGTCTAAAATTGAAGAGAAATCGCTTCCCAGCCACACACAAGGGCCCTTCAAGGGATCGCCTTTGTGGGAAGGGACTGGAACTACCCTCTTCTTCCTCAGAACAAACCTGATTGCGGCTTCTTCAGTCCAATGCAGAGAACAGTAGAATATGAGGAGTTTGAGGTAATCAGTCCCTCAGCCTGGACTCAACAAAACGACTCCAACCTGATGGACTGATTACCTCAAACTCCTCCTCATCTTCCATCATTCTCTGCATTGGACTGAAGAAGCCACTGGATGTTGAAATATATCAACATGTTGCACAAGTGTCTTTTGTATCAACTTGTCGGTTTTTAAGACAATTTATTCAAAACCAGATTAGACTCCCACTCCTCGAGTGGTATTTAACCCTTATTGGTTTAGCGCTTCCCGATGATGATGATGATGATGATGATTTTAATGATACATAAACAGGAAGATGATTATAAGAGTCCTATGGTGAAGGAAATATAAACGTCGTAGAAAAAACTACCATTGCAACGACGTTTCGCTCTGTGTAGAACTTTATTATAACTTGATAAAATTCTACACAGGGCGAAACGCTCGTCTCGATAAAAACCTGTTATGCAATGTTCGTGTTTTCATCGCTATCGTCGGCACTACGACGTTTTGATTCAACAGAAGAAAGAGGAATACTCACAAGAAGACAAGGGAATAGAGAAGCGTGGGAGAAACGCAAGAATTCATACCAAAAGGACAAGTATGATTATACATGAGGAAACGTTACGAAAGTGGCTGCTGGAGTTAAATCTAAGCAAGTGAAAAGTCAAGATGGCTCACGAAATCGTAAGAAGACGATTGCAAACATTTTGGTGGCTTTGAAGGGACTTGAGCTAGAGCACGTCACACCCACGCTGGTGTGAGATTCGTCTGTAACAACCTGCATTTGTGGTCACAGTGGTGGCTTATGCTTCCCTTCCTATGGTGCATAGAAATATAACTAGTTGAATGAATCTTATTAAAGCCAGTTGGCCCAGTGGTTAACGCACTGGCCTACGAGTTTTCAGACTCACTTGCCAACGGTTCAAGCCCTACCCGTTCCCTGATTTGCCAAGTCAAGCAAATCGAGAATAGAACGAGAAAGACCTGACAGAGGAGAATTTGGGAGGATTCTGCAGAAATCATCGAATAAGAAAGACGTGGGAGTGAAATTTATACCAGACATGGTACTGAACACACATGGTACTGAACATACCTACTGAGGCGAACATATTTTCGGCAATCCTACTGCTAACACCTAGACCAGCCTAGGCAACACTGACAAGCCTGAGTGTAATGTTCAGAGACATTAATAAAGATATTCATGAATGGTATACAATAAGGACAAGGTGAGAATTAGACACATGTGCAACATCTGGGTATCTTTATTGTAAACATTTCGCCATCCAGTGGCTTTATCCATACAAATTCTAGGACATTATTTGAAGACAGTAGAACTATATACAAAAGATGAGGTAATTAGTCCCTCAACCTTGGAGTTGGTGTGAAGAACACCGTAGTCGTGAAAATTCTGAAGAACACTCAAAAAGGCTGGCGCTTATATACTGGCGTCAGGCTACCCGTCCCCTTTTCACCTGACGCCAGTATATAAGCGCCAGCCTTCTTGTCTGCGCTCCAGAATTTTCACGACTACGGTGTTCTTCACACTAACTCAAGACTGAGGACTAATTACCTCATCTTTTGTATATAGTTCTACTGTCTTCAAATTATGTCCTAGAATTTGTGTTAATAAAGCCACTGGAGGGCGAAACATCTACCTTAAAGATACCCAAATGTTGCATGTGTCTAATTCTCACCTTAATAAAGACTTCATTAAGGTGCTTCATCAGAGCACTTAGAGTACACAGTTCTAGGACGGAGTTTCCACTTGATCCAATATGTTTGGAAAATAAATACGAAATATCAAAAGGTTTATAGCCAGATTCGTCCCATAACTGAATAGGAAGCAAATGGAACAGAGACTTAATTAAATCTTACAACCTTGGAAGAAAGAAAAACTTGGTAAGATATGACTTTGTTCAAGTCATACTCCAGCCAGGAACATATTAAGACACGAGGATCTAGAACAAGGGAGCAAAGATGAAAACTTAAAAAATAAAGCTTTTCTAGGGGGTGTTAAAAAATGCTTCCTCAGTCTTTTGGAGGTAGGAAAGTGGAATGAGCTAGATAAGGTAGTGAAGGCAAACCCATTACACTGCTTCAAGTGTAGGCATGACAAGGCCTAACAGACTAGCAATGAGTGGTGAGAGCAGTTTACGTCCTGAGGTAGTACCTGGGTGGGAGTCCAGAACAGAACATGTCTTATGGGCAGCTTTTCTAGCTTCTGTTGCTTACCTAGACGTAAATAAATACCTGGGTATTAGGCACCTGCTGTGGGATGCAGACTTGGAAAATAGACAAATCAGACAGTGAAGACTGGACGTCTTCTGTAAATCTACGCAGGTAATCACAAACACCTGAACACACACACACACACACACACACATGATATAGCTCATGGGCCAGTAAAGAGGCGGGGACAGGAGCTATGAATCGACCCTTTCAACCACAAATAGGTGAGTACACGCCACACCTAGCACACCTACATATCCATACATAATCCCTGCACACCTACACCTGCATACGAGTATGCTGTGTACACACCACATATGTACATCCAACGTATTTACACACCCAACACACATGCATGCTTACTAGACCTACACAATAAATATATTTCACACACACACACACTCAAACCTGCGTATAGAGCAAGTTTGAAGGAAAGGACACCTCATCAAGTAATAGCTTAGACTCTAAATTAAAATTAAATCAAGACTGATTTTAAATCTTGTCAACGTTGTATGTGTGACACACTGCAAAAAAAAAAATCATAATGAACCATCACTGTGATTGACTTTTCGGTACAATACCTGCGATCAATGCAAATTTCAATGTTCACATTACGGCCGATCAATGCCACTTTCAACAAACATTACCTTCTTTAAACACCCCTTCCAATATTCCCATTACGTTCCATCAACGCCGCTTTTATTGCTCACATCACTTTCAATCAACGCCAGTTCCACTGATCACATCACGTTTGATCAACGCTAGTTTCAACATTCACATTATGTCCGATAAAAGCCATTTCTGAAGTAAACATTCCCTTTGATTTCAAATAGTTTAGAAAACAGACCAATAGATAAACAAAGACGTGTAACATTTGGGTATAATCATTCCTGAATATACCCAAATTCTACCCAAGTGTCTCAATTATCAATTACCTTTGATGATACTCAATTCCATTGAACACGTCTCCTTAAACCTCCGATACGTATGATTCCATCCTCTCAAATAGCAAGTAGGATCACCAGCTGAATCATACTAGCTGGAGGTTTCTAATAGCGTCACAATGTAAAGATAAAAACCACTGAGGAAACAAGTGTCTTTTAATATCGCCAGAACTAACTTAGCTTTCGAAAAAAAATGATAAGAACGGTTTCGAAGAACTTGTATTTTTCGTTGCCTCCACTACTGTTTTTCTCCACTAGGTTGCTGTAATGCAATATTTGCTGTATTGTACGGTACGTTGCTGTATCTCTTGTAAGTTGCTGTATCTTATTGTATGTTACTGTATCTTCTTTTGAACGCTGCTTTATCTTGCTGTATGATAATGTGTATTAAGAGTATGCTGATGTATATTTGAAGTTGGTTCGTCTCTATGGGAGAATATACCAACATCTAGAGGTAACTGTGTGTGTGTGTGTGTGTGTGTGTGTGTGTGTGTGTCTCTGTCTGTCTGTCTGTCTCTCTTTCTCTCTCTCTCTCTCTCTCTCTCTCTCTCTCTCTCTCTCTCTCTCTCTCTCTCTCTCTCTCTCTCTCAATTCAATAACTGAAACTGTTTCTAGTCAACTTGATCAGGTATTTACAGCAACAGTAGCAGTAACATGATCAGCAACAGTAGCATCAACAATAACAGCAACGTTACCTCTTAAGCAACAGCGAAATCAACAGTTGTTGTTTTTTTTTACTGGCACAAAATCGTTCATAATTTCTTGCACATTACCATTTTTTTTAAGTCAAATTGAAATATTTCTGGCACGACAGTTGATCTTATATAGCACTAAAATATTTCTTTGGTCGGAATGATAGCAAAAATCACAGTTAATCAACACCTTGACACCTTGTGTGGTAACTGTTAACCTCACCCGAAGAAACCAACCGCTAATCCCCCACTCCAACCGCACCCTCTCACCCACTCTACCAACTCTCACCCTTCCTACCCACTCACCTCTCCCCCACCAATCTACTCATCAACTTACAAATCCACTCGCTAGCTTTTCCAGCCACTCACTAGCCCACCAACCCACCAGATCTAACATGCACGAACCCACTAATTCTACACCCACCCAACAATTCTCCTATCCATCTCACCCTCCACTAGAGGTCAACTCCGAATTCTACAAGGGCGTTCTACGAGTTAGTGCTCTGAGCACCAGTTGATCAAGAATTATATCTTAAATTATATACTTTAACATTTAAAACTAACCATTTTTCTTAATATCTAAAGCATAACCTAAATTCTATTTGGCAATTAATTTGCCTAATTAAATATGCCCCTTAAACGAAAATATTAAGTCTCCTTTGGCAGCCAATTTAAGAAATTTACGATAAAAGTTATCGAAGTAACTTTGTTGAGTAATTATCACATTACAGGGCAGACAATTAGTCGGACAAATCGCTGGCGATCGCAGGGAAGATTTAGAAGAAAAAATCTAATCGTATCTGTGGCGATCATGATTATCAATTATAGAATTCGGAGTGGAGCATAAACTGATTAGTTGTACACATTGTGTCTGCCCCAACACACACTGGACTGATTGTTCGGACGAGTGAAGGTTTGTCTGGGGAGGGTGAGATAGACAGGAAACCTCCTGATGCAACACTAGTGGGGAATGGGATGAAAAGAGACTGAAACGTGTTAAGTGAAAAGCATTAGTGTGGCCGGGAGGTGAACCAGCTGAAAAGATGATTGCGAGAGAGAGAGAGAGAGAGAGAGAGAGAGAGAGAGAGAGAGAGAGAGAGAGAGAGAGAGAGAGAGAGAGAGAGAGAGAGCAATTAATAAGAGAATTTGAGAATTGCATGTTACCTTGCTCATGTCGCATGATAAGTGCATGTTGTTGTCGATGTTGTTGTTGTCGTCGTAATGATAGACCAAGAGTTCCCGACATGTCTTCATTATCTAATATATGTGTTATTTGGTTATGGTAAATTTATACAGTGCCGTCACTTCTCCACTGACTTGGCAATGCTACAAAACATTTCATTTTAAGAGATGCCATTGCTAGAGCATCATTTTCTGCTCCTAGCATAATATAGCTTCACTGCTTCACCTACAACAGCATATAAAATATTCATAATTTATTTAAAAATATGAGCTGGAAAAAAAATATATCTGCTTCATACCTTTTAACTATAAACACAAAAAAGTGGAACAGTATACGAGTGAATACTTTTATGAAGTTAGAAATCAGGAAGTGGTCCTCCCTGCCAACCTCCTGGACCAGAAGGAAGAAGGTACCACTGGTTTAACTAATATACTTTCTTCTTCCCTCCTCCTCGTCCTCCTCCTTGCACGCCCTCAGCCACTCGACTCGCCTCCTGGCCGCCACTACCTTGAGGAACGTCCTGGGTACCCGCAACTTGGCTGAGATTCTCAGCGAGCGAGAGTCCATCTCTGCCACCATGCAGAGTTCCTTGGATGACGCTACTGACCCTTGGGGCGTCAAAGTGGAACGCGTGGAAATGTGAGTGTCTCCTGGTAAATGTGACAAACCACTTGGATAGGTATATAGAACATAGTTAAAAAATGATATCTGTTTATTTTGAACACATTGAAAGATCCATTTCAGGCGAAATGTATTGATTTCGTGAACCCCTTGTTTCAATTTTCCAAGTGGTTTCTCACTTTACATCGATCAGTATTTACGGTGTTCATGATACTGTAATTCCAGCTCCTGGTAACACAAGGGACGAGTGGAAAGATGGATTATGTGTTGCTGTAATGATTTTTTATCTAACATAACATTTTTTTTCTCCCAAACAGCATTAAGAGAACGAGGCAGACTGGTATACCTGTGTGTTCATTTCCGAAGGAAGATGAAAAATACTTTACAATATCCTCATATTGCGATTGATTTATTATTTATAGGTAATTTAACACATAAATAACTGAGTGCACATACACATTACATACACTCTTATGGAGACAAATTTTACATATAATATTTTATATATATATATACGGTAATTAAATGTGATTCCATGCTAGACATCATCTTTTGTATAATTACTAGTTAGAAGAGGTGTCATATGTGTTATGACTGTTATTTACCACTGTGTTGATAAATTTTTCAAAGAACCGACAGGATTATGAATTAGACACTTGTCGCAACACTGTTGTACAAGTGTCTAATTCATCGTTTACCACTGTCATCACTGTAGTTGCTTCGCATTGCAGCAAGGATGTGCGTCTGCCTGTGCAACTGCAACGAGCCATGGCAGCAGAAGCCGAGGCAGCGCGAGAAGCGAGAGCCAAGGTGATCGCGGCTGAGGGTGAACAGCGCGCCTCGCGAGCACTCAAGGAAGCCGCGGATGTCATTAATGAATCTCCTGCAGCACTTCAGGTATATTTCAGCACCACCCTACCCTCTGCTCATCTCCTCTCCTTCCTACCCCTAAACTAACAGATTCTCCCCAATCATCTCCCTACTTGAAATTCCCTCCCCATTTCCCCCTCAAACCTTTCGCTCCCACTCATTGTAGTTAAACCTCACCTACGATGCGTTGAACTAAGAAGGTCGCGACCCCGACAAGGGACTCCTGGCTCATCCCCTGAACACACCTCCTTCAGCAGTCATGTTCACTCTTCCTCCTGCCTCGATTCCGACAAGTTGTACACGTCTCAGGAGCGACTAGCTTTGCCGGTCAGTGTATGGAGATAAATCTCTTCCTCCCGAGAGATCCTTGGATATAAAGCTGCTTTGTATTAACCACATCACAGCTGAGGTAAACAACTTGTCGCTGGGACTCGAAAATTACTAAATTCAATATTAATGATAATACTATGCTAAATAAAAACGACTGATACTCACAAATAGCATATTGCCAACAAATTTAAAATCATTCCTAATTAAAGGAAAAGGAGATTTTGAGATCAGAAGAGAGGAATGAAGAGGAACTAGGAGTGAGGAGGCGGCAGGTGCCAGGAGCCAGGGAAATCTTGATAACCAAGGAGACCAGAATAGCCGAGGGGACCTGGATAGCCAAAAGGCTGGGATTAGCCATGGGCACCCTGATAGCTAATGGGCCCCCGTTAGCCAAGGAAACCTTGTGACCAAAAATGCCGAGGTAGCAAGGGAGACCCCGGTAGCCAAGAGGTTTCCGGTAGCTAAAGGGAAGTCCAGTAGCCAGGGAGACCCCGGTCCCCAAGAGATCCTGGTAGCCAAGGTATTTGTCGTGTGTGTCGCGGCTTCTCAGTGAAAACGTCACAGACTATCTGTTGCCTAGTAATTACAAAGTTTTCTCCCGTCATAGCTTCTGGCTTCTGTCATTGAGTGGGTCTTGATGCCCGTCTGTGTGTTTATAGTCTATATTTCATCCCCCTTTCCTACCCCCAAATGTCTGTCTTCCATGTGCGTGTCTTTTAGTGGTGAGGGATTTACAGGTCTACACAACAACGCCTTTGATGCTTATAGTGTAGGGGTCGCGGGGAGCGAGTCCGTGGGGGACGTGGGGTCATACTTGACCCCTGCTTTACACACACCTGACCTCCCTGACCCCTGCTTCAAATACACCTAACCCCCCTGCTTCACACTCTCGATCTTAATCCCTGCTTCACACACTTGAACTCCTTGACCCATGCTTTACACACCTGACCTAACCCATGCTTTACACAACTGATATCACTGACATTTGCTTCACACTCACCTAAGCTCTGCCTCACACATCTGACCTTCATACACGCTACTTAAACACCCTCACATATTGAATTCAAGGAAAATGCTAGCAAATCTAAGTGGATTAACGCGTTTGACACTGAAGAAATCCATTAAGTCATGGTCAAAGTAAGACGACCCTGGAAATGTATGAGGCAGCAGAGATATCATAGGAAAAATACTGAGGTAGAATGCGATGCGGACTTCATGGAAAGCGAAGGTACGCATCTAAGTAGAGTAAAAGTCCTCTGTCTCTAGATATAATAGTGTCTAGGAAGCCCACTTTTCATATTAGACACAAGGGAGTCTAGGTGAGCTATCTTCCTTGCTGGAAACATGAGTGTTTGTAAAGGATATCTTCTTAACTAGACACGAATAATGTATTGGAAGGACATCTTACATACAAGAAACAAAGGGGTGTCTAGGAAAGCCAGCTTCCACTCTTGACAGAGGTGTCTACTGAAGTAATCTTGCTTACAAAGCACAATAGCATGCATGACGGCCCTTTTCTTCGCAAGAATCATGAGTGTCTACTACAGCTGTCTCAATACACACACAGCTGTCGTAGTTGATGTCTGCTACACATCAACTATCAAATATTTCCTATGTAATCACCAGTAAGATTCATGCAATCTTCGCTGATCTTCAGACTGATGACTTTCACCTTGATTCCCAGGCTCTCACTGTGAGCTCTGGCAGATTATGCTCCGGTGCCCCAGGTAGTAAACATAATTCAAGAGTTACTTACGTATCAGTGTATCAAGGATATGGATATTGGTGCGAAGGCCACGTCGAGGTCCCAGATAATTAGTAGCGCTATGGTGATAGATGTTTTGTTGAGCAGTCCTAACAGTAGTGACGATGTGCAACAGTTCTAGTGACTTGATGTGCAACAGTTCTAGTGACTTGATGTGCAACAGTTCTAGTGACTTGATGTGCAACAGTTCTAGTGACTTGATATGCAACAGTTCTAGTGACTTGATGTGCAACAGTTAGGTATCTTTATTCCGAAACCTTTCTGCAACACAGTAGGCTTCTTCAGTCGAAAACAGAGGAGGCAGCAGAAGCAGTAGAAGACGTAGTTTTGAGGTGGTCAGTCGGAATAAAAAAAAAAATCCTAACTGTTGGACATGTGTCTTACTTGTTGGACATGTGTCTTACTTGTTGGACATGTGTCTTACTTGTTGGACATGTGTCTTACTTGTTGGACATGTGTCTTACTTTTTGAACATGTGTCTTACTTGTTGAACATGTGTCTTGTCAACTTTTCGGTATTGTATACAATTATAATATTCACTTTATAGTGACTCCCTGGTCTATATATATCGGTTTGCCTTTCCAAACTGGTAGGCCAGTTGGTTAATAGAGTGGACCAACAAGCTGTACGGTGTTTACTAGGACGCGGGTACATGACTCTTCTCGCTCCACAAGAATCAATCGGGTTGATTCGCTGTAGACTGAGAATAGGACACACAATCACCTGTTTTTAGGTGATCCTGCCTCTCCCTGTGCAGGTTGCGTTGTGTTATTGATTAGGAGTTGCCAGTGTCTTATGCCACTGAGTTTTGAGACCTCGCTGAAGTTTTAGAGAATTCTTTTATCGATACTTTTTTTTTTTTATTTCTTAACTGATAATGGATATTTTAACCAAGTGTCGAAATTATTATTATAATCAAAAGAAGCGCTAAACCACAAGGGTCATACAGCGCAGTAGTGTCGAAATAAATGTTTTCTCGTGCGCTTATTTGTGAGACATTTTTCGGGGGTTTATGTATATGCATACAAGGTTCCGGAGACCTGGTGTATACCTGGAGAGGGTTTCGGGGGTCAACGCCCCCTCGGTCTGAGACCAGGCCTCGTGGTGGATCAGGGTCTGATCAACCAGGCTGTTACTGCTGGCCGCACGCACGCGGACAGTTCGGCATCTCAGTTAAAGAGTCCTAAGAAAGTGAAAAGAAAATATAAATAGAATAAGAATTGGCAAGAGTAAAGCTACGTAAGTGTAAACTGAATGTAAATAAAAGTTCCTGAGATTTACTATATCTTTTGTGTTCAAAAGAAAAGGATCAGTCATGCCAGAGTATAAAATATTTAACAGGCTTCTGTTTTTTTTGGGTCCTCTTGCACAACAGTTTTAACTTGCTAGTGTGTGGTATGAGTGAGTTTCTGTGAACATTTATTGGAAGGGGAGATGACTGACCCGTTCGTTCGAACACTTTGTAAACTTAATAACTCTCTTCTTTGCTAGACACAAATGTGCTGAGGACTCCTTTGTGAAGCAAAGGTGCCTGGGACTTTCCTATTATTCTCTAGACACGAGGATGCCTAGAACCAACATCTTCATCTCTGGACACAAAAAGGGTGCCTAGGACGTATCTCTTCTTTGCTGGACGCAAAGGTGCCAAAGACTTTCTTATTCTTTACTAGACAGAAGGGTGCCTGAGCATTCCCTGTTCTTTGCTAGGCATAGCGGTGCCTGGAACTTCCATGTTTATTTTTTTGCCAGTCACAAGGGAGAACTAGGACAGCTTTCTTCCTCGCTAGACACAGGGAGAACTAGGACCTTCCAACGACTCTCTCTAGCAACAGGACAGTGATACCCAAATGTTGCACAAGTCTCTCATTTATCAGGGCAAATATAAATTATCAGGTAACTGCGACATACTGAAGGTTCACTACGCACAAGATAACAAGCGTACAAGTTACGCATTAATTAGTTAGTGAATCCAAGTAGGGAGATTCTCCTGGTGCAGTTCGTGAGGGACACGAACTGCAAATGTTTGTACACTATTATTATCATATACACTCCAGCCATTACCGTCATCACAGAGTATATTGTAATATATCATACCCCATTGTATGATACACAGGAAGACTTGTATATAGAACAAGAGAAACAATCTAGATACGTATAGGTGCTTGTTGGTTTAAGCTTAATCTTAAAAACTCCAGAAAACACGTGAATACAATAATGAATCTATGTGTAAACCCTCAACACGTCACAGAGGAAGATTGTGGCCATCACGTCTTTTCAGAAAACTTACAGAAATGAAAAAAAAAAAAAACTTAAAAAATAACTGTTATATTAGAAAAAATAAAAAAGCTTAATACCGTGACTGGAACAATACACATCAGGAGAAACTTAAGACGACGTTTCGGTCAGACTTGGACCATTAACTAGCCACACACTGTGTAGTAGTCCATTAACTAGCCACACACTGTGTAGTGTTCCATTAACTAGCCACACACTGTGTAGTGTTATATTAACTAGCCACACACTGTGTAGTGTTCCATTAACTAGCCACACACTGTGTAGTGTTACATTAACTAGCCACACACTGTGTAGTATTACATTCAGTGCCCTGGTGATGGACCAGGTGCTTCAGCTCCTTTAATACCTTGGTGATGGACCAGGTGCTTCAGCTCCTTTAATACCCTGGTGATGGACCAGGTGCTTCAGCTCCTTTGGTGCTCTTGTGATGGACCAGGTGCTCCAGCTCTTCCAGTACCCTGTTTTATAGTGCCCTGATTATCAAAACATATTCCATGGATGGAGTAGGTGGGTTGGGTAGGAGTTTTTGTTTGTGGGATTGGTTTTGGGTTTTAGGGGAACCTGCCTAGCGCGGACCAGTTGGTTTGCTGCAGTGTTCCTTATTTCTGTTTTCTTGTGAGTGAGAAGGGTTGGATTTGAACGGGACTTGCACAATTGTTGGGGTTGTTGTTGTTGGTGGGTTGGTTTTGACATGGACCTGCCAAGTATGGGCCAGTAGGCCTGTTGCAGTGTTCCTCCTTTATTATGTTCTTATTAGCATTCAACTAAATTTTACCTCATTTTTTTGACAAATAACAAAAAAAGGTGTTTGAATTAAAAATTCGTCTTGAAATGAATATATATGTGGCTGAGTTGCATTGAGACTTGGTTATATATTGTCTTACTTTGACGCAAGGAACTTGAATAAGCTTAATGTTTACCAGAAGTTAAACTCTCCTGACGTCTTGCCAGTGACTACTGTCTTGATGGCTTTTCAGTGTCTAGATTTCTCGTACGTAGCTGGACTGTCTTGAGGGCTCTGAATGGTCTTTCCTCAGGTCTACAGATTTCTCTCTGGTGGCTGGTCTTTCCTCATGTCTGCAGACTTCTCTCTGGTAGCTGGTCTTTCCTCAGGTCTACAGATTTCTCTCTGGTGGCTGGTCTTTCCTCAGGTCTACAGCCTTCTCTCTGGGGGCTGGTGTTTCCTCAGGTCTCCAGAACTTCTCTCTGGTGGCTGGTGTTTCCTCATGTCTACAGCCTTCTCTCTGGGGGCTGGTGTTTCCTCAGGTCTCCAGAACTTCTCTCAGGTGGCTGGTGTTTCCTCAGGTCTCCAGAACTTCTCTCAGGTGGCTGGTGTTTCCTCAGGTCTCCAGAACTTCTCTCTGGTGGCTGGTGTTTCCTCATGTCTACAGCCTTCTCTCTGGGGGCTGGTGTTTCCTCAGGTCTACAGAACTTCTCTCTGGTGGCTGGTCTCTCTTAAGACAGTAATCACCCCAAGGTAAATTCAAAGATACTTTTTATTGCCTCTGTTCATCGCGTACTTATTCTTCAAATCAGTCACCATAGATGTTTCCAAAGAAACATTTACAGCAGCAAGGAAAATCTGCATTAAACGTCATAACACAAAATGGGGTTTAATCAAGGATTTAATGAAGATTACCGTACTCACAGTAGTCACTGTGATCGAATATTCAGCATAAGGTCACTGTAATAGAGTATTCAACGTAAGGTCGCTGCAATGGGGTACTCAACGTAAGGTCACTGCAATGGGGTACTCAACGTAAGGTCACTGCAATGGGGTACTCAACGTAAGGTCACTTCAATGGGGTACTCATCGTAAGGTCACTTTAATGGGGTACTCAACGTAAGGTGTCCCGTAGCTCGCTCGCTAGCGCACTCAGCTCACACACACTGAGGTCCGGAGTTCGAATCCCCGGTACGGCTGGAAAACATTAGGGACGTGTTTCCATAAGACACCTGCTGTCCATGTTCACCCATCAGTGTAAAATAGGTACCTGGGTGTTAGTGGACTGGTGTGGGTCGCATCCCGGGACAAAATTGACCTAATTTGCCCGAAATACTCAGCATAACAAGGGGCTTTCTATATAGTAGTATGTCAGCTAGGCCTGTTTTACCTTGTACATGAAGTAAATAGATATTATTATTAAGGTCACTGTAGTAGGGTAGATAGCATAAGGTCACTTATAGATGCACACCTCTATTATATTTATATACTAAAAGATGCACACCTTTGTATATATACGCTAAATGATGCGCACCTTTGTGTGTATATATATATGTACGTCGTGCCTAATAGATAAAACTTGCGATTTTGGCTTAAATTGCAACGCTCTTCTTGCCGAATAGGGAAAGCGAAAATTTGTGTATGCAATAATTTCACAAACATCATTCTAAACTTATCGAAAAAATTATATTTCATTGTGTTTGTTTATTATTAAACTATTGTAAACTTACATATTTAGTTAGATTAAGCTAAATTAAATTGAGCTTGTTACAATAAAGTTAGGTAAGTTTTCTAAGGTTCTTTTGGTACAAGATTATTAATTTTGACATTAACATAAATAAAAAATATATATCTTTAAACGTATAAGAGAACATTTTAGAAAGGACTTAATTTTAAACGAGTTCTTGCTAATTGACCAGTTTTACCTATTCGGCACGACATATATATATATATATATATATATATATATATATATATATATATATATATATATATATATATATATATATATATACACATATTAACATAAACACTTCAATGCCTTATGATAAATGCCAAAAAATATGGAAATGGGCGACGAGCGAGCAGAAGCTGACAGCTTTATAAATAACTACAACGTTCACTTATCTGTATTATTTCATGTGTTCACTTATCTGTATTACTTCATTACTGAGCTACACTAAACCAGAATGGAAGCTACAGCACCTGTAAAAGGGAGAGAAAGTTAATCAAGATTAATAAGGAAGGAAAGGTAGCCCCAATTTCCGGCATCCTGAGCCCCGTCACCTACTGAGCCACATACTGTCAAGCAGAAGGAATAAAAGGGGTAGATACAGTACTACAACTACAGCAGCGACACCAGCCTAAGCCTCGTACTGATACTAGTCACCTTAAATTAAACTTGGCATTGGCTGAACGAAGACTAAAGGAAGGAAAGTAAAACCTACAGGAAAAAGACCACTAAAATGGGAATAAATTTAAGACGACTGTGTATAACAATACTGTATAAACGCAAGTATTTTGAGACGATACAATATGCTGTTTATATTTCACTGAGAGGACGTTTCACCCACCAGAGTGAGAAATGGTAAAGTCTCTGATAGGCGAAACGTCTTCTTATTAAAATGCCACAAACTGCATTTCGTATCTAATTTAAATACGAGGCAAAAGTGAATAAAAATTATTCTTCAGTACTACGATGCTCATCACTTACTGCTAGGCTGAGGGACTGATTACCTCGTCTTCATCACCTACTGCTAGGCTGTGGGACTGATTACCTCGTCTTCATCACCTACTGCTAGGCTGAGGGACTGATTACCTCTTCTTCATCACCTACTGCTAGGCTGAGGGACTGATTACCTCGTCTTCATCACCTACTGCTAGGCTGAGGGACTGATTACCTCGTCTTCATCACCTACTGCTAGGCTGAGGGACTGATTACCTCGTCTTCATCACCTACTGCTAGGCTGTGGGACTGATTACCTCGTCTTCATCACCTACTGCTAGGCTGAGGGACTGATTACCTCGTCTTCATCACCTACTGCTAGGCTGAGGGACTGATTACCTCTTCTTCATCACCTACTGCTAGGCTGAGGGACTGATTACCTCGTCTTCATCACCTACTGCTATGCTGAGGGACTGATTACCTCGTCTTCATCACCTACTGCTAGGCTGTGGGACTGATTACCTCGTCTTCATCACCTACTGCTAGGCTGAGGGACTGATTACCTCGTCTTCATCACCTACTGATAGGCTGAGGGACTGATTACCTCTTCTTCATCACCTACTGCTAGGCTGAGGGACTGATTACCTCTTCTTCATCACCTACTGCTAGGCTGAGGGACTGATTACCTCGTCTTCATCACCTACTGCTAGGCTGTGGGACTGATTACCTCGTCTTCATCACCTACTGCTAGGCTGAGGGACTGATTACCTCGTCTTCATCACCTACTGCTAGGCTGAGGGACTGATTACCTCTTCTTCATCACCTACTGCTAGGCTGAGGGACTGATTACCTCTTCTTCATCACCTACTGCTAGGCTGAGGGACTGATTACCTCGTCTTCATCACCTACTGCTAGGCTGAGGGACTGATTACCTCTTCTTCATCACCTACTGCTAGGCTGAGGGACTGATTACCTCGTCTTCATCACCTACTGCTAGGCTGAGGGACTGATTACCTAGTCTTCATCACTTACTGCTAGGCTGTGGGACTGATTACCTCGTCTTCATCACCTACTGCTAGGCTGTGGGACTGATTACCTCGTCTTCATCACCTACTGCTAGGCTGAGGGACTGATTACCTCGTCTTCATCACCTACTGCTAGGCTGTGGGACTGATTACCTCGTCTTCATCACCTACTGCTAGGCTGAGGGACTGATTACCTCGTCTTCATCACCTACTGCTAGGCTGTGGGACTGATTACCTCGTCTTCATCACCTACTGCTAGGCTGAGGGACTGATTACCTCGTCTTCATCACCTACTGCTAGGCTGAGGGACTGATTACCTCGTCTTCATCACCTACTGCTAGGCTGTGGGACTGATTACCTCGTCTTCATCACCTACTGCTAGGCTGTGGGACTGATTACCTCGTCTTCATCACCTACTGCTAGGCTGTGGGACTGATTACCTCGTCTACCACTGACTTTTGCATATATTTCAACATACTTCAGATTATGGCCATGTACTGATAAAGCCACTAGAGGGCGAAACGTCTATAAACACATCCAGACGTTGCTCATGAGTCCGACTCGCCATCTTGAAATACTTAAAACAAAATCCTAGTTCTAACAAATTCATGGGACGAATGCTGCTATTATTACATAACTATATTATTTCTATATGATTGTATTACTGTTACATTCAAGGGTATCACTTAGACCATAAGGAATAAACAATACCTTGGGAATCAGTGAACTTTATTCAAGGGAGGATGGCTTCAGTTTCTTATATGAAGATTTTTTACGCTGGTATCAAGGCACCTTCCTTGACGGGAGGATGGCTTCAATATCCTGGATTAAGAGCCTTCACGCTTGTATCAAGGAAAGGAAGGAACAGTAGGGCAGTAGTGGGCGGTATTCTACCAGACTGAAGGTGCGGCAGGTCGGAGGTACGGTACTCTCCCTAGAAAAGTGCGGTACTCTCCCTGGAAAAGTGCGGTACTCTTCCTGGCAAAGTGCGGTAGGTCGTAGATTCTGTAATCTCCCTGACAATGTGCGGTAGTTCATAGGAGCAATACTCACCCTGACAAAGTGGGGCAGGTCGCAGGAAGCTCCTGCTAAGAATACGTAAGAGACTGTGATCGAGTTGGTCGCTCAGTTAGAGTGGATGGAATACCAACAAGTGAACCCTCCACTTACCAACCAACGCAAAGCGGCTTTTCCAATAACTTAAGGAAACTTCAGCCGCATTTTAAATATATATATATATATATATATATATATATATATATATATATATATATATATATATATATAATCAATAACACTGCGACTAGCCAAAGACTCGAACCCATGTCGTTTTAACCCACAGGACCACCAGATCCAATAAGAATCAAGCACCGAGCACTGCTAGGTGTTTTACCTTGATCCGAGGACATACGGTGGTGTAGGTGCCTCTGAGCTAATCTACTCCCCGTTTGGTGTACTAGCTTCCACAAGCAGTATACAGTGAAACCTCGGTACTCGAACAGCTCCATACTCGAACCAATTCGTTACCCGAACGCTTTGTTCTGTAAAAAAAAATCGCTCGGTAGTCGACCGTTTGCTCGGCACTCGACCAAACAAACACGACCTGCCAGAACATGTGCGTCAGTCTCCCCTCAGGTGTCGTTCAGTCCAAAACTCCACTGTAAACTATTTCGTGTTTCTTCGCATTTTTTTTTTAATAAATTATTTGTATAAATAAGTCACCATGGGGCCTAAGAAGATTAGTGGCAACAGTCAACCAAAAAGAAAATTGGTTAGTGTGTGTTTGCCTTGATGTAAACACTGCCTCCGCCTCTCCATATAATATGCCTTTTATTAATTTCGGCATCTTTATTGGGCTTCTAGGTTATCTATCGTGTTTGTGATATCAAGTTTAATAAATGTGAAAAATAATCTTCATTACTAATATTTGCATAATTACACAACTTTGTATTCGCGGCACCGCTAGTATCCAGCTATCAAGACGACTCATCAAATGCTGAGTGCTCCTTCTGCTGGCCCCTCCCTCTCTCTCCTATAGCTGCTCTCACTTCGGGCCCCTCTTATATTACGCTTGCTTTCCATTTTGAATTTTTATTCACACAAAAAAATAGAAGATTTTCTGTTATGCAGACTACTGCATTCTTGAAAAAATGGTCTAAATAATATCAGCGCATTTGTGAAAGCATATTAGACCCACCAGTTGACGTGTATTGGACGAGTGACGTGATTTGTTTACTCTTGAACATCAGCAAAAATCGAACATTTCCGCTGATTTAAGCTCAATTTGAAGGTACTTTTATACTGTAAACCATTCAATATCATCTCTAATTCTGTAATATATCTTTCATTCTATCAATTGAGACAAAGAAAACGAGAATACAATCATAAATACCATACGAAAATATACAGCAAAGTCGCTGTAAGAGGATTTTTGGGGGTCTGAAACTGATTGATCAAATTTACATTATTCCTTACGGGAAAAATTGGTTCGGTACTCGAACAGATCGGCACTCGAACAGCCTTCTGGAATGAATTAAGTTCGAGTATCGAGGTTCCACTGTATATGTTACTGTGACCACGAACGAGTGGTATTTAATCAAGAACAACACTGCGACTAGCAAGCACTCGAACCCATGTTGCTTTGGCCCGCCTCATGGTGAGCGAAAATCACATGACGCTCTAACTTACAGGATCACCAAATCCTACAACAATCAAGCACCCAGCAGAGCTAGGTGTTTTATCTTGATAAGAGGACATACTCGTTCGTGGTCACAATATATATACTGCTTGTGGAGGATAGTACACCAAACGGGGAGTAGAATGAAATTAGCTCAGAGGCACCCACACCACCGTATGTCCTCGGATCAAGGTAAAACACACAGCTCTGCTGGGTGCTTGATTCTTGTAGGATTTGGTGGTCATGTGGGTTAGAGCGTCATGTGATTTTCGCTCACAATGAGGCGGGTCAAAACGACATGGGTTCGAGTCTTTGGCTAGTCGCAGTGTTGTTAGGATCGAGCCTGATTTCTGTGTGAATGTATTAGTGATGGTAATCATAGCAGATTCCTTCTTGATACCGGGAACGTTCATGTGGTTCTCCGAGCTAGTGTTATCTCCAGCAGGCATTTCTGTTCACTTCTCGTATCACTTATCCTCGTGTTCAGGTCTCAAGAAGTTTCACCTACGTAAAGCTTGTCACATCCTCTAGCAGCGGTGTCTGATTGCGGTTTTCTTGTTAACTTAACAACCCTGATGTTGACTAAGGATTTAGATAGGTTATTTAGATAGGTTATTGGTTATTGACACGTAGAGTAATGTATCTGCTGTGTTGGAATCTTGCCTGCTACTGCGTAGTATCTTATATTACGTAGCTCTGTCTGTCAACAGCACAACTGAGAACTTTTTCAAATTCTTAACCAAAGTAACATCAGGACCCTAATTCAGTTTAAAAGAAAATCGCAATCGTAAACGCCAGTGCCGAAGGCTGTGACAAATTTACATACGTAAAACTTCGAGGAACCTGAGCACTTGGGTGAGGAAACTCTTAGGTGCTGCCAAAGAGATGACACTAACGTCTCAACTATTCACCACAACACAGACCCTTTAGATTAACTTTCCTGGTGCTAAACTAGTTATCAAGAGAGCAAACGGCGGGAACCCATTGTGGTTGGAATCTGCTTCGACTGCCACGACTAACACCACATAGAAATCGAGTTCGTCCCTAATTTTAAAAGTGCCATATATGACACTGCTGTTACATACTAGTATATGGATAAGTACTGAAGTCTGCCTCCATTTTTTACCCATCTCTGAAAACTGACAAAGTTCGTGGTGGACATTATATCTCAAAGTGCCATAAACTACAGTGTCATTCACAAAAACATATTAGAGCGTTAAAATACATTTTGTCTCACTCGTCGATATTTTGACCTAACCAAAAAAACTGTGGTACAAAAAAGAACATAAGCTGTGCATCCTTACAAATTATAGTGTGTTCGTATTCAAGTTAATATAGTTCAGAAATAATGTAAAAATATTAAAATGCGCCAAAATAATTCTTTTATAGATAGGGACAGCAGAGTCTGCAAGGGCGACCTTTCTTGAAGTGCCTTGATGCCAATAAAGGGCTCTTTATTCAAGGAATTGGATCTGCCCTCCCCATCCAATATCAAGCCATGTTTATATTAGTAATTTGCATGGGTGACGATGGGTTGTGGTTAGCCTGTACAAGCCACTACTGTTGTTCAATAATATGGGGAAGACTGTATGAATAACCCCATGAGTCGTGAGTGTGACCCCGTGAGTCGTGGGTGTGACCCCGTGAGTCGTGGGTGTGACCCCGTGAGTCGTGTGACCCCGTGAGTCGTGTGACCCCGTGAGTCGTGTGACCCCGTGAGTCGTGTGACCCCGTGAGTCGTGTGACCCCGTGAGTCGTGGGTGTGACCCCCGAGAGTCGTGAATGTCATTGGAAAAGAAAAGATGGGTGGTTGTCACAGTGAAAACCAGTAATGGAAAAAGAATCACAACTGAAAACAATTGAAAAGGGTCAAAAACTGAGTTATTACAATAACAAAATCTTCAATAAACCAATTACGAAAGCTTTCCCCCCCCAAAAAAAAAAGGGCTCACCAAAGATAAACAAAAGTTAATTCCTAAACCCGAGGAACCATGACGCCATTAAACCCAATGGAGTTCCTCCATTGGGTGATTGTCCAAGGTACCATAAAGCCGAATTATTTGCAGAACCATTGATAGGATTAGATTTAAATTTTGCCATCGCAGTGGCAAGTTTATCGTCATCCCATATCCATCCAGTGGACGGTAGCGCAAGAGCATATGGAGATAGGATGAGTGAAGGTTGACTCGTAAAAAAAATGGATGACCAGGAGGTAGAGATATATCACGGGGGTTCAGACACCCTAGGATAAGATGTTGTTATGTGAGGAGATCGTCTTGGATCCTACTTTCCGGTCCATCTCTCTCTCCACAAACTGACCACTGGGAGAAAACAAGAAGATAAAGTTGAATGCCAAGGCATGTGACAATACCTGACAAAAATGGAGAAATCAAGTAGAATCCTTCTAAACACTAGCTAATACGACCACCTTAAAAACTATAATGCTTATGTGGGGTGCAGGGCGAGTGTAGGTGCAGTGAAGAGTCAAAGAAAAAGGAAGTACAAATAAAATAGAAACCCCTTAAGAATACAGAGAAAAGACGGTAGATGACGTAACATAGAAAATTAAAAATACTTTCAACAGATGGCGCCATGTGCAGTCCCTCTCGAGATTTAACTAAGAACCTCACAACAGCACTACACAGTCACACGAATAGAAAAATACTGTGTGAACCTGAGTCGTGGGTGTGACCCCATGAGTCGTGGGTGTGACCCCATGAGTCGTGGGTGTGACCCCATGAGTCGTGGGTTTGACCTCATGAGTCGTGGGTGTGACCTCATGAGTCGTGGGTGTGACCTCATGAGTCGTGGGTGTGACCCCATGAGTCGTGGGTGTGACCCCACGAGTCGTACAAAAACGTTGGTTGTGGTTGACTGTGACCCTGCTAGTCATGCAGGTCTTGAATGGGACACCATGAGTCATGCAGGTTTTGAATGTGACACCGTGAGCCATTCAGGTCGTGCCTATGACCAGGAGAGTCATGCAGGTCGTGCCTATGGCCAGACGAGTCGTGCAGGTTGCAGGTGTGACCCCTTGAATTGTGCAGGCTGTGGTTGTGTCCTTGAGTCAGTCAGGTCATTGGTGTGGCCCCCATGAGTCGTGCATGTCGTTCAAGTGACAGTCTGTGTGACTCACATAAGTGTTGCACCGTGAGTCATGCAGGTCGTAGGTGTGACCCCCGTCAGACATGCAAAGTTTTGTGACACCGTGAGTCAGAGATCAGGGGTGTGACCGAGTCATGCAGGTCGTGGGTGTGACCCAGTGAGTCATGCAGGTCATTGTTGTGACCTGCATGAACTGGAAAGTGAGTCGCTCATTTTATGCAACCCCCTTTTTCCTGCACATCGAGGGGTGAGACCCGTGAGTTGTAGTCGTGCAACCTTGCGAGTTGTGCAGGTCATGGGTGTGACCTCCTGCATTATACAGGTCGTAAATGTGACCTCGTGTATTATGCAGGTCGTGGGTGTAGCTTCGTGCATTATACAGGTCGTGGATGTGACCTCGTGCATTATACAGTTCATGGGTGTCAGGTCGTGGGTGTGACCTCGTGCATTATACAAGTCGTGGGTGTGACCTTGTGCATTATACAAGTCGTGGGTATGACCTCGTGCATTATACAAGTCGTGGGTGTGACCTCGTACATTATACAAGTCGTGGGTGTGACCTCGTGCATTATACAAGTCGTGTATGAGGATGTGGATCGTGAGCCAGCGAGTCATACGGGTCATGATTACTGAGTTATACAGGTCAAGATTACTGAGTTATACAGGTCATGATTACTGAGTTATACAGGTCATGGCCATGATCATGCGAGTCATACAGGTCATGGGCATGAACTAGTGAGTCATACAGGTCATGGGCATGAACTAGTGAGTCATACAGGTCATGGGCATGAACTAGCGAGTTATACAGGTCATGGGCATGAACTAGCGAGTTATACAGGTCGTGAGCTCTTAAAGTTGTATGACCCGGTGAATCATTCAGGTCATAGACGTGAGCGAATTTAGATCGGGGATTATACCCAATTAGTCGTGTGATCCAATGAGTCATACAGGTCATGGGTGTGACCAGTGAGTCGTACAGGTCACGGGCATGATCCAGTGAATCATACAGGTCACGGGAATGAGCCAGTGAATCATTCAGGTCACAGTTGTTAGTTACCAGGCGAGTCACGGAAGTGAATGTCCGTAACAAAGAATATTTTTGGGGGTCCTTCCTCATCTGAGATTCCTCACTATCACAAAAGTCAAAAAGACTTTGTCTTTAACCACACAAAAATATATTTCTTATTTTAATTCTGTGAATTTTTCTGGTGGGATGCTGCCCCCCTCCTCTCCACAATCTCCGCTGCCTACTTCCCTACTGGCTTTTTCAACCTCCCCCCTACGCTCCATTTTCTGGCTTGTTTATTTCCCCCAAGCCCCCCACGGACTGCCCCTCGTCCCTCCTGGACGAAAGGTGACGATACAAAACTCTTGCAAAACCATGGAGATATAACAGAGTTCGTCCCCCTTGTTCCAGCTCCGCTATCTTCAGACGCTCAACGCAATATCGGCAGAAAACAACTCAACCATTATATTCCCGCTGCCCATTGACGTCTTAACGCATATGATTCAGAAAAAGGATGCTGAGTAAATCAGGTACAATGGCTTATGACTTCGGTGGACAGAATGTGGTAGATTGGCCTAAAATCTCCGCGACTCGAGTACACGGTGACATATGGACGATAGGGGTCGTCTCTCCCTCCCTTCTTTACTCTTTCTCTCATTATTTTTCCTACATCTGCAATTCATGCTGGTGCAAACATGAGTTTCTTTTACAGATTTTTTCGCACTAGCATTTGCCTAGCACCATATATTATAGTACATTGACACCTGTGACATTATCACCCCTCCAACCGTAATCATTTACCACTTCCAGGACAATAAAAACTTACAGTGAGAAATTATATATAATATACATATAATATATATATATATATATAATATACACACACACACATATATATATATATATATATATATATATATATATATATATATATATATATATATATATATATATATATATATATATATATATATAGTACTTAGCTGAGCCTAAACTACAAGAACAACATAGTCTAGTAAGATTCAAAGTAGATTTAGAGGGAAAACACGTTAGCGATGAGAGGAACCCTGACCAACGATGTCCACCGAGGCCAGGTCAAACGTAGACACTTAGAGGCTTTGTACAGTTTGGCTGTCCTCGATATATATATATATATATATATATATATATATATATTACTATATATACGGAAAAATCGTAACGAACGACTGTAAATAA
Source organism: Cherax destructor (assembly GCA_009830355.1). Taxonomy (NCBI): domain Eukaryota; kingdom Metazoa; phylum Arthropoda; class Malacostraca; order Decapoda; family Parastacidae; genus Cherax; species Cherax destructor. The sequence continues at coordinate 145,989 of WNWK01001489.1, read as the reverse complement.
ATCCACGTAAAACTGGATTCGAAACTAACGCGAAGATATGCATGTGCAATGCCTGCGCTCAACCATTGCACTGCGGTGGTTACAAAAGAAGAGAGCAACGCCCATTGGGCAGTGGTAGCCGATGTCATGATCTATGACGTCATTTGCTGGATTTTAATTGCTTTCTTTCCTACCATCAAAGCTCCAAGTGGTACGTCTAGCTTCTGTCCATTCAACCTTCTCCAGTAAGGGTTTGTCTCTAATATCATAACCACCACAGCAGAATGGCAACAAAACACGTTTCGCACACGCATAGCCTCTAGTTCGATTCATCCAGTTTTACTTGAAGATATATATATATATATATATATATATATATATATATATATATATATATATCATGCCTGACTGTGTGACTGTAGCAGACTGCTCTCTGACCCCATGGTGCCATGGTTGTCCACACTTGCCCAGATGAGGCGTTGCCAGCATCACTCAGAGGATGGTGGAGAAGCCGTGACCTCGTCAAGCGAGTCAAACTTCAGTGACCTCAAACAATATGCCTTCATATGTTTCAGTACTTCGTGATTTTGGAGGCTACGGGACCAAAAACAGAACATTGTTCTTAAATAATACAGTTAGAATACCACTGAAGTTCTCATTGTTAGAGTTCTTTATGAGACTGATAAACCTATTCTAGACATAAATATTAACTATAAAACTTAACGCCCAAACAGAGGCAGATTTCAATGTCCTCTTTGCAGTATGTCAAGTTTGCATTGCAACAAACTTCTGAAATTTGTCATGTTATCACTGAGACAACCTCACCACTCCCTTTGCACAACACATTGATCTATTAATTCCTTAAAAAAAGAGAGATAAATGTTTGAGGTCGTATGAGGTAGCTTGGGTGAAGGAATAGAGGCATTCATCACCAAGATATATTTGTGCTGACAGCATAATCACCATTGTGAAGTGTTATTAGCGAAGCCACCATCATGGTGCACTCATGCTAGATGATTCATTACCAAGACACAGCTGTGTTGGCTCCATCATCAAGGTGAAGCAGTGATGAACCTACCACCAATTTTTGACGATGCTGGAGGCACCATCACCAAGGCAGTGGATTTAGAACCCATCACCAAGGCAGTGGATTTAGGACCCATCACCAAGGGGGCTCAGTGACAATTTCCAGCAACCTTTGAGCGGGCACAAGCTTTTCCTGGTCTTCTTACAAGGGTGATTCACCCGGGGTTAGCATGGAGGAGGTATCTCCATATGGAACACCATTTTCCCTTCAGAAATTTCTCAAAAAAAGCTCATCTTTTTCAAAGATGAGCTGTATGATAAATAAACAATTTATTAAAGTTATTTCAAGATATGGTTGTTTCATCGAGTACATCCCAACGTATATTCCATGCAAGTGTTGCATCCCGTCTGTTAGGCTGACTAGCAGCATAAGTGGAAAATGGAGCAGCTTGCAACTGACTCAAATCATCAACATTTGTCCTCCAATTTGCGAAAACCTCCCAAACATTTTCGTTTTTTATTACACCTCCAAAACCCTTCCAGTGGCGACCCCTCACACCAAAATGTGTAGTTATAATAGTTCTTCCTTAACTAAAGTTCCAACTAGCACTTACGTCTTCCAATGACCAGAGAAAACTGTAAGAAAGTGTTGAGCACTTCATTACCTCTTATTCCCTCTTTAAGCAAGCTGTCGGGAGAGTCACTCTTTTATTAAGACCTTGACGCTAAACCATTGTATATCTCATATTAATATATATATATATATATATATATATATATATATATATATATATATATATATATATATTTGTCTTGTGAAATGTCAGTTCCTTCGTCATTGGCAATGCAATCTCTCTCCCTTTCTCTCTAAGTATTAACAATAAGTTCAAACAAGCATGCGTGAAATATTGACCAGTAACGAAGGGCTTGTGGGCAAGGTGTTGGTGCGAGGCAGGGGACCAGCCTCACACCTGGGGTAAGTGTACCCCCCTTCCTGACTTCCCCGGTGTGTGAGGCTCCATCTGGGATGGCTTCTTTATTCCACCTGGAGAAACAGAGGGCAGCCTTTCAGGGTTCTCCACTTATGTGAGTTGAGGAACCAGTGGCGCACCACATTCCAGGCTCCCCACTGGAATCACAGGTGGAGCACCACCATCCAGGCTCCCAACTGGCACTACCAGTGGAGGAACACCACCCAGGCTCCTCACTGACACCACTAGGAAACGAGGCCCACCACCTAAGCTCCCCCATGGGGCCACCAGTATAAGAGCTCTACTATCCAAGCTCCCCCACTGGAACCACTCGTGGAGGAGCACCACCATCCAGGCTTCCCCACTGGCACCACCACTTTCCCACAACAGTTCGCATGATCCTGCCGCTGCCACCAATCCCCTCCCATTTATCAAACTAACCCCTGCTGCAAAATTTGATTCTTAAAAAAAAAATAAGTAAGCATGATCCAAAAAGATTTTTCTGAATGTCAGTTGAACCCAGCCAACATTCCGAATTACTCAGAGCAATGGTTTGCGCCTCATTTAGCTTTTGTCTGAACTGAAGGTTGCATGGCGTATTCCAAGTCTACTTCTACTAATTCCACCACCACTATAACCCCTTCCCACCTCCTCAAACACTCCCTCCTTAAAGTGCCTCCAACCTCCCCTAAAATGTTCCCCCAAAAGTTACAATGTCCCATTCAGCTGTATTAATATGTAAGATTTGTCATCATGTATATTTCACCTAAAACTGCATTTACTGCTCGTCTTGTATCATCTCCCTTGTCCCTATGTCATGTCTCCCTCCACCAAGACCTTCCCAATAGTCCTTCTGACCTGACACGACCTATTTTGACCTGAATTGCTCTCTCTCCCTCTCTGTCTCTGGCTGGCAAAGATGACAAGCGGTGACATGCCAAAGAAAAACAAACATTCACAGTTCGTGAACCATCTCGACTCCGCACCACTTTCGAGTCAACTTAACACCATCAGTGTACTACCTGTTAGTTTTTGGCCTTTGGCACTAACTTGACTTTGGGCCAGTCACCACTCGGACTCTCGGAGCAAATAGAACAACAGGAACACTTATAGAAGAATGGCACTACTAGGAAAGCATAATATTGATTTGATATTCACTTCATCAACTGTTCTTTTTCCAAATTGGAGAAGAGGTGATCAACAATTAAGTACTAATACTTAACCTCAAATACATCTAAGTGCCTCAAAAATGCTTAAATTTCTTCAAGAACCTTCCCAAATTTAGATACAAAACATAGAAAAAGTTAAAATCAAGTGACAATATCAAACCATTCTTCCGAATTGAGAATATAAAATTTAACGTATTTCTTAAGGTTGATTCAGTACGGCCCAAAGGCAACTTGAACTAGCACACAGGTCAAAAGTAAATATAAAGTTAGTGTTTTTCTTATTACTGCATTTATCACCGTCTTTACAAAACCATATGTTTATATGCAAAGAGCCAGAATGCAGTGGCTTCTTATTGTAGAAGTGTTAGTTTTGTGAGAGTAAGTAGGGAAGAAAATAGTAATAAACGTTACTCCTTTTCTTGGTCTTCCTATTTCACATATCTTACTATTTACACTAATTGTTAGGAGACAAGACAGAAGGTAAATATTTCCGAAATTCAAAAAGAGTTAGATACCAGTCAATATTTAGCAAAACCAAAACGAAGGTATTTGCTGTAAAATGCGTTTTGAACTAGAAAAACTGTTTTGCAACCCCGCCTGTGATCACTGAGAGAGAAACATGTTAAGTGCGTAAAAAGTTTTGCGTTGTGGTGCGTGCGACTTCGTCTTTGACCAATTAAAAGTACATTCAAAATAATTGGCTTAAATAGCAACGTTCTTCTTGCCGAATAAGGCAAGCGAAAATGTGTGTATGATATAATTTCGTAAAAATCATTCTGGACCTAACGAAAAAAAATATATTTAATTGTCTTTGTTTATTATTGAATTACTGTAAACTTATCTAAAATATATTTAGTTGGATTAGGCTAAATTAAACTGCGCTTGTTATAATAAAGTTAGGTAAATTTTCTAAGGTTCTCTTGGTCCAAAATTATTATTTTTTACATTAATATAAAAGAAAAAAAAATATATCTTTAAACGTATAAGAGAAATTTTTAGAAAGGAATTAATTTTAAATGAATTCTTGCTAATTGATCAGTTTTACCTATTCGGCACACACACATATATATATATATATATATATATATATATATATATATATATATATATATATATATATATATATATATATATATTAAAACCTCACTTTCTAGTATTTTAATCTGGGCACTTGGTAGCTTACAAAGAATTAAGGCTCAAATATTTTAAAGAAAATAAGATATGTTTACACTCCCTTATTAAATAATACATTTCCTACTATTGTGAGCCCTCGATCATCCCGCCACCCGAGAGAAAAGAGAGAAGAGAGCGAGAGAGAGCGAGCGAGCGAGCGAGAGAGAGAGAGAGAGAGAGAGAGAGAGAGAGAGAGAGAGAGAGAGAGAGAGAGAGAGAGAGGAGAGAGAACGAGAGTGAGAGAAACTGTTTGCAGTATCACAACTCCGTACCTCGAGGTCGCCGGAGCCAGACACACCCTGTGAGGAAGAATAACACCTACTGTGTTTGTTCTTATTGTGGGTGGTAGTGCATAGAGGCAACTGCCAAAGTGCTTTGTTCTATAATTTACAAACTAATATATGCAGTCTACTTTCCATTTTATAGGTTAATGTAAATTTATAAATAATATATATTATTATATATATATATTATATATTATATTATATATATATATATATATATATATATATATATATATATATATATATATATATATATATATATACTCATACATCAATGGCATGTTTAACTATCCACATAATTGGCAGTTGGCGCTGATTTGCCTACACATTCCCACCATTCATGTTGACCACACAGTACACCTCTGTTTACAGTGGTCTAGTATCCACTACCTCCTAGCTACCCATACAGTAGAATGCACCCGTATGTACTCTTGCATTCACCCACCAAGATGCACTCACACACGACTATGCACTCACCCATCACATCCACTCAGTGGCTACGATGCAATCACACGCTATGATGCACTCTCACGCTACGATGCACAATATGACGTTGCACCCACACGCTACGGTGCACCCACACGCTACGGTGCACTCAACAAGCGGAGAGCTTCTGGAGGTGTCCGAGTGTTTCAGTGGATTTCCAGTTTCAAGTGTTTTATCCAGTATTGAGTCGTGACCACCACCACTCCTCCTCCAAGACCACCCTCAACCTCCACTACCACAACCACAACCTCAACCTCCACTACCACAACCACACCCTCAACTCCTCCAACCACACCTCAACTCACAACACCACCCTCAACCTCCACAACCACCACCATCTTCCACTACCACAACCACACCCTCAACCTCCACTACCACAACACCACCCTCAACCTCCACTACCACAACCACACCCTCAACCTCCACTACCACAACACCACCCTCAACCTCCACTACCACAACCACACCCTCAACCTCCACTACCACAACCACAACCTCAACCTCCACTACCACAGCCACACCCTCAACCTCCACTACCACAACACCACCCTCAACCTCCACAACCACCACCATCTTCCACTACCACAACCACACCCTCAACCTCCACTACCACAACCACACCCTCAACCTCCACAACCACCACCATCTTCCACTACCACAACCACACCCTCAACCTCCACTACCACAACCACACCCTCAACCTCCACAACCACCACCATCTTCCACTACCACAACCACACCCTCAACCTCCACTACCACAACCACCACCATCTTCCACTACCGCAACCTGAACCACCACTCGCCACAGCTATATTCACCATCAACATTTGCACCACCATCTCTATCTCCTCAACCACCTGCCTCACCACCATCCTTATCTCCTCAACCACCTGCCTCACCACCATTATTCCTACAACCATCGCCACAACCAACACTATGAAGAGAAAACACACAGGCATTTTTGGGGGGAAAGTAATGATATAACCTCACATCAGGTTACCAAAACCTTTAACACCACTAACTGAGAGTCTAAATATACTTTAATGTATATTCAAGAAGGACTACTTAGGGATATATAAAAGAGCTAGCGCCCCTAATAATAATAATTTCGATTAAGATGTATTTTAAATATGCTATATACAAGATCACAAATCTAACATCTCAATAGATTTTTGCCTAAGTCACCTGTTACAATAAAAATATAACGCCACCTGTGTAAGTCAAAATGAGATAAAAGAATTTATCAATAACCGAATAAATACATAAATAGGCAGAGAGATGTAGTTATTACATTCATGGGGGAGTGCCAAGCCCGTAGTGCCTTGGCACTACCTCGAAATGATAGTCCATTCCGAGGGAATGGACTAGTACCCTCGGAATGGAAGGCAGTCGGATTCGACCCAAGGATAGGGAGGGTGTCATCATATTAATGGTATATAATACGAACAGGTAGATAAACAAGTGAACAATACCTTGGTATCCTTATGAAGACGTTGTGCCATCCAGTGTTTCTTCCATCAATACAGAGAAGCGTCTCCCACTGACTCCGGTTCGTCATCTCTGTAATGAAATGGAAAACCTGTTGTATGTCGTTAAGTCTTCATAATAAAAATATCCAGGTGTTGCACATGAGTCTTATTTAACTAAAAGATAGGCAGCTTAAATTCTTTGGCTCAAGAGCCCTTCACCGGCACCTCCCTTGAAGGAAGAGGAAGTATGGCACTGTTTTCCCTTCTAGCTTACCAGCTATCTTCTTATTTGGACATGGCAGGCGAAATTGCAAACCTGGAGAAAGTGCAGAGAGCCTTCACTGGCCACACAAATTCACTCAAGCACCTAAATTACTAGAAACATTTGAAGGCTCTCGATTTATTCTCTCTGGGACGTAAGCGACTAAGATGCATTATAATATATTCCTGGATAATTCTTCAGGGATTGGTCCCAAATCTGCACATTTAAAGTATTGCCTGCGGAAGTAAAAGATCAGGCAGACAGTGCCAAGTAAATTCCAATAAAGAACTAGAGGTGCTATGTGTACACAAAGGGAAACCCCATTAAATGTGAAGGGACCAAGACTTTTCATTACCCTCTCTTCATACATAACGGGATTACCAACAAACCCCTGGCTGTCTTAAAGAGAGAACTTGGCAAGTTTCTCAAATCAGCTCCTGATCAGCCGGGCTGTGGTGCATACGTTGTGCGACTAGCACCAACAGCCTGTTGATCAGGCCATACACCAGGAGGCCACATCTCGGACCGAGACACAGAGGCGTTGACCCTCGGAACACCCCAGGTAGGTAGGTTGGTAGGTACAGTAAACAACTCACAGCACTATAAGCGACTAATTAAGTTTTCCCAATATTTAACTAAAACACCGTAATTTGGCTTTCTTGTACAAGTTTAATTGTAGACTCATGAAAAAATACTAATATTAAGCATATTTCCCCAAAACGCGCGGTTTTATTAACTTATTTTTAAAAGATAAGAAAAATCCTGAAAATGCTTGAAAAGCTGAAGTAAAAATATTGAGAGAAAGCAATATTTTTCACTTACAATTAATTTTTCATTATACGAAAGAACTGAAATTCTCAGTTAACCGTTTTAATATGCTTTCTCTCTCTCTCTGTCTCTTCTCTCTCTCTCTCTCTCTCTCTCTCTCTCTCTCTCTCTCTCTCTCTCTCTCTCTCTACACACACACAGAAGGTAATCACAGTAAAAACAGTCAGAAGGTCATCCAAGTGCTTGCCACCAAAGGGACATAATCGAAGAGTAAGAAAAATAAGACAGAGCAAGTAGGGAGGTTTTTCCTACGTGATGAGTCTAGACTTAGTAGGTTACAGAGAATAACAAACTGGCAGATGTTACCACCTTATCCACAATTCCCAGTAGGATAAGTAAGACGCATGTCCAACAGTTAGGTATCTTTATTCTGAAACGTTTCGCCAGGCGAAGAAATCAGTCCATAACGCACGAAGACGTAGTTTCGAGGTGGTCAGTCCCTCAGCCTGATACAATGAGTTCTGCCCCAGGAACTGACCACCTTAATACTACGACTTCGGATGTGAGGGACTGATTTCATCATCTCTACATCTCTACTGCTTCTGTATTCGACTGAGAAAGCCTAGGCGACACACTTCAAAATAAACATACCTAACTGTTGCAGATGTTACTTATCAACTTCTCGATATTGTATAACATTATTATATTCACATTCCCAGTAAGACTTTACAAAAGGTGAGATCACTGACACCATCTTCTCACTTGGTCTTCCAGGCATCCAGCATTGCTTGGTCTAGTTTTGGAAATAAATGGTATAAAATACCGACACAATACAAAAATAAACACATATGCAGTATAATGTGATTCTTTATTGAAAACGTTTCGCCCACACAGTGGGCTTTATCAAGTCACAAAGAGATCGTTTCGCCCACTGTGTGGGCGAAACGTTGTCAATAAAGGATCACATTATACTGCTTATGTGTTTATTTTTCCATGCCCTAGTTTTACTGGGATATTCACTAGAGAAGTGATCCGTAGATGACTGACCATAGGCAAGGATACTGACATTCAACTGAGGCCTTCCTCTGGCTTACCCATCCACCCCTTTAAAAAAATTATATAATAGTACCTTATAATATTTTCGCAAATCCCATTTATTTTCCTACAAGGTACTGAATTCCCAATGATCCTCTAAATATAATTTACAATAGTCACAGTAAACATTAAACTCGGTATCATTAGAATTTTCTTATAGAATAAATCACTCAGCCAGTCGGCCAAGTAGTTAATGCACTGGCCTGTGAGTTTTACGATTCACTCGCCATGGGTACAAGTCCCACCCGTTCCCTGATTTGTTTGCAATCGCGTTATTACTATTTCGTGATTCTTATTGGATAATGTAAATCGATTGCATAGGTAGCGAAACGTAGCATACTGTGACGTCATGCTTTATCAAGTCATTTGACAACATTTACATCAGTGTACTTACAGATGTACAACCGATAAAAGATGTACAACCGATAAGATGTACAACCGATAAAATGCAGTAAATAACATCCTATGAATAATTAGGGGCTCACACAACTATACAGTGTTAATTTATTCTCATATCACTACATAATTTATCCTAATTAATCACAATCTGTTTAGAGTAAATTTAGAGTTTGCTTACCAGTAAGTATATTTGGGCGATTAACCAAGAACACAGAAGTGCAAAAGGAATAGAGCCAGAATATATACGAGAGGGGACGGGAGAAGTAGAACGGGAGGATGGATAGTAGTAGTAGTAGTAGTAGTAATAGTAGTAGTAGTAGTAGCAGCAGCAACAACAACAACAAAAATACTCAGCCATGGCTATGGTATATGGCAGAGTTGTCGTGCCGAATATGCCAAACCAGCGAGTTAGGCCTTAAAAGCAAAGGCGTTTTCTGTTGAATAAGCAGAGTGGAAAAAATATACCACAAATCTGCGAAAATCAATGAGCAGCAGGTATGGAAACATGCCCAGCGTGCCAGGGTTCGAACCCAGGTCACTTAGTGTCCGAGGTGAAGTGGTTACCAAAGAAGGATCAACCTAAAAATATCCATAATTCAGGTTTGTGGTCTTGTCCCGTTTATACCTAATTAAACCAGATTCAATAATATTTAAGTAAATTTGCAGTTACAAGAGTATTTAACTTAATTATAACCGATTCGATGTGGCACAGAGCTACTAACATGATGAAATACAGCACCGCGGACCTGACCACTCCTTAAAGAATACTGGTATTGTCCAATACGAGTCGCCAAAGTCTCATTCGTTAGACCCAAATAATATCAGTCAACCAATGCAAGAAATTCTATCACACACACACACAGTTCTACACGAGAGATTAGTGCAGAAGCTGGAGGACCAGGCAGGGATAACAGGGAAGGCACTACAATGGATCAGGGAATACCTGTCAGGAAGACAACAGTGAGTCATGGTACGTGGCGAGGTGTCAGAGTGGGCGCCTGTAACGAGCGGGGTTCCACAGAGGTCAGTCCTAGGACCGGTGCTGTTTCTGATATTTGTGAACGACATGACGGAAGGAATAGACTCCAAAATGATCCTGTTTGCAGATGATGTGAAGTTGATGAGAAGAATTTAATCGGACGAGGACCAGGCAGAACTACAAAAGGATCTGGACAGGCTGCAGGCCTGGTCCAGCAAGTGGCTCCCGGAGTTCAACCCCACCAAGTGCAAAGTCATGAAGATTGGGGAAGGGCAAAGAAGACCGCAGACGGAGTACAGTCTAGGGGGCCAGAGACAACAAACCTCACTCAAGGAAAAGGATCTTGGGGTGCGTATAACACCGGGCACAGCTCCTGAGGCGCACATCAACCAAATAACTGCTGCAACATAGGGGCGCCTGGCAAACCTAAGAACAGCATTCCGACATCTTAATAAGGAATAGTTCAGGACCCTATACACTGTGTACGTTAGGCCTATATTGGAGTATGCAGCACCAGTTTGGGACCCACACCTAGCCAAGCACGTAAGGAAACTAGAGAAAGTGCAAAAATTTGCAACAAGACTAGTCCCGGAGCTAAGGGGTATGTCCTACGAGGAGAGATTAAGGGAAATCTACCTGACGACACTGGAAGACAGGAGAGATATGATAACGACATATAAAATAATGAGAGGAATCGACAAGGTGGACAGAGACAGAGTTGTCAGGAAGTGGAATAGTCTGGGAAGTGAGGTAGTTTAGGCAGGATCCATACATCACGGGGCAGGAAGAGTGACCTAGTAGCGACCAGTGAAGAGGCGGGGCCAGGGGCAGTGAATCAACCCCTGCAACCACAACTAGGTAAGTACACCCATCTTGTCAGGAGACAAGTGTGGAGGACTAATATCCCCACACCAGTCAGAAGACGTGTGGGGGACTCGCATCCCACACTAACCTTCTCAGGAGATGGATGTATCTTAATTTTTGGGTCTAAGACACAATGGGATCGATTACAACTGGGCAAAAGAAATTTACTAAAAATGATAATGTTAGGTTGTAAAAATACATGTTTCGAGATCAGTTTAGTAGAGCTTTTTAACCATCAACATAGTGCAATACTAAAAAAAAAAAAAAAAAAAAAAAAAAAAAAAAATCAGCACCGCCTATCTCCAGTATAAATTTTGGAACACAATCTGTTTTTTTCTCCGAAATTCATATTTAAAAAGAGATTTGAAATCGTGTGCTAATCAGCACAGTACAATATATATATATATATATATATATATATATATATATATATATATATATATATATATATATATATTTATATTTACGGCGTTAGTATTTATTATTTATTCATTTTATATAAGTTATCTACGTTATTATTTAAAATACTGAGAATTTTATCCGTAATTCATGTTTACAAAAATGGCCGCTGTTTATATATCCCTGAAAGACTAGTTCTTGTTGAGGCAATAGCCCTCAGTGTGTCGTTAATATGAAGTTTAACATTAAATATAACTGAGAAATACGAGTTAGGTAGTATATTTACGAAGGGATTCAGGGAACTCGGTTAGCTGGAGAGTCCTGGAGGTGGGTAGAACAGTGCTTGTACTCTAAATGAGGGGTGATGATCTTGCAGTTCAGACTGCCATCTGAATGGGATGTGAGCGCTTCTGACAAGACATCGACTGAACGAATGACGGTTAATGAGTTTCCTTTCTGCGTCATCCTACCTCGGTGGGAGACGGCTAGTGGGTAAAAAAAATGTGTTCGTGTGATGGAGAAAAATAAAGGCTGTAGTAGCTGGTCTCAAACTGTCGGCGGCCTCTCTAGGTGATCAAGAAGCGACTGAATGGGTGTCATCGAGGCTCCAGCAGCTGTCTTGAACCTCAAAACTTGCAGTCACGTCTCCATAGAAACTATGGAAACAAGACTTCGCTCTCGCTCTGAACTGCTACCTCATGATATTTCTATTTGTAGAATACTGTACAGCGTATTCTGTACTTTCTTCGTACTCCTTAACAACTTCGCCACAACCACCTACCATAACCAACAGTACCACACAGCACTATAGCCAATACCACACCCGTCACCAACACCACAACATCTACGACACACCATTACCATACAACAACCACCACCACTGTAACTACTACGACTTCTACCACCACTACCACAGCTACGGCCACCACCACAATCTCCAACACAAACACCACCACTACCCTCCCTCCCTCCTCCCTCCAACACCTCGGTTGTTTACCATAAGATTCGTTAGCTTCTCAGATTCGCTACTCAGATTTATTTAGTTATTCACATAAAATTATATTTAAACATACGAAGCAAATTCATAATTTTCTTTCACGTTCCTTCAGTTGTTTACAGTAGGTTTCTAAAAACTTTGGAAGTCAAGAATTGATAAGTCAAAACATAGCATTTTGAGTATTTTCTTTTTAGATATGAATAATATATATACATACACACAAATTTAATATATATATATAACGTAAATGTGATTTGTCAATTAATGTTTGCTTTTTTGTTGGCCATATATACACTGAAAAATATTTGTCATGAATTAACGATAATCTACCCAAATAAATCATGTATAACGTGATTACCCTTTATAGGGAAATTAGTATAAAATAAGTGAAAATCAACGGTATAATTATTAAAAGTAGGTATCTTTAGGGAAACACCGAATATATAATGTGATATGGTTTGTTTACAATCGCGTCATTACGATTTCGTAAGTCATATGTTTTTACTCATCAATTCGCTTCTTGAAATCCCAACTTGTATAAGCAACTAACATGCGAATCTGAGGACACTGCGAATATCTCCTTGGTGGGTGACATCCATCTGTGACGTTTCTCAAGAGGAAATAACCTACTGTATTAAGTTTCGACACCTCCAGACGGACTCCTTCATGAGATTTTAAGTTGCCTTTAAAAATAATGAATAAAATCAAAGATGAGGCAAGTTACTCCACATAAGGTCCTCCTCTGAAATGGGAGCTGAGAATGACCTTCAAGTTATCCTCCCATAGTAAAGTTTCTCCTGAACACTCACTAGTGAAGGTCAAGTTGACGGAGAGAGACGCAAGAGAGGTGACATGATGGCGAAGGTATCTTGTTCCAAGAAATTAGAACCTCCCTTCTCTTGATAAAAACACTATTACTAAGACGACCTTTTGGAGATCATGATTTTTCAAGTTTAGAGAAAGTTCATTGTAAACAGAAGTATATATAGTTAGGAGAGCAGGTTTCAAAGAGTCGAGGTGAGAACTTGACTATGTCAGGTCAGGAGGAGGGTAATGTATGCTTATAAACAAGTGGGCCAGGGCGTCTTGCCAACCGGAAAATTCCCTGGTTCAGGGTTAAAGTGTCTGCGGTATGACTTAAGAGCCCACTCCAAGCATTTCCTTTTGATTCCGACAGAATTAGAAGACAATGCTCCGAATCAGCACCAATTCACACCACAGACACCATCACCCAAAACCAGGAAAGCTTCCAGCCAGTGGGACCCCTGACGCGTCAGCATACACTGACCTCTTCACCTGACAAACAGGTTCACTCCTCACCTCTCCAAGTCACCTGCTCCGTCGATTATATAGTCGTACACTTATATTTACCAACTTACAAATCACTCTCTGTATCCTTGAACAAGTCGGTCTGCAAGTGAAATTATGAATCAAAACAATTATCTTATGCGTTAGCCTCTCTCTTATCAATTTGTAGGTTTCACAACCTCTTCTCTGAGTTGAATCGAACCTTATTACCTCCTACTTTTTGCGTTAGCCATGAGCTGTATTATCCCTACGAGTTTATCGCTTCCCAATACTAGAATAAAAATAAGATTCGAAAAAGGTTTACTGTATCTCAGTTCAATACTTCACAAGACATGAAGAAAAGGCTCTTGCTGAAAGAACTTTTATTGGGTCAACGTTTTGATATATTTAATAATAATAATAATTTTATTTCTACAAGTACATGTACAAGGTATACAGGCCTAGCTGACATCATCATTAGGATGTCCCATAGTTCGATTGCTAGCGCACTCAGCTCACACACTGAGGTCCGGAGATCAAATCCCCGGTACGGCTGGAAAACATTAGGACGTGTTTCCATAAGACACCTGCTGTCCATGTTCACCCATCAGTATAAAATGAATACCTGGGTGTTAGTCGACTGGTGTGGGTCGCATCCTGGGACAAAACTGACCTAATTTGCCCGAAATGCTCTGCATAATAGTATTATGTCATTGATGTTAGCTAGGACTGTATACCTTGTACATGTACTTGTAGAAATAAAGATATTATTAATGACATACTACTGTACAGAAAGCCACTTGTTATGCAGAGCATTTAGGGAAAATTAGGGCAGTTTTGTCTCAGGATGCGACCCACACCAGTCGACTAGACATAGACAATCAGTGTATGGAATCACACCCAATGTTTCTACCCTCGATGGGAAACTAACCCGGACCCTCGTCGTGTGAAGCGAGATCTTTAGCCACCATGGCACGGAGCACCGTGGGCACCGCTCTTAATCAAGTAATGCTAAAGATCGTAACAGATCGAAACTTTTCTCTAAAATAAGTTCTTTCTGCAAAGGTCTCGTTTCTTCACTAGTGTCCACAGAATAACATTTGGATCCAAGACAAACTACTTTTCACGTAATTTAGTCACTCGAGTCTTCGGAATAACCTCCTGATCTGAAGTGTAAACGAAGCTTCAGTTAGAGACATAAGGATACTTGAAACGAGGTGGAGAGGGGTTAGAAGAAAATAGAAATCAACATAGGGTACTGACAGGTATCTGAACTAAGCCGCAGAGAGAATAGTAGCTAGTAAAAGTCAAGAGCTGACCTGAAACGCGGAGGTTGAGATAAAATGTAAAGCAATGGAAGTCTAGAGAGGAACTGTGAGGTAGATATGTGTTGTGCTCGTAATAGGATGGAGCTAACGAAGCTGGCTGGGAAATTGGTTAGCTTCGATATCCATATCCAAGCACTTCATCTGGGGGCAAGGGGTTAGTAACCCCTTCTCCTGTGGTGTGTTGGTGACAGGTGTGGGATTAACACATAATTAATCTGATGCAGATGCTCTTGGCTGATGACACAGTTCTTCTGGGAGATTCTGAAACGAAGTTGCAGAGGTTTAGTGAACGACTTGTGGAGAGAGAGAGTAGTCTGTATATATTACTAAATTTAAAAAGAGAGCCTCTCGTTTATCTTTGTGGAATATGGCCGGTTTGTTGAAAAAAAAATTATATGTACTATATATATAGTTCGATTTTGTTTATTATTGTTGTTTGAATAAGCGTACATGTCATGTCATCATACGTATATGTTTCATTAAGATCGGCCAACAAACAAATGAAAAAAAAACTACATACTGAAAATTGGATTTGGCAGCAAGACCCCACTTACCGGCACTGCCAAAATTGTTTTCGGCAATCCCTACTGATAAAATAATGCTAATCCGATTTTATCATGTAATTAAATACTGTAATATACCTTCTTTTCATCCACACCCCCAAAAAAAATGAAGTTGGTACGTTTTTGACATTTGGTAAAATATCTGCCCTCTACCCATCTCCACAAATGCAAACAAAATGTTCTATTGAGAAAATATTGACACCAGTTTGTAAAACATTCATTGTTGAATGCTAGTTGTGAAAATGCTTGAAATCCCTTCATTATTAATTGAGGGACATCAATCAATAGGTCAATAACTTTCTTCCGAGATGCCGAGGAAAGCGCAGACATACATATTACTTGGGATCAAATTTTATTATTTCTGAGAGAAAAAAAAAAGAGAAAAAAAAGAGAGAACAAGAGAGAGAAGATCGCACTATTTACGAGTCTTTGTATATGAAAGGAGTGTTTTTCTACAGTTACCTCAGTGATATACACGTTTTCTATAATGTTAGTAAACCAGAGAAAGCGTAAAATTATTATTTTATGGGCACACTGCTGTAGCGCTCTGCTGACGACCACTCTCCAGATTATGTTAGTTTTTATTTATTTGAAAGTCTTGTATTATGTTTGTATGGTATTTATTATACGTATGTCTAACATCATTTTGGAAGCCAAGTAATTGAAAAATGAATACAGTCATCAATAATAACGTAAATATACAACATTTTATAGCGACATGAGGGACATACTTCTCAGTACTATTGAGACACCTTCCTTGTTTATCTCTGGTCTGCCATAACTGGTCCTACTTTGTAACGAGGCCACCATTTTTTGTGGCATCACCACAAAAAAATGTTGTAGTGATTATAATTCGTTGTAGACTTACGTCAAAATGTTGCCAGATTGTTGAAGTTATTTTCTGTAAGCTAAACTAGTTTTTCGATATTTTTTTTTTACCATCCCGCGTCGCGCGGTTTGTCCCCCGTTATAAAGATAAGATAAGATTTCTTCGGATTTTTAACCCCGGAGGGTTAGCCAACCAGGATAACCCAAGAAAGTCAGTGCGTCATCGAGGACTGTGTCTTATTTCCATTGGGGTCCTTAATATTGTCCCCCAGGATGCGACCCACACCAGTCGACTAACAACCCAGGTACCTATTTGCTGCTAGGTGAACATGACAACAGGTGTTAGGAAACACGTCGAAATGTTTCCACCCGCCGGGAATCGAACCCGGGCCCTCCGTGTGTGAAGCGAGAGCTCAAGCCTTGTTGCCTACAATAACTTTCACTACTTAGGAGTTACAGAACCAATTTAACACCATCTGGTTAAAAAACGCTTTTAAACAGGAGAGATACAGATTTGTTCCCATCACGTATAGGTTACAGCAACAATATTAATACCTGGGGGCTGCAATAATTATATAAATACCTGTAATACTAGTTTAAACATTTGAATACTTTAATACCAGTTTTAATTTCAGAGTTACAACAGCAGTTCTAACAATTATCTAAAAGATTTTCGTTCCGTATAATATATATGTAATTTTGATCATGTGTCTGTTCACAAATTTGTTTCAGAGGCCATAGTTCCAGAAATTTCGTAAACATCAATAAATCCTTGTAAATATTATTCACTTTGAGGTTCAAAAAATTTATTTAACTTTTGGTCTAAAAAAAAAAAACACGTGGCGGTTTTATCAGCTATTGGGCCAAAACCTGTACATCCTGATTCCTATTTTTAAAATCAATCTAAAAAAACTGAGGGTGGCAACACTTGTTTAGCGAATTTAAAGTCAAAATTCATTATTTAATTTCTTATAAGACCAGTTATGGCAGACCAGAGATAAACAAGGAAGGTGTCTCAATAGTACTGAGAAGTATGTCCCTCATGTCGCTATAAAATGCTGTATATTTGTGTTATTATTGATGACTATTTATTTTTTAAATTACTTGTCTTCCAAAATGATGTTAGACATATTCATTATTTCATTTCTTATAAGATGATCGTGGGTTCAACATAAGAACATAAGAAAGGAGGAACACTGCAGCAGGCCTACGGGTCCATACTTGGCAAGTCTTCTCAAAAATATTCGCCTTACCCAATGAATAAGCTTTGATAACCCTATTAACTCAACAGTACGTCCCACTCAAATCCAACCCTTCTCACTCATGTATTTAATCTAGCTTATATTTGAAGCTAGCCAAGCTTTTAGCTTCAATGACCCTACTAGGTAGATTGTTCCACTCATCAATTATATTTCCAAACCATGTCCATCCATACAGCTTCTGAACCCATGTGGGATCCAACATAAGCAGACTGATACTACTTATCTTGACGGATGAGCACTCGTTCCTTCCCACGGCTGCTGTTCCTCTGTGGATCACAAAACCCATGGCTTCCCCAATACCTGTTCGAACGTCACTGGGTCCCAAATATTTCCGTACGTTAGGTCCAAAATGTCACAGCTTGATCTGAAATTTTTCTTCCTACAGCTGAGGTACCTACAGACCCTGAGCTCTATCTCTTCGGAAAAGAATTCGACTATTGTGTTCCCGCTGCCCATTGACTTTATTAGCTCTTTCATGAATAAAGAATAAGGTATGCGTGTTATCCGCAAAGATTTCTCGCAGGTCAAAGGTCAAGGCTCTCTTGGATCAATGTTTGTTTTTTGGGATGACTTTAGTTTGAGTTTTTCACATAATTAAGAAAAGTATTTTTTCGTGATCTATATTTTGCAATAATTTTCTAGGGCTATTTTTCCAAGAGACTGGCCAGAGACCGGAGTGTGATCTGTTGCAGCATCCACCGTTTAATCTATTGCGGCACCCTCCGTAATATCTGTTGCGGCACCCTCCGTATTATCTGTTGCGGCACCCACCGTATTATCTGTTGCGGCACCCTCCGTATTATCTGTTGCGGCACCCACCGTATTATCTGTTGGAAGGCACTCGCCGTTTGATCTGTTGTGGCACTACCATATGATCTGTTGTGGCACCCACCATATGATCTGTTGTGGCACCCACCATATGATCTGTTGTGGCACCCACTGTTTGATCTGTTGTGGCACCCACCACCTGATCTGTTAGGGTACACACTATGTGATATGTTACGGCACTCACCGTTTGATGTTGTGCCATCCACCCTATATGTTATGGCACCCACTGTTTGATCTGTTGTGGCACCAACAGTCTGAACATGACCACCTCGGGTCCACTTCCTCCACTCAACACAGCACTGAATATGGAATGTCAGTGAGTGAAAAGCCTTGATGCTGGTGAAGGGCTCTTGATTCAAGGAATTGAAGCTAACGTTACCTTCAACAGATCAGCCTCGATCACTGCCTATTCCAGTCTCTATATGACCCCTACGGGTCATTTAAGAGTAATCAGAGAAGCTTTAATAGATCTGGTTGCAGTTAACAAATAATGAGAAGAAATGTTGCAGAAGCTTTTATTGAAGCTACGTTTCGCTCTGAGTAGAGCGAAACGTTGTAATGTAATTAGACCCAAGCACAGTGATTCAGGTGTTTATAGAAGCTTCTAATACACAAGAATAACGTTCTATTGGTAGGTATTGTTACGTCGGTGTTAGACGTCGCGGTGATTAGACAAATTATTCCGCTGGTGACAGACACCGCAGCACGTGTGTAGACAGATTACTGGCTGGCAAGACATTGACTGAAGATTTTTATTGGTACGACATTTAGCCTTCAACAGCCTCTATCAACTTGTGGAAAAACGTTTGCCAGGAATGACTCCTCTGCAATGTTTTCCTCACCATTCTCCCGACGTTTCGCCACGTCTCGGGAGATTATTGCCTGTTGATGAGTTGAGTAATGTCGCACTATGGTCTTCTGTGATGAGTTGAGTACTGTCGTACTATGGTCTTCTGTGATGAGTTGAGTACTGTCGCACTATGGTCTTCTGTGATGAGTTGAGTACTGTCGCACTATGGTCTTCTGTGATGAGTTGAGTACTGTCGTACTATGGTCTTCTGTGATGAGTACTGTCGCACTATGGTCTTCTGTGATGAGTTGAGTACTGTCGTACTATGGTCTTCTGTGATGAGTTGAGTACTGTCGCACTATAGTCTTCTGTGATGAGTTGAGTACTGTCGTACTATGGTCTTCTGGGATGAGTTGAGTACTGTCGCACTATGGTCTTCTGTGATGAGTTGAGTACTGTCGCACTATGGTCTTCTGTGATGAGTTGAGTACTGTCGCACTATGGTCTTCTGTGATTATTGCCTTATTAAACCTCACATAGAAAAATTTATTTGGAAAGGGAATATTTTTAAGATGAATATAATCAATAGAGTTTAATAAGCAAAGTTTTGCATATTTTAAGCACAATGTTTGATATAAAAGTTGACTAGGAGAGTCGACAGTCAAATGAAGAATTGAATGGGAACCCACAGCCTCAGGGAAGAGAATAAACGTGTTTCAGGGAACCAGTAACTTGCATTATGATGGTAAAAGAGAACTCAAATATTCTTATGATCCCTGACGTTCTAACATGCATTCATTCCACCTCCACATCATGCCATTTTAAGTGTAAATCATGTTCTCAGAGGCCTCAAAGAAAGTCCTGTGAGATTTAATTATTTGATCTGGAAATTAAGGTTCGGGTAAATTAGCTTGAGTGGGAATTCCATCACTCGGATTAGCCTGATTTTCTCAAATATTAAGATAAGTTTGACTTTGCTTTCACATATAAAACTGGGGAACTCTTCTGGCCAGCACAGTCTGATTGTATCCTATGGCTGTTATAATAATGGCAGCATAAAGTCATGTAATGATGCAGGAGGAAGCAGCACAAGCTGGCGTCTATCAAGCGTGAACTGATATTAAAATCCCATCTCGAAGTAGTCCGATAATCCTATTGCCTAACAACAATGTCTAAATTAATAAAAAGTGACTACAGCTGTAGCCGAAAATTCATCAACTCGATGAAAGAAAACTGGATAAAGGAGGCACATTAGGTCTCTGGATGACTTAGCATCTCTCCCACAACCAAAGCCGTATGCAATTGATACGTCTTATTTCAATTGCGAGATCAACAACACTACAATTTTACAAATGTGTGACCTCTGTCAATATTTCTATACATTCTGTGACCTCTAAACTGTCAATGGGAAATAAAATTCTAAAACTGCATACGTAGTGAGAAAATACCTCCACGGCACCAACTTCCAAAATGGAGATTTCTCTCCATAATTTCACAATTTATATGCTCATCATGACTGACATTTCTCGCCTCAACCTATGTTTGGTATGTCAGTCTACAAGTATAAAAAAGAATATTTCCTAACGCGCTGTGATAATCTGAAGACCTGACAATTTATGCAAATGGCTACATGTTACCCAGTGTTATTTTCAATGCAACCCCAGAAAAAAACCCGCAGCGAATTAAAATAAAATGAATTCAGTGACATTACTTATTCGTGCTACAAATTTTACCACTGACAAAATAGGAATTATTTACAAGTAAAAAGAAAGTGACCATCAATATAATGAACATCATTAATATTAATTAGAGCTCTGCACAGTGTGCTACTGATCACCCCTTGAAGGGATGCTCCTTGGTGCTGGTGAGGGGCTCTTGATCCGATGAACTGGATTCATCCTTCCCTTCCTTGCTTCGAACATTAATACCCGCCAATGCTCTGACGCTATACGACCCTAAGGATTTAGCGGAAACGCCACTAAACTTTCATATAAATTCCTGTATGGAGTCTCTACTATGTCAGAGTATTTGAAACGCCTCTAAACTTTCATATAACTTGAGGTGTAGCCTACTCTCTCAGAAACACCTCCCAGTATTTCTACAAACAGTACCTCATTCCTTATTCGAGTTATTAGTTTTGTCTGCTTCTGAAGTGGAATGTGTTGAGTAATTTATTAGTACGTTGTAGGAGGTGGCAGTTTCCAACTTAATTTACGGTGATATTTTTTTTGTTTTAAAATTCTTTCCAGTTTACCTGATCACAATCATGTATCAGTATGAGCAACAGCAAAAATCCAAACTTGAACTCTAGCCTACATACTCTCTGTCCTCTACACCACATGAATGACACTGTCTCCTTCCCTTTACATCATCCCACATAAACACACGTCTTTCTCCAACATCACCTGCCCAACATCTCCCCTACACCATCCTGCATAAACACAACCGCTTCCCCTACATTGCTAGGCTAACATCCTCTCCTTTCCCCACTCAATCCCCGTATAAACTCGCTCTTTTTCCCTACATCACCTGGCTGACATCCTCTCCTTACATCATTGTACCGTATCGGTGTTCGACCCAGGCACTTGGAAGTGCTTACTCACATGTGTACCTTCGTTATAGCCCACTGTCACAACAGTAGTTACAAAAGTCTACATGTAAACTATATATATATATATATATATATATATATATATATATATATATATATATATATATATATATATATATATATATATATATATATATATATATCATCATTAAACACACTACATGTCTCATCATTTCATAAATCTGTTGCATGAAAAACCTCGATTTGTGTGTAATTAACAAAATGTCACGTCAGTGTTTGCTGGGTAGGAGTGTGTGGTTGAGGGTCCTTGCTGCCTTGCGACCAGCATTTTGGGACTGTAATCCAGGATTCTAACTTTTAATCGATCATCTTCGCCAACGTAAAGCAAAAATTATACTGCGTGTTGTGTGAAGAACGCACTGTGATCTTAAGGTCTTTCAACTCTGTATCAAAACAGATTTACCAACGCAAAAAAAGAATTGTTATTTGTACGTTAATGTTTATTTACAGGATCCATGTGATTTGCACAATAAAAGAACACGGCATTATGGTGAGAAGAAGAGCTTGTGTATAGGAAATTTGTACGTGTACAGCAACATAGCTCTGAGGTGTTTCTGCACATCTCAATTTCACCTAAGATCATGAAGTGCATTCTGTACAGAATTACTGCACTCTCTACAAACGCATTCTGTACAGACGATTTTCTCTGTTCTGTTAAATCGCACATATGCGCGCGCACACAAACACACACACACACACACACATACACACACACACACACGCAAACACACACACACACACACACACACACACACACAAACACACAAACACACAAACACACTGTTATAAAAATGGATCAGCTAAGTAATTCTGGATTAAAAGCTAAAAAAAAATATATATAAAAAAATAAATTTATGTTAAACATGACACAGCTGACTCAAGCTGATGATGGAATGATGTCAACATTAATGAGACTTGACCTTCAGGTGCCAGAGAAGCATGAGCGAAATGCATTATTTACATTCCTGCATGTTGAACTAATTTTGTCAAGTTTATATATACTCTGCATAGTAATCTAAGGCTAGAATTAAGTTTGCTCTAAGTAATGATAATTTGGATATAATAAATAACATCAAATATATAATTTTGTGATAACTCTAATATCCTTCTGAAAAGTAATTACAGATTGAAAATACTCAAATATTTGAATAATTCCCGATTTTAAGAAAAGTAAATATTGAAACATTAGTATACTAAATCTATCTGAAGATATCTTGAAGTTATTTTGCTCAGTTTGAAAAGACAAAGAATATTATCTGATCCTCATAAGAGTCCTCCAGTAATGACAGTCTTCTCATCACACACTATTCAAAGTCGAGTCCTTGACTATACACATCTACACACAATCATCCTAAATCTGTGATACTAATTCGTGTTTTCTCTCTCCCTCCTCCCCTTCCCCCGTCCTCTCGCCGATCAGCTGCGGTATATGCAAACCCTGAACGCCATCAGTGCTGAAAAGAACTCCACCATCATATTCCCGCTCCCCATCGACCTCCTCTCTCAGTATATGAAGAACGACAAGAAGAACGCGAAGATCAAGAGCAAGAAAGACCTCCTCTCCGACGATGAATAGGGAACACTAATAAATTCAACATACACAAGGGATTCCACCTTGAAAAGTACTGCCAAGCTAGCCTTGAGTCAGGGGTTAAGTAGTTAACTATTGTAGCCTTTTGAATCTCTATAGTCCTAACCTGTTATTTTTGTCTTTTACCTGAGCTCATTGCAACTTTTTTTAAGCAACGAAGTCAGGATCGTCTGAGTCCGTCACTTCCCTCACAGTGGGACGGTCCCTCTCCCAGGTCCAATGAAGAGAGATGTCCCTCTGGCGAGGGATATCTTTCTTATATGGCCCATTGAAGTGAAGCAACACTGCTCTATAAAACTCTAAAGTGAAAAAACCGGAGTCTGAGGCAGAAGGAACGACCCTGAACTGCAGCCATCTGTGGTGGGGACTTCATTGACTTCAGTGCTATGAAATCATACGACCCCACTCCCAGGGTCATCTGAAATTGGAGAGTTTTGCTCCCCAGCCTTTTGAAGTGGGACATTCCCGTTCTATGAGATTGTACCCCAATTTATGGCGTTCTGAAATGCCTCTCACTCCGATACATCTAGACCTACGTGATGCTAAGCCAGTTGAATTAACACAATATTTCCATGGGCCTATCACCAACTACATTGGAGGAGGGGAAGTTACTATGTACCCTGAGCCTCCCAGGGACCACTGTGGGGAGAGTGACGATTTCCTGCGTGAGGACACACGTGAATTTTTACTGTGCACTGAAATAAGAGGTACCACTGAATTCACCACTAAGAGACTCAGAGGACAAAGAGCAAGCGGATGCCTGCAAGGTTATCTTCCTCGTGTAGGTTGCTCCTAGTGTATGTCTCAGGAAATATTCGTATCTTCGTTCCTCTCGCAGAATACCTTAATCCAACGGCTTCAATAAATAATTTTTCAACTGAAAGAATTCTCTTCGACACTGCGAGTACCAGACAATATTTTGTGTGATGAGCCACTTAAGATATTATTATTATTATTATTATTATTATTATTATTATTATTATTATTATTATTATTAAGTACAATTGCCTCACTCTTAATCTACAAGACTTGTTAATAAATTTAATGGAAACACATTGTATATACTCTAAGGGATGCATTTTTCTCGATTTAAATGCACTGAAAGCAATGCATATTCACCAAGTGGTGTATATATCAGCAGCATTCTATATATATATATATATATATATATATATATATATATATATATATATATATATATATATATATATATATATATATATATATATATTAACCACTGATATTTACCGACCTACCATATGCACACACAATAATAATAAGTAGCCTATATTTTTTTTATACGAGCTTTTGGATTAAGTGAATTCTCGAGTGCCTTGGAATCATATAAGTATTGCTCTTCTACACACAGGAAGTAGGACAGTGGAGATTCCCTTGTGTATTTTGAATATAAATTAATGTTGTATCGTGACGTTATGCGGAGGAGCCAACTTCCTGCCTACGTCAGTGCCCAAGTGTTCACTATAGAAAAAGTTACACCAAATATCAGTGAGAATTTTTATTGGGAATGGTTGATTTCAACAACTGTAGGCGATTTCTGGAGCGAATAAATCGGGAGTAAGGGACGGGAGGGGGATTTTTTTTTTATGTAATATAAGATACAATTTACTCACTGATCATTTGGCGACATCACTCTCCAGAAACCATCATAAGAGTTGCCATATTTTATCAGATTGCTGTTGATAATCAACTATAAACTTTTCTTGTAATTGTGGGTTCACGATGACCACCAACAAACGTTTCATCTTTTTTCTAATCAAGAGGAAAATGCATTTTTTTCTCCAGCATTTCTCCCATATAATATATTTATATCGTGTGTGTGTGTGTGTGTGTGTGTGTGTGTGTGTGTGTGTGTGTGTGTGTGTGTGTGTGTGTTGATTGTATGATCTAGTGGAACAGAGAAATGTGCTTGTTGAGTGTTGCTATCTTGGGATATATTTGTTATCAAAATTCAGATATAGAATGCAGAAATTGGAAAAAAAATCATATATTATAAATTATGATATTAGATTTCAAATGGGATCAAATTTACTAAATCTTGTTACGTAAGTTATATAATATTACCTAAACCTTTTTTTTTTCTTCTGTCTTAAAATCAGGAATCGTAGTTGCAAGACCTGCAACATTAATTATGGCATTCTTACTAGCAGCAGAGTACCTGAGAGTGGTACAGCTGCAGAGTACTTGAGAGTGGTACAGCTGCAGAGTACCTGTGACGAGGTACAGATGCACACGCATCGAGGTCCAAAAACTGTTTTTGGTGAAAGGTTGAACCCACATGAGCACTTGTGCATATCAGCCATGCCACTGGTAAAGTCCCGTTGGTCGCCGCTCCAGGGAAGCACTCAGTCTCAGGACTCCGGGATTTTCAACTCTCTCTCTCTCTCTTGGTGCTGCCTGACGTAAACACTACACGTACACTTGTGAGACTGTAGGTATGGAGAGAACAATTTCCCCTTGTCTGTGGAGGGCACAGCCCAAGCGTGGCCTCCGCTAACGTACTGCGGCCTCGTGGTCTTTCCAACGTGTGGTTTTGTGGCTTCCTTATTCCAGTGCGACCTCGGTGAGCGATAGATAAGTTCATGGGGGGAAGGGGGCGAGTTTACTGCACACAGACTCCAGCTCATCGCTACTCCCAGGCAGCTCTTGAAACGCCAGTTGGTGAATAGAAATTACGCTCTTTGCAGAGTTCCTTCTTGTTCTTCAGTACCTTCCTGGAAGTGCGCCTTGCGCTTACGCTCTAAATCAAGTTACTTACCCTAGGAGCAGTCAAGCTCTGTGTGCAGTAACATAATCGTATGTTGCACTATGATACACTTATATTATCGTATATAAATACATATTACGTAGCACTAAATAGCAATAAGTAAAGAGCTTTGTTAAAGAATTTCACGGTAGACTCACCAGAGCTTTACAGATTAATAGCGTTCGACAATACGAAACATTATAAAAATATTAGATTTTTCTAAAAAACTTTACCAAACGATGGAAAAATAGTTATATACTATAAGTTCATAGTATAGACTTTTCTTATATAATATTTTAAATGTCTAGAATTTTACAAACTTCGCATGAATTATCTGTTGCATATTGATCAGATTTTATATTGAAAAAAAAAGCGTTACCAAAGCGGTACATTTTGAGCACTGCCTTCGAATACCAGACGTCTGGGTCCTCTGGTATATGAGTCTGTGCTCAGGCTCTGATAAATTTTTAGGTGGAAACGAGTCTGCACGAGGAGCCCCACATTCACAATATATATATATATATATATATATATATATATATATATATATATATATATATATATATATATATATATATATATATATCTTATACACACACACACACACGCACACACACACACACACACACACACACAGTCCACTTCAAGTGGAATAGATGGAAGGCGCGGGTGTCTATGGTGGAAATTGGGGCTGAGGAAGGGGTAATGTCCTTTACCTATTTATGAGTTTTTAAGACTCAGGATAGCTGGTACTAAGAGGTATCACGAGAGTAGCAATCAGTTATCAAGAGCAACATTCAGACATTATGAGTTGCACTTGGGTACTGAGAGTCCCTCAGTTACCATAAGGGCTATTAGTCAATGGTCTATCGTAGTACATTCACTTCTATGTTATTACTTTTTTTATACACCTCACTTTAATGTGCAAATAATGAGATTATTTTCTACTTTATAGTTACACACAAAAGTTTTGAAACTGCTGATTTTAGAAAGTTTTCCCAAATCAACAACACGACTCCCACCAAAACTTGTATAGAAGAAAACTATGAAATCCGAAGAATCACAGTTCTAATAAACACTCTTCTCGAGACTATAGCAATTGTGCCGAGCCTGTCTGTCGCCAGCTGTGATTTGGCGTATGCGAGGCGACCTAATGTCTACTTGCCTCTCTCAGACTCGCTACAGTACAGCTAGAGAGGAATCAACAAGCCTTTTTTCTAACTTCACATTTTCCCAGTGTAGTTACTGTTATAGACTTTGCCGAGATTTATCGTTCTATTTTATTTGGCAGAAGTTACCACGCTTTTCAAACTGAGCTTTCAACGTAGAGGAAGTTTTAATTTTTAAGGGAAATTTTATAATTAAGTAGAGGTTTGCAGGTAAAAATTCGGATTGTTTACCTGTCAAAGTAAGACCCCGCTCCTCCCTAAAAATCCTGCAGATGGGTTTAAAGGCAATAGAAACTGAATTGAGAGCAAGATGTTGTGTTTCGTCCACGTTTATAACCATCATTCAGTCTAGCAGATTAGTTTCACCTGCTCTATATTTGTCAAATTAAGTAGCATGGCTGCCTTCATTTGACTACATTATATATTTATCCATTTTCAAAACATGTTAAAAAAAATTAAATGCTGTGTACAGCTCAATATATCACTTATTTTTAATCAAACTCTCAAAATTCATAGAGGATGTCCAATAACTCTGTGTATGTTGAGTTGTATATACGTAAACATGTGTATAGTGTTATTAAAGTGTCATTAAGATTTTTATCATGTCGGGTCACAATGTTATTGGATATCAATCCTGGGAAGCTGGTAGTGGTGCTGGTGATAGTGCTTGTACTGGTAGTAGCGCTGGAGCTGGTACTGGTTCTTGTGATGGTGGTACCAGCGCTGGAGCTGGTCCTGGTTCTTGTGACAGTACAGGTACTACTGATGGTGCTGGTGCGTCCTATATGCTGAAAAATATCTTTGAAAATGTTCCACGTTCAGAATTTTTTTTTTTTTGTCAATTGTTCCACATGCAGGAAAACTTCTCAGTTTTGTTCCACATGCAGGAAAGTTTCTCATTAACTGAATGACGACATTCGCCTGCATGAATTAATCCCTCTAAAGCCTGGCGAAGGAAAACACTAGCATCAATTAATAGGCATCAATTTGCGGTTTACGGCATTTTAGTGAGATGTTCACGTCCACCATCGACTTTATCAATTCCCAAAGCCATGAACTGCATATTATTTCTTAACATACTTCTCTGTATATAATATTACTGATACACTAAAACAATTGAGTCTTCAGTTTCCTGCCTCAGCTGAGAAGTCGCTCACCAGTGAAATTATTAATGTTTTGGTCTCATATATGGACGTTTAGTGATGTGCTCTGAGTACATAAAATGGAAGATAGATAGCCAGCAAGACAAACAACCATCTACCTAGACAGCCAGCCAACCAGCCCCATGAATAATAAAACAAATTAAAATATAAAAAATAAAACATTGGTTAAAACTATGCGGTTTATAGATACGAATGTGCAAAACACTATAAAACTATTCCCTACAATTTCTTAAAGACAGAACAAAAATGTTATACATGGAAATATTTTGTGTCAAGAAACACCGGTTAATTGTTAAGGAAGTTTGGTAAGTGTGCCCACCTCGCCTTTACAAATTGCATTCTTCAGCTGCACTACAAGAAGCTTGCTTTATGCATTTATATTTTGGGCATTAAGAGGTAGCCAGCTTAAAATATTTGTCTCAGGCAGACTAGGAAATATAGAAATTTATGACCCAGCGCCACCCAGAATTGCATAATTAATATATATATATATATATATATATATATATATATATATATATATATATATATATATATATATATATATATATATATATATATATATTATCCTTTATTGAGCCTCCTTCGGCCCAAAATATAAAGAGTGTCACGTCCACAAATTCTGTGTTTCTCTTTCAATATTACAGATATATTTGCAAATCTTATACACCTTGTTTCACAAAAATAAATTACATAAATAATATTGTGTTTTAGTCTTCCTTTCTGATAATTCTGCGACTTTAATGCATACACAAAGGTGCTTCAACTTGTCTTATGGGCGTTAGCGTTTCAACTGTTTCCAGATAGTGATATATATATGTATATATATATATATATATATATATATATATATATATATATATATATATATATATATATATATATATATATATATATATAATGTCGTGTTGAATAGGTAAAACTTGCTATTTATGCTTAAAATACAACGCTCTTCTTGCCGAATATGGCAAGCGAGAATTTGTGTATGCAATAATTTCGCAAAAATCATTCTGAACCTAACGAAAAAACATATTTCATTGTGTTTGTTTATTAAATTACCGTAAACTTATCTAGAATACATTTAGTTGGATTAGGATAAATTAAATTGCGCTTGTTATAAGGTTAGGTAAGTTTTCTAAGGTTCTTTTGGTTAAAAATTATTAATTTTTACATTAACATAAATGAAAAAAATATATCTTTAAACATATAAAAGAAAATTTTAGAAAGGACTTAATTTTAAATGAGTCCTTGCTAATTGACCAATGAGATGTTTTTCTAGTCGGCTTGCGGACTGAACTAAAACGATACGTGTCCATCCGGCTAGTAACAACAACAACAACTGGCTTGTTTACAAAACTCGCGAGCCTACTATATGTACTCATTCTCTCTCTCTCGTTTATACATTTAATCTTGTTTACTCACCTCCCACCCTACATTAAGACTACAAATATTTTAAGGTAAATAATGAGTGTACTGTATATGCATTTTATCGCTCTAGGGCAGTTTAAATGCCTAGTATGTAATGTGTGGGTGAGGTGGTCAAATGGGGGTTACATACCTACCACACTTTGATACCTACCTACCTGAGGCATTTTGTTGAGCATTGCGTGTGCGATTTTCTCCAAGACTAGTTTGTCCCAGTGGGACTGTTTGTGGTTTCCGAGAGCTGGTCTGCTTGAAGATTCCGCATCGCTGTCTTACTATACAGCTGCTTCGATGCACTTTGTGTCTTGAGCTCCTACAGTGTATATATATATATATATATATATATATATATATATATATATATATATATATATATATATATATATATATATTCATATTAGTTGTCACTTTATTAGGTTCACCAGTATACCTGCTTGTTAATGCAAATATCTAATCAGCTTTCTTAAATTATTAATGGAAATAAGCAACACTGATTGCTTTCTTAGGTTATTAATGGAAATAAACCACACTGGTTGGTTTTCTTAGGTTATTAATCATCTGGGGATAATACGAATCAAGTTTTTTTCTACAGTATAATGTATAAGTTGTGAATCAGTGCCATAATACCTACTCTAATTTAATGGCACATCGACGACAAGAGAGACAGACAGACAGACACCAAAACACACACACACACAAATTACAAATAAGAGTGAGGAGTGGCAGGAAAGAATCACTGAGGCATCCCCGGATATCATAGCAATCACAGAGACAAAGCTCACGGAAGAGATAACAAATATGATCTTCCAGTCTGGTTATCAGATCCTGAGGAGAGATGGGGGTGGGGAAGAGTGGGAGTAGAAGTTGCACTGCTCATTAGAAACCAATAGTTTTTTGAGGAGATGGAAGGACTAATCAGAAGGGTAGCTGATGACTACATAAGAGCACTTCATACTGGGGGCTCAAAAGTGATGATAACAGTGATGTACAGCCTGCCATCGAACAGCAGGGGGCCAAGATAAGATTATGATGAGAGCAACAGAGTGATGGTGGACACACTAGCCGGGATTGCCAGAAGGACCTATATGAGCCAGGCAAAGTTACTCATCATGGGGGATTTCAACCACAGATTGACTGGGAGAATCTGGAGCCACATAGGGGACCAGAGATTTGGAGAGCCAGGATGCTGGAGGCAGTGCTAGAAAACTTCAGTTACCAACATGTTAAGGATACAGCGAGAGAGATGAACCGGGCAACACACTTGCTGTAACCACCGTTAAGCTACCAATATCGTAATTAATTTGGTGGGCTTGTGCAAGCAAGGTCAATAATAAAACTCTTCATAGGCTACGTGTAGTTTTATTGGGTTCTTGTTACATAAGCAGTGTGTTTAAGGGGCCCA
The DNA here is from genome assembly GCA_009830355.1 of Cherax destructor. Classification (NCBI taxonomy): domain Eukaryota; kingdom Metazoa; phylum Arthropoda; class Malacostraca; order Decapoda; family Parastacidae; genus Cherax; species Cherax destructor. The sequence continues at coordinate 114,637 of WNWK01001489.1, read as the reverse complement.
GGCGGAGGGTCATGCTCGGGAGAGAGTGACGGAGTAGACCTTGACTGAGTGAGACATGGTAAGCGTGGTGCGGGCAAAGCTGGGTGGGCCTAAAGGATTTGAACCCAGTTGGGCAGTTAGATCATAAGAACTATCTATACACGGGGCTTGACACTCGTAACTGATGCCTGGATTGACTAGTGTCAGTCGCCGAAGGGTCACAGCGCCATGACATGTAACCCGAGGGTGATACCAATGGTCTGGGCTTAGACCACACTGTGGTCTACACACATCTGGGCTCAGACCACACATCGGGACACACGGATAACTGCACACACCCACACTGCACATGCGGTTACAACATGGCTTGCACTAGCAAATGATGCTTTTCTATGTTAAAATCAACACTACGATATACACGATATACACGAACATGTGAGGACACACAGGAATTAACACATGACATATCTTCTCTCAATCGTTCTCGACAATACTAAATACAAATTGCTTACTGTGAAACTGTAACACTGTCAATGTGACATGTGGTGATGTCAGGCTTGACATCGTGAGGGATGTTGTGGGGTGACATCGCGAGGTGACGTCAGAGCAGACGTCCAGGGCGACGTCACAAGGTGACATAAGCAGATGTCGTGGGTGACATCGTGAGGTGACGTCGAGCAGACACTGTGGGTGACATCGCGAGGTGACGTCTTGGTGTGACATCAGGCAGCAGACAACAGCATGTGGCTCGCTCCACGTGTCTTGTAGATCCACGTGGCCTTATCCACACGTGGCTTCGTGATCCACGTGGCTTCGACTGACCTCGGCCAGTCGGAAACACAGCTCTCACAAATAATTCACACTGAATTCATAGAAAAACAGCAGAGAGTGTAGTGGTGTATGGTGGTAGGGTGATGAGGGTGGGTGGTGTAACCCTTGGAGAATCAACCACACTGGACGCAGAGCACCACACAAACTCACCTCTGACTTGCTGAAATAGCCTTGCTGAGCTGAACAACAACAGTAGAACCATACAGGTGACGATGAACACGTGACTGAAGAACAGCTGACTGAAGAACAGCGTGGGATGCTGTGAAGACCCAGATGACGCCACAAAGATTTCTCGAGAAAAAAAATCAGGAAATTTTGGCCTGGATTCTGCTGATCCTGTGTCTGAATGACGAAACTTGCAGACACGATTTCAGGATAATATAGAGAGACGGGTGCTTGTTGTATGAGGCGATGAAGTGGAGACATCTTCATTCCTTCCTCTCTCCAGGCAACACACTTGCTGCGACCACCGCTAAGCCACCAATGTCGTAATTGGTGGGCTTGTGCAAGCGGAGTCAATAATAAAACTCTTCAGAGGCTACGTGTCCTTTTGTTGGGTTCTTGTTACACAGGCAGTGTATTGTTGTCCAGGCCCGGAGGGCTATGGCCAGGAGTGACAGATCAGCTGTCTGAGTGAGACAGGGTAAGCGTGGGTGCGGGCTGAGCTGGGTAGGCCTATAAGTTGCAGCACCATCATGGTGTGAAATATAAACCCAGCTGAGCATACATCACTGGTGCTGCTGTTGCTAATGTTGCTGGTTAGTAAGCTTCTGATGTTGCTGTTAAGTGTTGCTGCTGGTACTGCTGCTACTTAACCCCCTAGTGGCAGTAGTAGCAAGTAGTAGTGATACTAGTGGCAGTAGTAGCAAGAAGTAGTGATACTAGTGGCAGTAGTAGCAAGTAGTAGTGATACTAGTGGCAGTAGTAGCAAGAAGTAGTGATACTAGTGGCAGTAGTAGCAAGTAGTAGTGATACTAGTGGCAGTAGTAGCAAGTAGTAGTGATACTAGTGGCAGTAGTAGCAAGAAGTAGTGATACTAGTGGCAGTAGTAGCAAGTAGTAGTGATACTAGTGGCAGTAGTAGCAAGTAGTAGTGATACTAGTGGCAGTAGTAGCAGAGTAGTGATACTAGTGGCAGTAGTAGCAAGTAGTAGTGATACTAGTGGCAGTAGTAGCAAGTAGTAGTGATACTAGTGGCAGTAGTAGCAAGTAGTGATACTAGTGGGAGTAGTAGCAAGTAGTAGTGATACTAGTGGAGTAGTAGCAAGAGTAGTGATACTAGTGGGAGTAGTAGCAAGTAGTAGTGATACTAGTGGCAGTAGTAGCAAAGTAGTGATACTAGTGGCAGTAGTAGCAAGTAGTAGTGATACTAGTGGCAGTAGTAGCTAATGTTAGTGGTAGTAATACTAGTGGCAGTAGTAGCAAGTAGTAGTAACTAGTGGCAGTAGTAGCAAGAGTAGTGATACTAGTGGCAGTAGTAGCAAGTAGTAGTAATACTAGTGGCAGTAGTAGCAAGTAGTAGTAATACTAGTGGGAGTAGTAGCAAGTGGAATACTAGTGGCAGTAGTAGCAAGTAGTACTAGTAGAAGTGGTAGTAGTAGTACTAGTAGTGGTAGTAGTAGTACTAGTACTAGTAGAAGTGGTAGTTAGAAGTAGGTAGTACTACTACTAGTAGTAGTAAGAAGGCAGTAACAGCCTGAGTAGTAATTAATAGTAAAAATAGTATTAATATTAGCTGTAATAGTAATAGTATGAGAAGTAACAGTGGAAAAAAAATAGTAATAGTAGTTAGAGTAATTGTGGCCGTGGTAGTAGTAGTAATAGTGAGAGCATCATCACCATCATCATTATCATCAAACTATTGTTAAATCTTGTAGTTAGTTCTGGTAATTTGTAACCGACTGTTCGCTACTTTTGTTACTACTTCGGCTGCTACTTGTTATGGTGGTGTTGCTAGTGCTGGTGCTACTTTAGCCTCTGTGGCGGTGCTGATGACAGTGAGATGCAGCTGATGGTGAAGGGGTTGCTGTTTCTGTAACTGATAGTGACACTGAGGCTACAAAAATTTGTCCAAACATCTCAATGCCGTTTCCAACATTGGACAAAATATATTCTTGTTGTAATTCAAAAATTATAATTTTTTTCCCCCGTTCTGCAAATAAGCCCAGAAGTTCAGTACAGCATTATACATTCTTAAAAATAGTGAATATAATTCCATCTTCACGAAAGAGACGTTTCTCCTTGAGACGCTGACGTTACGAACGTCCTAATCGTTTATTGGTTAGACACGGAATATATTCGCTATTACAGAACACGTCTAAGTTTACTTTCAAGCCTGATAAAAACGTGACTGTGAACTTTTAAACCCGATAAACACGTCAATCAGGACTTTTAATCCAGATGAACACGTCTATGTGCAGTTTAAAACCCAATAAAAGCGTCTGTAGGGAGGCGAGTCTCATACTACGTGTTGAGAAAGATTAGTTTCACATCAGAGTACAAAGAAAGGAACACATCAGAGTACAAAAGGAGCACATCAAGCGATGATCTTGAGGTCCATGATGTTGAGAAAGTCAACTGAGCCTTGTACGGTGAGATACCGAGCGCACAGCTCACCTGTAACTGGGAACACCAACCTGAAACATAAAATTTGCTGCATTCTGTTAAGTTCTCGGAAAAGTGCTAAACACGAGTGCGTTATATATGAATTGAATTCAGCACCGACAATTTGAAGAATTAGACACACATTAAACATCTGGGAATCTTTAATTTGTAGACGTTTTGCCATCCAATGGCTTTATCAATGCAAGGACATAATGTGAAGACTATAGAGGTATATGCAAAAGAGGAGGTGATCTGTCCTTCAACCTAGAAGTTAGTGATTAGAACTGTAGTCTTGAATTCTTCCAGGTTGGACTGTTAACCTCGACTTTCGTATGTACTTCTACAGTTTTCACTGTGTTCTTGAATTGTGCTGATAAAGCCACTGGAGGGCGAAACGTCTACAAGTTAAAGATACCCAGAGGTTGCACAGGTGTCTGAGTCTTCAATGTGGAGGGTTATTCATTATTCATTTGTATAAATATACAAATGAAAATACCAATTCCATCATGTATGCGGTATTTTGAACTACTAAAAAGAGCTGTTTCATTATTGCACATCGTATTGCATTGATGAAAAACATTTAACATGGCCCGTCGTCTCTGTTGACGCACAAGATGCTCTGAGGATCTGACAGAGTAGACAAAGACAGACTGAAATGTTATACACATGCACGAGGTAGCATAGATAGAAGCTATGAATATAGATGAATCAAAGGGATGCTAGGAAACACTTCTTTAGCCTTATGGTGGCAGGTAAATGACATTAACTAGATAAGGAAGTGGCAAACATCATACACAGTTTCAAGAGTAGGTACGACAGAATCCAGGAACCAGGAAGTATGGTCTCAGTGGGGCCAGCAGCTAAGAATCAAACACGCTAACATAACACGGGGGTACAACCCTTTGAATAGAACGCATGGGAATTAGGGTGGCGAGCTAATCAGGTTTGATCCGAGGAAGGGAATGGGTGCTCCAATTTCCGGGATCAAGAACCGCTCTCCAGTATCAAGGTATCAAGGATAGGACTTGAGCTACCCTTCTCTTTCCCTTATCAAATCTGAATTGCCCTCCCACATTCAGGTTAATTTAATTGCTGTATTATTTACCCTATAGTGTAATCGGTAAACAAATGCTTACAGAGGCACCTAATGCGCAGGAACTAGGAGTCAGTATTATAGGAGTTAAACAAGTTACAGTGGTAATGAACTATTTACAAGTCTATGATTGGGTTTCATTCGTTTATACAGAGCCACAATCAGAGACAGAACGTTTAGCCTCACAGCGATAGGTAACCAACCTCTTTTGTCCATTCCACGGGCCGACATAGGTAGCCAGGAGGGCGTAAGTAGTGAAGACCCCGTTAGTGACGTTAGTGCCTCCAGTACGGATCTTCGAAGAATAAAAAAAAGGTCAAAATCCAATGGCTGGAACAATTCACCAAACCCTCGCACTTAAGAGAGGAACCTAACGGCGACGTTTCGGTCCATCCTACGTCACTATCAACTCAAAACCTTTGTGATTTGACAATGGGCCCAAAATGACTGAAACTTTGCCATTAGTTTCCTCTCCTAAGTGCAAATGTTGGGTGACAAGTCCTGATCTATGTTCGTCTATCAGAAAGGTAACAATATGATTCTGAAAATAACATTAAACTAGTATTGACTATTTTGTCATAACATGATAATTATATTAATAATTCTGTAATAACAGTATTAATAAGCATGATAATTATAGTAGGGCCACATTAGGAAGGTCAAGTTATATATAACTATTATAGTCTAGCTATTCAAACAGTTCTGTGAAGTAATTTAAATAATAATATATATTTTTTTGTCTACTTCGCTTTGCTTTTTAGCCAGTCCAAAAACGTCCTCCTACTCCCATCCTGCAACCAATTCTACTCCCATCCACCCAATCTCACCTACCCACCATTCAACTACAAACTCATCCACCTCATCCGGATCCACCGATCTAATTGCCTCTACCCACTTCCTTTAAACCCCACAAACCTTCATCCACCGACATATCAACCCTCTCACCTTTCCACCCCACTCCCCTTCCTGCACCGTCATGCCTTTCCAACCACACCATATACAATGCTCTGTCTGGGCTTCGGCTGAGCTTCTGAGGATTTCCCCTCCTATCTGTTGCTAGTCTTGCAACATTGCATAGCTCCTGATGACGCACGAGAGTGCGAAAGATCTAAAGATTTCCATACCCATGTGGCTTCTTTTGCATACAATGCTTTAAACATATTTACTTAGGATCTTTCGTCAGAAAACATCACAATTTTCAATCACATGACACTGAAAAGCTATAAGATATTAAACGTAGAGGAAACATACAAAAATCTAATCTAAGTGGCTTTTCCATTCGGTTTAATTTAAGTTAACCCAGCCTAAGTTAACCCAGCCTAAGTCAGCCACAGGTAAACAGAAAGCGTTTATAAGTATACAAAATTGCAAGTTTGTAGGTTTGCAAGTACTCGTTGGTTTTATTACGTTCTGTCAGTTACTTAAAACAGCCCAGGTTTAAGAAGGTAAAAATGGATTTTATAGACAAGATGAAACTCTTGGATTTCACTCCACCTATCAAACTGGATCTTGTCATGTTGTTTACCTGTTGTACTCCCGTCACTGACTCTTATGGTTCGCCTGGGCGGCGAACCATAAGAGTCTGCCTCAGAAGCTTGTGGGATAGTTAAACTCCTAAGATAAATGCCAGTGATATCTATATTTGGTATGTCAAGTCATTTATATCATATCTTAGTCTGACCGAATTTTTGATAATTGCCATGTAACGTTTGTCAGGTTACGTTTGTTAGATACTACTAAAATATCAGTGATTGTAGGCTGGCCGTCTTCTAATGCTATAATATTCAATCTTTCTGGCTATGGGTATTGGTATGCCTGGAGGCACTTCCTGCCTCCTGCGTCTATGCTTGGACCTCCTGCTCTTTTCTGCAATACTGCAAGCTCCTGATGTGTTGATTGCAACACGAAAGGCCTAGAGCTCTCCCTCGTGGTTGTTTTGCATCACGAATAGCTTGTTCACAATTTTTGTAATTATATATATATATATATATATATATATATATATATATATATATATATATATATATATATATATATAGAGAGAGAGAGAGAGAGAGAGAGAGATAGAATTAAAGACAGGATGAGTGTTTTAGTCAGTTTTGGATTATGTCGAAAGACGTGAATGGCTGGATGATATTTCTTATAGAACACATGCCATACTACACCTCCACGCTCCTAAAACGAGAAGCAACGTTTGCAGTGGGATAAATGTCGACGGAGAGGATAGAGTAGAAGGCCTCCAGGTCGACCCTTAACCACGACAATGCTGGGGACGTGCCCCGAGAGTGATACTGTGTGGTATTGTCGTTGTCTACAGCCAGCGAGGACACCAAGCTTTGGGAGAGGAGAATACAAATTGTCAATACTGGGATGAGTTGGTTATGAAAGAGGTGCCGGGGGAGTCAGTGTTGTAAATAAATGTAATTATTTAACATGGATCGAGTCTCCTTCTACCTGAGATTAGTGTTAGTGAATATTTCGTCTGTTCTGCGAATTCTAAACAGAGGCTGAGATGAAAAGCTTGAAGCCACCTTCCTGAAGGCTGGCTCCCTTGGACCAAGACGTCTAGCGTTAGCTGGGCGCCAAGCTATTGGACCAGTGTGGTACGGTGAGTAAAGCACTGCCTACCTTGCTACAAGGTTCGTAGGTTCGAGTCTCCCTCGGCCTGAGTTAAGTGTTCGTGAATATTTCGCCTGATCTACTAATTCTAATTATATGTATATAATTATATATATATATATATATATATATATATATATATATATATATATATATATATATATATATATATATAAAATGGGTTCCTATACATAGTAGCTCTGAACAGAAAGGAATAACCACATGTAGTAGACTATCGAGGCTATATTTTGAGGACTAATTATAGCGTTGCTACCTATAATTGCATCTAGATGTCTGGGATTAGGCTAGCATTGCATATGGTTCTTTTAACTGTAAACTGGTATCTTGTAAGCATAGACGAATATGCTTATGTAACCTTGAATAACTGGAGAGTTATTTAGCGTTATGGTCACAGCCAACTAAATTATTTATTGTGATTATAAGTTTAAGATTATACGGTAAACAAAAGAAAGTTGTCTTAAGAGATGTATTAAAGCGTTTAGTTTTTAAAAACAATATATACATCGCAGTGTGGTTTAAGAGTTATATTTTAATGTAAAGTACTGATCAGATGACCCAAACTTCCAGAGGCGGGTCATCATGTGAACGAAACCCGCGTCAGGAAACACTTGTCCTACTTCCTAACGAATCTTACCTAATCTAATACGGTAGCTGGGTTCAACATATGTTACAGGTGTTAAGGTTGCGATTAGTTTTAAGTGTCAAATTTCAGTTGTTTATATCTGAGTTGAAAATGGAGATGGAAAGGTTGAGAGGTGTCTGGCTGCCAGCGGAAGGCCTCGGTCAGATGACCAAAAGCTCCAACGGCGGATCATCCTCTAAGACCCGCGTCAGGAAACACTTGTCCTGTTTCCTGACGAACCTTACCTAACCTGCTGGGTAAGTTGTAAAGTCCTCAGACTTCGAAAGGTTTTATAGAACTAATAAATTTATTAACTTTATAGTTTCCAGTACGAAAAATACTTTACACTAATAGGCACTATTATACATGGTCCTTATACACGTAATAATATTTATATAGACAAGGATCTATGCAGAGGAAAACGCAAAGAACGTCATTACAAACTCTTAAGATATACTGTCACCGAATGAATACACAAAGTGTGATTTACTTAGTGTGTTTACAATTCATGGTAAACACATTTTCAAAAGAGGTAACATCCCTTTTTAATGCTTACTTAGACCACTGAAAAGATGGTAGAGTCGGCTTGAAGAGGGCGACATCGCTGGGAGGTGAAGGTTGAAATATTTGGTAGACTCTCTCACTTTCTTCAAGTTGGATATCTAATCCTGGATCGTGCACCTCACACATTCCACCTGCACACACCAAAATCTAATTATCACTGCAGAAACCCTATCCTACTTAAGGTCACTAATACCCCTTTTATTTACGAGGCCGGGGTCAAAATCCCCGATGGTTAACCTCGTTCCTTGGGAAAACATTGAGATCTGCGTGTGATGCTTAGCTGATATACATCTGTTGTGACGCTCTTGAGAAATGAGCAGCCCAGAAGGCGGCATTCTCTAGGTATGAGGATTGTAGTGTATGTTGCCACCATACAATACAACCCTCTACAATATGTCACTACACATTGCAGTCCACTCCAACATACGAGCACACAGTACAACCCCAAACAACATGCCACCACACTCTACAACGCTACACAACATGCCACTACCATCTACAATTTACCACATGCCACTACCCTCTACAACCTTTACATGCCAATGCACACTGCAACGTGCCACTACATTCTACAACCTTCCACAGCATGCCACTGTCCACACACCTAAAATGCTTGTTCTATTTTATTTATGATTTATACTAGTTGGGCTATGTAGGTTTGCAGGCTACGATGTTGACAGACGAAATATTTTGATAATGTTGACAGACGGAATATTTTTATTATGTTGACAAAAGGAATGTTATGATAATGTTGACTGTCTCCATCCCTCACTTTTACTGTCTGCCGTCCTCCGTACACGTGTGTTTGTGGTGGCATCAACAGGGTACATATACACGAGTATATACACCGAGACGTTTCTCTCATATACACAATGAAAGTTGTGCATTTCTCAGTGTATGTACACACAGAGATGCGTATCTCTTAGTGTATATGCATTGGGAGGTGACTGCATCTCAATGTTTATATATATTATATATATATATATATATATATATATATATATATATATACACAGACGAAGTCTACTGGTGAACAGTTGAAATATTACTGTTATGATCCATTGTGCAATCGAGAAGCTTTAAACCCAGTTAACCAAACAGTACATATATGATAACACACAAAAATTAGGGTTTCTAATGTAAAATTGAGTTATATATTGGCGAGAAATAAGAGTAATCACACGAATAAATTTATAAGAAATTTTCTGGGAAATGAATGTATAAATTGATGAGTGTATTCTCTGACAAGACTACATATATTAACAGGAGAGTACATGCAGTGATATAAGAGTACATATAAGGATACATACCCTCATACGAAAAGAAGACACATCTCTTGGTCTTGCAATAGATGGCACAGTCAATTACGCTGGAGACTGAATAGTTCTCTGATTGGAGGTAGCAATTGCCAGAGTAAGTATCCAGCCTGTACAGTGTCTTCGATCTCGTCCCAGCCCACACCCACGCCCACGCCCACACCCACGTCCATGCCCACTTCATCACGTGACCCAAGCTGGTAGCTCAACCTTTGTAATGTGTGAAAAGTTCCTTTTGCGAATGAATAAATTTCTAGAGAAGTATTTATTACCCTTTTATGTCACGAAAGTTTGTAAATGAACGATTGTCAAATTTCGAACGAGTGGAGTCCGAACTCACGGTCTGGGCCACAGGAAACGAAGCTTACATTGAAACCCAGGATAGTTTTCAACTGGCCGATGTCTTGGCGACACAGTTGCTGAAGGAAGCCTACCGTGGAGGCCATCGGGGAAGCTTCTATACTACTCCATCTCACCTCTCCTCGCCCTTGATTATTTATGTGGTGAAAATAGTTTTGAAAACTGTCAAGTTGAAGAATGGGACACTTTGCAACATTTGGCAATCTTGATTGAGGAAACATTTCGCCAGCCAATGGCTTCTTCTTCAGTTCAATACAGAAAATAACTCCTCATCTTCCACTGTTATTCTCTGATTGGACTGAATAAGCCATTGGCTGACGAAACGTTTCCTCAGTAAAGCTTTCCAAATGTTGGACAAGTGTCTTATTCTTCAATTTGCTTATATATTCTCATTAATCTAGGAATAATCTATTAATCTGAGAAAGACTGCTACAAAGGAGAAAAGTTATATAATTTTTTTTTATAATTTAAATATGTCTGTTGCATATCAACAGCAAACAATAACATAGGATTTTTAAACTTTCAATTCAGATCGAATGAAGCATTTTTCCTGATAGTAAAGATTAGAATTGTCATCGATTGAGTGGGCTTTATCATTTAACAAATCTAACTGAGCAGAGTCCATGAGTATGCATATAAAACATGAATGGTCAGGTGAGGAATGTTGAAAGTGTTGCCAAACAGAATAACGATGAAGAAATTCCTGTCAATTCCCTGGCTATGAATCTTGCGTCTTTGTAGTTGATTAAATAGTTGTGGGAGTTTCGGTGTAAAACCCTGGAGGTCTCTGGATGTCTCGTCCACGTATAATTGGTTGCAATCATTGTAAGGGATTATGTGTATCCCTGCAGAGGATTGAACCTTGTGGTGTCTCTTACTGGTGATGTCTTTGATGGTGGTGAATGCAGAGGTAGATACTTCGAATGTGGTACTGGGAAAGTTGCTGGAGACGTGTATCTTCTCCAGGCGGAATCTTGGTAAATTGTGATGTCACGTTTAGGCTGGAGACGGAAAATTCCTATTTACCAAGATAACCACAGCTCAAGCCACTGATCTGCGCGGAAAAAATTGACGACTCCCTCGACTTTCCTGTTGCATTCAGCGATTTCATCGACCTTGTTGCATTGTGTGTTGATTTTACATATTTCTTTTTTGAAAATTATTTTTTTACAACAGACCTTGAGACTACCCACGGGTTCCTCATCTCATGATACTGTGTTGTATTTTTCCATCGTATCGATATTTTAAACCATTTACAGTGGACCCTCGGTTTTCGTTCACCTCCAAACCCGAACAATTATGTAAGTGTATTTTTGTAAGAGCTTTTTTAAGTGTATTTTTGGGTGTCTAAAACGACTAATCTAATTTACATTTGTCTTTATGGGAACAATTTCGTTCGGTAACGGCACTCGAACAGCCTTCTGAAAAGAATTTTCAACGAAAACCGAGGGTCCACTGTATCTCCAGAAGACCTAAACTGTACTGTCAGGATGAGTTCTCCGTAATAACTAAGAGCTCATTCGCAGTTGGTCTCTACTAATATGCTTGTCCAGGTGGGACACCTAAACGATGCGGCTACCCGATAATATATGGGATTTACTGGTGGAAACCTCCAGTGTGCGGCTACCCTATTCGGAGACACTTCGTGTGAGGTTATTCTTACTTTATTTTGTTTGAACAATATAATAATTATACAAAGAGATTAAAAGAGGGAGGAAGGTCTAAGAAAAAAAAAAAGCGAATTTATTATCAAAATGAACAATTTGAGAAAATGACACAATGGAACAAGCAGGAAAGACACCCGAATTTAGTCGGTACTGCTGCTCAGCGCACACGCACGCACTCGCTCACGCTCACACACACACTCACACTCACACTGAAAAAGCATGAGACAGACACCCACCTGCTGTTACCACTGCTGTCCGCCACACACTGAGACAAGCACAAGCGTACTAACCTGCCGTCAGCTATGACAACAAACTCAGCTCTAAGGCAACACAAGCACACTTTCGAATTCCTGAATTACGAACCAGTCGAGCGAGATCATTATTATTATAATATTCATAGAATTCAGCAAATTCATTTGAGCCATTCATTGCTACAGTCCAATGTACTTGTCCATTGGGTAGATTACTAAGGACTAAAATGTCTTGTATACATTAGAGTTTGATCTCTTTTTAACCCTTTTTTGCGAGACTCGTTTGAAATAGCCTTTAAAGGACTAATATAGGAGGTATGAACTAGCCTGCAAGGTTTCACTTGCAAGAAACGTAAGATAATTTAATTTTAAATAAGATGAGTTCCAGAACATATACTTATTAAGCGTTGGGAGGGAAGGAACTAGAGTGGAAGAGGGATGGACAAAGAACGATATCCGTGAAGGCAAAGAGGGCATTGTATTAGAGTATTGTGATACAGGCGTTTTTATATGGGTTTGAAGTATGGGTTGTGAATGTTGCAGCAGGAGGGAGGCTGGAGTTAGTGGAGCTGTGGTGTCTGAGGCTAATTTGTGGTGTAAATATTATGCAGAGAATTCGGAGTTTAATAGGAGGTGTGGAGTTACTAAAAGTATTAATGAGAGGGCTGAGGAGGGGTTGATGAAGTGTTTTAAACATTTAGATATGATGAAGCAAAATAGGATGACTTGAAGGGTGTGTAAATCTGTATTGAAGAGAAGACGGGGTAGGGGACCCCTAGGAATGGTGGGAGAGAGGGGGTGGGGGGTAAAGGTAGTTCTGTGTGCGAGGTCCTTGTACATTAAAGTGTGTATGAGCAAATTAGATAGGAGTGGAGGCAAATAGTTTTTGGGACTTGAGCTGTTGGAGTGTGAGCAAGGTAATATTTTGTAAAGGGATTCAGAGAAACCGGTTAGCCGGACTTGAGTCCTGGAGGCGGGAAACACAGTGCCTGCACTCTGGAGGGGTGGGGATATTACAGTTTGGAGGAACATGTGAACTGTAGTATCAGCACTCCTCTGGCAAGACAGTGATGGAGTAAGTGATGGAGAAAGTGATGGAGAAAGTGATGGAGAAAGTGTTGGAGAAAGTGTTGGAGAAAGTGTTGGAGAGAATATTTAGGCATCCCCGAAGAGGCATCTTTTTCCTTTTCTTTTTTTCTCCAACTTTGCGATTATATTTTTCTCATAATTTGAGAATGCCTCATCCAATCGGCTTCAAACTTTCATCACTTGTGAACGTTAACGGAGATCAAATTCCTGGAACAATTCGAATGTTCGCATGCCTTATGGTCTAAGTTGCTGAAACATTTGTTGAAACATTTCGAAACATGGCTCAGGTAACTTGCAAAATATTCAGCGGATTAGCATCAAACAGTCCACAAAGGTGCCAAAAATATCGACTGTGGAAGAGTGTCAAATTCAAACATGAAGGAATTTTGACATTTTTATTTGCTAAACAGTGTGAAATATGCATTCCTGTTGAACCTCGTCAAACAATTTTCAGTTTACCTCTTCTGAACAACTTCGAAATTTAATAGCTAGTACATCTTAGGGACAGGATAGCACCTATTAAGTTTCGTTTGCGTGCAAGCAAATTTGCTGTAATAAAATAGTAAAAACATTACTCATCCGATCGTCTTCAAATTTCCACCTCTGGTGATTCATACTTGTGATTTATACCACCTAGTGATATTCAGTTTTTATTTAATAACTAAAGAATACTTGTTCTGATTGGCTTGAAACCCTCAACATTTTAAGTATTTTTATATTAATTTTGGGCTGTGTGGGCGACAATTTGCAACTTTTTTGACAATTTTATCAAAATGGATTATGTAAAAATATTAAAATCAAGTAATTGTTTTTCTTGTACTGTATATGCCATCTTTATATCAAAAATGTATCTCTTAAATCTTTTGTACCATATTATGTAATAAAATATATCTATTGGTAAAAAAAATAATGAAAAGATGGGGTGGTAGAAGTGGAATATTCAAATGGCTTCAGGAAGAAATCCAAAAATTCATTATTGAAGCCTTTTTATCCACTTCTCCGAGGCTATGGGTCCCACGGTCTGCACCAGAGGTGGACCCCATCAAATAAAACAGTAAATAGAAAAGAATCCGAGGTTTTTATGTTTTTTAAGTTTACCACGAGAAGACTTTCCAATTTTCGGAACATTATCAGTGAAATTTCTTTTCCTTACTCACAAATTTTTGTTTATTACTCGAGAACACCTTAATGGATCGGCTGCAAACTCTTTCAACTCTTGTGTAATGTATCTTGGGCAAGATTCATGGGACTATTTACTGCGGAAGCCATTTCCAAATTTGTTTCCATGTGATAGGTGGTGTCAGGCTCCTCTGATAGGCTCTAGAATTTCAACTCTTGTATATCTTATTCAGATGAAAGTTAGAATATTTAATGTAGTGAGTAGATGCCATTTGCTAATTTTAATCTCTAAATGGTATAGTATTATTTTACTTTATTGAATTATTTTGCCTTTATGTTGGAGAGAAGCTCTTGGTCTAAGCAACCGGATTCACCTTCCCCTTGCTTGGGTCTAATTTAAACACCTTCCACTCCACATTCACTATATGACCCCAACGATTTTACCTCTTTCCTCTGATTAAAATATAGCAATTGTGAACGTCAGTCCTCATTGGCTGATGCATTGCACAAAATAGACGGAACGTTTTGTATTTTTAAGCTGTGTAGGCGCAGTTACAAAATGCGACATCGATTGGAGTATATATCTCCAGAGAATACTAGACCACCTTGTTGATCCCCCTCTAACATCTGACATGTTTGAGTTTCCAACTGGATTAGAATTATTAATCCAGATATTCTGTACATTATATGTGGCTTCTCAATAGCAAAAGTAAAGATCTTTAATAACAAAAAAAATGTCTAGGTGGTAAGGTTTACAGTAAATACAAACTGAATAGTTAAGATGTGTAAAGAATATTATATCTGTATATCATAATAATACATAATAATGATCACTATAATACACTAAGAAATTGTACCATTTGGTACTTTACAGTTATGAAATGTACTCAAAAGTACTACAGTAATATAAGTGTGTGTGTTTGTGTGTGTGTGTGTGCTCGGTTAGACTCGCCTTAGAATGTGACTGACACAAACAAGGCCATAGATAAGGGACTTATCTAGGGACTTGTGTATGAAATAATTTCGCAAAAATCATTCTGAACCTAACGAAAAATATATATTTCATTGAGTTTGTTTATTATTAAATTATTGTAAACTTATCTAAAATATATTTTGTTGGATTAAGCTAAATTAAATTGTGAGTGTTATAATAAGGTTAGGTAAGTTTTCTAAAGTTCTTTTGGTACAAAAATTATTAATTTTTACAAAATCAAACTAAAAATATATATCTGTAAACGTATAAGAGAAAATTTTAGAAAGGACTTAATTTTAAATGAGTTCTTGCTAATTGACCAATTTTACCTATTCGGCATGATATATATATATATATATATATATATATATATATATATATATATATATATATATATATATATATATATATATATACACGCCTCGACCCACAGACCATCCGCATTGGTGTTGCCCTTCGACTTGCCGCCCCTATTCTCGCCGAACACAGGTGTATTTGTGGCAGTGAAGCAGCAGACCGATTCGGGTACCATGGTCTTGTGTGTCGTAAATCCGAGGGAAAGATTGCAAGACATGAAGAGGTTAATAACATTATCAAGAGGAGCCTCACAACAGCCGGATGCCCAGCAGTAAGGGAACCACCCCAACTATGCAGATCTGATGGCAGCCGAAAGCGTCCAGATGGTATCACCCTTCAAGCCTGGACAGACGGCAAGCAGGTGGTGTGGGACTACACATGTGCATCTACCTTGGCTGATACCTATCTCCAATACACCAGGGAGGAAGGAGGGGCAGCTGCCACCTTCAGGGAGTCCCAGAAGTCGAGAAAATATGGAGAACTTGCCCATCATTATATGTTTGTTCCCATAGGCTCAGAGACCCTTGGCTCATGGGGAAAGAGTGCATCTAAGTTCCTCAAGGAGCTGGGCAAAAGACTCAACAGGGTAACTAGGGATCCCAGGGCAGCTAGTTTTCTGTTCCAGCGACTCAGCGCTGCCGTTCAGAGGGGTAATGTATGCTGTATTCTGGGCACGCGCCCCAGTTCGGAAGAGCTGGATGAGATTTTCGCATTATAATCAGTGACAAACATGTAACAATATGTACTAGACATGTATCTCTCACCTCGTGTATTGTATATGCCATCTTTATATCAACAGTATCTCTTAAATCTTTTGTACCATATTATGTAATAAAATATACCTATTGGTAAAAAAAAAAAAAAAGATGGGGTGGTAGAAGTGGAATATTCAAATGGCATCAGGAAGAAATCCAAATATTCTTCCTTGAAGCCTTTATATATATATATATATATATATATATATATATATATATATATATATATATATATATATATATATATATATATATATATCGTGCCGATTAGGTAAAACTTGCGATTTTAGCTTAAATAGCAACGCTCACCTTGCCATATAAGACAAGTGAAAATTTGTGTATGCAATAATTTCACCAAAATCATTCTGAACATAACGAAAAAATAATATTTCATTGTGTTTGATTATTATTAAATTAATGTTAACGTATCTAAAATATATTTAGTTGGGTTAGGCTAAATTAAATTACGGTTGTTGTAATAAGGTTAGGTAGGTTTTCAAAGTTTCTCTTGGTACAAAATTATAAATTCTTACATTAACATAAATTAAAAAAATATATCTTTAAACGTATAAGAGAAAATTTTATAAAGGACTTAATTTTAGATGAGTTCTTGCTAATTGACCAGTTTTACCTAATCGGCACGACATATATATATATATATATATATATATATATATATATATATATATATATATATATATATATATATATATATATATATATATATATATATATATATATATATATCCTTTTGGATCGTATTTGCTCGGACATCCTTCTTTTTTCTGCAACTTTGCAAGTTTCTGATGATGTGTTGATTGCAACACGAAAGACCTAGAGCTATCATTCTACTTCCCCCGTGGTTGGTTTGCAATATTTGCATAATATGAATACCACTTGCCAAATCTAACCCCAATTCTCTAGACTTTTTCCTTCCTCTTCCTTTGCTGTTTCCTCTCGCAAATCTGTACTTCTTAAGGCCTACAAAGTGTCTTTAAAATTAGTATTTTTACGAAAGTGCCTCAGTGAACAGGTATTACCGAAATCGCTTCTACAAAACAGGTTGGTTAATCTGTCGTCGACCCCATTTGATCCACTCTACATGTTAGTGATTACTAAAGATATTGATCTGCTTAAACACGAAAGGAAAATGTTATTTATTGAAGTTAGAAAAGTCAAACAAAATTTTTTCAACATGGTACCACCCGAGTGGCAAGATCATTTACTAGATTACATATACTATAGGGGATTGAGAATAATGAAACGGAAAACGGAATGTTTACATACTAGGAAGCTAAGCAATCTCATAGCACAAAGTGGCTGGTCTCAACATGCTAACCAGGAGTTCTCTATCAACCCGTCGAGTGTTGAACTTACTCGTCACCAGCAGACACCTTTGGGATATGGGTTAAGTTTCGCGCCTACTAGTTGGACACTATGTTGACCTTGCTAAATCTTTTTGCAATTTGGAAAAACAAGGGGACCTGTCCCCTCAGACCTGTGGAACCGAATTGTCCTCAAAGATTTATTAAGTCGTAGCATGAAATAAAGAAATATCCTAGACTTCATCTTACGAAAGCTGACAAAGCAAATGTGATAGTTATTATATACAAGGTAGATTATAGCGGTAAAATGAACACATTATTAGAAGACTGTGATACTTACGTACCCCTTAATAAGAACCCTTTGGAACAGGTTAATAGTAAGTTTAATAAACAACTTAGAACCTTACTGAGAGGTAATGAGGAATTAATTAAACAGTTATGGGCGAGATCTGCGACACTCCCTTACATGTACGGTTTGATTAAAACCCAGCCAGACCTATTATTAGTTCTGTAGGATAGGTATCACATGCCTTGTCACAATGGTAAAAATATTAACTCCTTTTGCTTGGCAACATTTCTGAAACACACTTAAAAAACAATGTTGATCTCATCGACAAATTGCAAAATAACAACATGTCTAATGATTTTACACTTGTTAGTTTTGATGTGACAGCGTTGTTGACGAGAGTCCCTGTCCCCGACTTGCTGTCTTATTTGGAAGAAGAATTAGACGAGTTCGCTTTGCCTTTTGATAAAAATTCCATTATTGAATTGATTAAGCTGTGTGTAATTGATTGCAAGTTTGAGCTTGAAAGGAAATACTATACTCAAAACCAAGGAATGGCTATGGGTAATCCGTTGTGACTTAACTCTTTAGTCCCGTCTATTAAATTCACCGTGGAGAAAGAGGTGGAATTTAAATTTCCATTCTTAGATGTGTTGATACACCGGGTTGATGAAATTAAGTTTACAGTATATAGGAAGGCCACCAATGTGTAGTCATGCATTCACTACTATTCCAACCATGAAACTAGAATCAAAAGGAGTGTATTTCTTACTGTTTCTGAGTGCCTATATAGTGTGCAGTCCGGAGTTCCTATATGAAGAAATTAGGAAAATATTTGACATTGGCATGAAACTGCGGTATCCTAAGGTGTTTGTGAAATCTGCCTTGCTAGCAGCTAAGATAACTTATTATGGAACAGAATCTAGGATAACACCTCAGACCAAGAATTTGCTGGTCTTCCCATACAACGAGAATTTATCTATCCTGCCGAATGCTCTTAGAAGCTTTAATATACAAGTAGTATTTAAAAATTCACAGACTTTTAGAAGCATTCTGATAAAGAATTCACCCCAACAATGTGCTGGTGGTGTCTACAGAGTTGGTTGCAACGGTTGAAGTCTCTCCTATTTGGAACAAACGGGAAAACCATTAGAGGTGAGAATTTCCCAGCACCGTTATTCGATACGTATAGCACAGGAGTCGAACGCGATTTTCAACCATATTAGAGTTTGTAATAACCCGGCAAACTGGCGGTAAGCAAGAGACATCTTTCCTTGTTCTTCTTGGCTTGAAAGGAATATTGTAGAATCGGCAATTAGTAAGCATGATAGGCAGTCATTATACAATATCAGTGACGGGTTGTTCAAATTAGATGCGTTTTTAGTTGAGGCAATAGTACAGTCTAAAATTGGGCTCTTAAATGAATGCATTAGACTGTCTTAAATGTAGTGCCACATCGAGGAATTAGGGCTATTTTTACTGCAGATTCTGAAGGTTGAACCAGAGTTTGCCTCAGAATTATGTGGGTTGAATAGCTGTGGCCATCTTCCTTGTTATTACAGATGCCTCCCTCTTTAAATGAGTATTTTAATGAGACCCGTTTCCTTTATTACATAACTTTTAGAAGTATCCCCTATAAATGTTACCGTTTTCTCGTCCCTTTAAATAGACACGCTGTTTCGTGGGAGGCTACCACATAATTGCCAGTGACTTCTATATCACTGATAATATATTTATGTATGTAAAGTTACTGATATAGTGGAATATGACCGAATTTTTTATTATTGCCTGGTGGCTAGAGCTCTCGCTTCACACACGGAGGGCTCGGGTTCGATTCCCGGCGGGTGGAAACATTTCGACGTGTTTCCTTACACCTGTTGTCATGTTCACCTAGCAGCAAATAGGTACCTGGGTTGTTAGTCGACTGGTGTGGGTCGCATCCTGGGGGACAAGATAAAGGACCCCAATGGAAACAAGACAGACAGTCCTCGATGACGCACTGACTTTCTTGGGTTATCCTGGGTGGCTAACCCTCCGGAATTATTAATTCCGTTTAGGCTATTACAATATCAATGCTTGTGGGATTTTTCTAATGCTATAATATTCATCCTTCTGGCTGTGGGCACTGGTGTGCCTGGGGGCACTTCC
This sequence comes from Cherax destructor, assembly GCA_009830355.1. Classification (NCBI taxonomy): domain Eukaryota; kingdom Metazoa; phylum Arthropoda; class Malacostraca; order Decapoda; family Parastacidae; genus Cherax; species Cherax destructor. The sequence goes on along the minus strand of WNWK01001489.1, from coordinate 94,659 downwards.
TGTACTCTGTCCTTTCTCCCTCTCTCTCTCTCTTCCCCTCACTCCAGTGAAGACTTCTTTTGGGAACGTACTTGCTTGGACATACTCGTCTTTTCTGCAATTTTGCAATCTCCTGATGATGTGTTGATTGCAACACATCATCAGGAGCTTGCAAAATTGCAGAAAAGACGAGTATGTCCAAGCAAGTACGTGCATACGTACAGAGGAATGGAGAGCAGACAACCACACAGAGGCAAATACAAACTACAAAATACGTACATGCAACTGGTATATCCTAATATCACCCACAAAAAAGTAAGATTAGCGTGAACACTGAATATGAATGTTAACATAAATCACATTTTACGAGCAACAAGCTTTGGGCCAGCACCATGAGCGCCACTTTCTGAGCACGACAAGCATGATCCTATATTATAGAGCTTGGCCACCTCAAGCTGGTTTTTACCCAAAAGTTAGTAGCCACTGAAATATGCATGTACTTAAAAAATTACACAGTTCTCGTTTTAATAATATATAAAACCAATATTCTGCTGGTTCAGGTAATATAAAATAAAACTGCATAGATTTTCTGTTCTAAAGACAATTATTTTTCAGGTTTGTATTTTTTTAATTTACTAAGACTACTTGTGTAATTTAGCATCACGGGTATTTAAAAGGCAAAATAAAAAAAGACCTAAAAGAATACAAACGTATTGGAAAACAATATCCAGGACACTGACAGCCAGAAATGTGACAAATATCAAACGGCAGCTATATAGAGCCATCATAAAGCAATCAATCCTCGTATACAAATGTTTGTTTATAACGTGACTCCAGATTGTAAGACCCTTGTGAAAGCATCATGTGAACGTTAGTATTTTGCTGTCGTGCTTTCTGAATCGTCTAAGTGGTTCCCGTATATTTTGCATTTTTTGCTCCATGATTAAGAGTATTGTGTTTATGTATTATTCACTTTATTTTTGTAAAGGTATATTACAATTGCTTCAATTTTTTAAAAAGTTAAATTCGATGTATCTAAAATTTATGGAATCTATATTGAGTTTATACGAAGAGCAGTGTAGGGTTTGAAGGGTTAAAAAAGGAGCAGCATTCTACAGTGATTCTCAGTATTCTAGAGTGATTCTCAGTATTCTAGAGATATTCTCAGTATTCTAGAGTGATTCTCAGTATTCTAGAGTGATTCTCAGTATTCTAGAGTGATTCTCAGTATTCTAGAGTGATTCTCAGTATTCTAGAGTGATTCTCAGTATTCTAGAGTGATTCTCAGTATTCTAGAGTGATTCTCAGTATTCTAGAGTGATTCTCAGTATTCTAGAGTGATTCTCAGTATTCTAGAGTGATCTCATTCTGAGTGATTCTCAGTCAGAGTGATTCTCAGTATTCTAGAGTGATTCTCAGTATTCTAGTGATTCTCAGTATTCTAGAGTGATTCTCAGTATTCTAGAGTGATTCTCAGTATTCTTGAGTGATTCTCAGTATTCCTGAGTGATTTTCAGTATTCTTGAGTGATTCTCGGTATTCTTGAGCGATTCTTAGTATTCTTGAGCGATTCTCAGTATTCTTGAGCGATTCTCAGTATTCTTGAGTGATTATCAGTATTATTGAGTGATTCTCAGTATTCTTGAGTGATTCTCAGTATTCTTGAGTGATTCTCAGTATTCCTGAGTGATTCTCAGTATTCTTGAGTGATTCTCGGTATTCTTGAGTGATTCTCAGTATTCTTGAGTGATTCTCAGTATTCTTGAGTGATTCTCAGTATTCTTGAGTGATTCTCAGTATTCTTGAGTGATTCTCAGTATTCTTGAGTGATTCTCAGTATTCTTGAGTGATTCTCAGTATTCTTGAGTGATTCTCAGTATTCTTGAGTGATTCTCAGTATTCTTGAGTGATTCTTAGTATTCTTGAGTGATTCTCAGTATTCTTGAGTGATTTTCAGTATTATTGAGTGATTCTTAGTATTATTGAGGGATTCTCAGTATTCTTGAGTGATTCTTAGTATTGTGTGATTCTCAGTATTCTTGATTATAATCACGGGGAGCGCTAAACCCGTAAGATTATACAGCGCCTTAATTCAGAGAACTGGAGGAGAGATCCAATTCCCTAGATCAAGAGCCCCTCACCAGCGTCAAGTAACCTCCCTAGAGTGATCCTCAGCGATCTTTAGTATTATGAAGTGATCCTCGGTATAATATAGTCATTCTCAGTATTCTGAAGAGATCCTCAGTATTCTAGAGTAATATTCAGTATTCTAGAGTGATCTTCAGTATTCTGAAGTGATCCTCAGTATTCTAGAATGAACCTCGATATTCTGAATTAATCTTCCGTATTTTGAAGTGATTCTCAGTTTTCTGCAGTGACTTTCAGTATTATGCAGTGATCTTCAGTATTTTGAAGTGATCCTCAGTATCCTAGAGTGATCCTCATTATCCTATAGTGATCCTCAGTGTTCTAAAATGATCCTCAGTATTCTAAAGTAATCCTCAGTATTCTAGAGTGACCCTCAGCATTCTGAAATGATCCTCAATGTTATTGAGCTATCCTCAGTATTCTGAAGTGATCCTCAGTATTCTAGAGTGATCCTAAGTATTCTAGAGTGATCCTCAGTATTCTGAAGTGATCCTCAGTATTCTAGAGTGATCCTCAGTATTCTAGAGTGATCCTAAGTATTCTGGAGTGATCCTTACTATTCTAGAGTGATCCTCAGTATTCTAGAGTGATCCTAAGTATTCTGAAGTGATCCTCAGCATTCTGAAGTGATCCTTACTATTCTAGAGTGATCCTCAGTATTATATAAAGAACCTCAGTATTCTAGAGTGATCCTCAGTATTAATATCTTTATTTCTACAAGTACATGTACAAGGTATACAGTCCTAGCTGACATCAATGACATACTACTATATAGAAAGCCACTTGTTATGCAGAGCATTTCGGGCAAATTAGGTCAGTTTTGTCCCAGGATGCGACCCACACTAGTCCACTAACACCCAAGTACCCATTTTATACTGATGGGTGAACATGGACAGCAGGTGTCTTATGGAAACACGTCCTAATATTTTTCCAGTTGTACCGGGTATTCGAACTCCGGACCTCAGTGTGTCAGCTGAGTGCGCTAGTGATCGAAAGTGATCTTCAGTATTCCGTAAAATGTAAAAATTAATGACGTGAGTGAAACATATCATTATCCTAGATCATCATCACCTTCGCCTTCTCCATCGTCTTTCTTTTCTCTCTCTCATTCTCTCTCTTTCTTTACACAGGGTTTAACAAGGTTAGGGTAATTGTTTCTAACTTTATTTACAAGCTAAGAGCTGTTACCTACATCAGCTCTCTCACTGTCACTCTTTCTCTTTCTCTCTCACTCTCTTTCACTCTCACTCTCTTTCACTCTCACTCTCTTTCACTCTCACTCTCTTTCACTCTCACTCTTTCACTCTCACTCTTCACTCTCACTCTCTTTCACTCTCACTCTCTTTCACTCTCACTCTCTTTCACTCTCACTCTCTTTCACTCTCACTCTCTTCACTCTCACTCTCTTTCACTCTCACTCTCACTCTCTTTCACTCTCACTCTCTTTCACTCTCACTCTCTTTCACTCTCACTCTCACTCTCTCTTTCACTCTCTCTTTCGCTCTCTCTTCCACTGTCTTTCACTCTCGCTCTCTTTTTACACAGGGTTTGACAAGGTTAAGAATCCCTAGTTTTATTGACAAGCTATTTACAAGTTAAGGGTTCCTAATAGAGATGTATCGGAGGCGAAAATTTAGATATCCGTGGATGCGGATGTGTATACGGATGTCTTACTTATTTTGCGGACGTTCCGCGGATTTCGGATGCGGATTCGGATATCCGATACATCCCTAGTTCCTAACTTTATTGACAAGCTATTTATAAGTTAAGGGTTCCTAACTTTATTGACAAGCTAAGAGCTGTTACCTACATCAGCTCATTTGAAAGCATTTTTATTGTTATGAAACATACAAGTAGGGAACAGGATGAAGTTGGAGCCATCTGTGGGCCAGCATTTTCATTTGATCAACTGACTTTATCTCGTTGACATCATAATGCTGTACGAATGTGTTCCAGACTCGAGTCATCCTGGGAATAAATGATCTCAGATGAAGTGATGTTCTGGAGAAGGTTACAGCCAGAGTGAAGTTGCTGCTTGCTGCCCGTCTTGTGGTATAGAAGCTTGCTTCTCGTTGTCCTCTAAGTGGAGCCAAGTGACAATGTTGGCCTTGTACATGACAGTAAGGCCGCCCACATCCCTCCTGTGTTGAAGGCTCTGCTGAAATGACAGATCTATCCAGGATGGGTCCAGGCGAGAGATGAGACGCCTTGCTCTGTTCTCTACTCTGTCAAGCAGTCGCAGATGAAAAGGGAGGGGGGTCAGGCAAACCAAGAATGTGGAGCATACTCAAGGTGTGAGTGTACTTGTGCCTCATACAGAATCTTGCAACCCCTACTGTCAAGCAGATGCGAGATACGGCGAAGTGCTGTAAACTTCCTGGCTGCCTTGTTTGTAAGATTTACTACGTGGTTCTTCATGGTTTGGTGTCAAATTTCACCCCAAGGATATCAACTTCTTCCCCAGGTACCAACACTCCCATTCATACTTACTACTGCACCGGCATTACCATCATGGTGCCTAGAGACCATCATCATTTGTGTTTTGCAAATGTTACTTGTCATCGGTTTCCCCAAGCTCTCTCGCTCTCTCACTCTCTCCCTCTCTCACTCTCTCGCTCTCTCGCTCTCTCGCTCTCTCACTCTCTCACTCTCTCACTCTCTCGCTCTCTCACTCTCTCGCTCTCTCACTCTCTCACTCTCTCGCTCTCTCGCTCACTCTCTCGCTCTCTCGCTCTCTCTCTCACTCTCTCGCTCTCTTGCTCTCTCACTCTCTCGCTCTCTCACACTCTCGCTCTCTCACTCTCGCTCTCTCACTCTCTCTCACTCTCTCGCTCTCTCACTCTCTCTCACTCTCTCGCTCTCTCACTCTCGCTCTCTCACTCTCTCGCTCTCTCACTCTCTCGCTCTCTCGCTCTCGCTCTCTCACTCTCTCACTCTCTCGCCTCTCACTCTCTCGCTCTCTCGCTCTCTCACTCTCTCGCTCTCCATCTCTCTCTCCTGCCTCACTCTCTCGCTCTCGCAATCTCTCGCTCTCGCAATCTCTCGCTCTCGCAATCTCTCGCTCTCGCAATCTCTCGCTCTCGCAATCTCTCGCTCTCGCAATCTCTCGCTCTCGCAATCTCTCGCTCTCGCAATCTCTCTCTCTCGCAATCTCCACTCTCGCTCATCTTCTCGCCTCTCCTCTCGCCTCTCACTCTCGCTCTCTCACTCTCGCTCTCTCACTCTCGCTCCTCCTCTCCACTCTCATCTCTCTGCTCTCTCACTCTCGCTCTCTCACTCTCGCTCTCTCACTCTCTCGCTCACTCACACTCTCACTCTCATTAAGACATTAGCAATATACAGACACGAATACAAAGCATTTTAATTCAAGAAAAATATTAACAGTTATGAGCCAAAATTCAGGGTCACGAGGATGTTCAAAATGCAACGAGAATAATTCATGTGAAGCAACACAGTGAGATATGCAGACACAGGGCACACAAGCAGACGCACCCAGACCCATGCTGACTCATGCAAACACACGGACACACACACACACACACACAGAGGCAGATGCACACACGCGCATACACAGGCACACACACACACACACACACACACACACACACACACACACACTAACATGACGCGCCTGTCAGAAGGGGAGGGAAGGGGTTGTTCGTGTCTCACTCGTTCAGTGACTTAAGTTGATTTAGTTTATTCTCCTCTTTTTGTGATATTAATAAAAGTAAATCAACAAAAGAATGAATAAATCAAAGCAAAAACATATTAGGTATATGTCAGCAATATAAGAAATCACTATTCACCTTAAAGGATAGTGTTCTTCATGATTGATGGACTGAACACATCGATTCCAGTCTGAGGGACTGATTACTTCACACTTCTCCTCTCTTTACACAGTTCTTTGTATTGGACCGATAAAGCCACTATGTCACGAAACGTTTCCTCAATAAAAATTCCCTATGTTTCATACGTGTCTCATTCTTCTACTCTTCACCCTCTCTGAAGTGTTATATGTTCTATAATTGTTGGTTCTGTTCTTAAATTTTTTTATATTGAGACTGGCTTTCACATGACCAGTTAACCTGTGTAATGGTTTGAAACCTGGCAACCTACTATATGTGTTACAAAACTGTGTTCGCTTCCATTAATAGGTGTTTGAAACCTGGCAAACTACTGTGCGTCTTACAAAACTGTGTTCGCTTCCCTTAATACCACACAGGTAGAAGTTCCTAGGCACTACAAAATCTACATCTAGATACTCTGGGCACTGGTTACCAGTGACTTTTCATACATATTTGAGTTTCATCAACTTATCTTCATCTACGACTTGAGGCACTTGCAAAATTTTAAATTCCTCCTGTCTACATGTTTTTGACCCAAATTTAGGATGAATGTCGCCAGCTTATTTTGCAACAGATGGTCAAAAACTTAAAAATATTTTTGGGGGTAAAGTTAATGCGTTTGCCTTAATAAAGTAAACAAAAGCCGCTAAGTATAGCATTAAATATCCCAAAAAAAAGAGAATAAATTTAAAGGAATATTAAAGGAAAAAAATGAACTCTTAGCAATAATATATAAAAACGACCGAAACTGAAATTTACCCTTAAAAATCTAAAATAAAAATGATGCCCCACCGCCCATATTCCTCTCTCTTTAGGAAAGTTGCTCCCTATAGCTTACTCATCAACATGAATCAGGAATGTTTTCTTTTTGAAATTCTTAGTAAGGTATTAATAATTCAGTACAGGCTGTAGGTCAAGCAGTGGGCAAACTTCCAATGCGTAAGAAAGCTGCAGTGCTTCTGCAGTGCTGGGCATGCGTCATGCGTCATGCGTCCACTCAGGTGAATGTAATGTTAATATCGGAAGTCATGAACCTCAACCCTGCATGTACTCCAATCCCCACAGATATCTGTTGCATATTCATAACTCTCTCTCTCTCTCTCTCTCTCTCTCTCTCTCTCTCTCTCTCTCTCTCTTCTCTATCTATCTTTATCTCTCTCTCTCTCTCTCTATGTACTCACCTAGTTGTACTCACATAGTTGTGTTTGCAGGGGTCGAATCACAGCTTCTGGCCCCGCCTCTTCACTGGTCGCTACTATGCCATTCTTCCTGCTCCATGAGCTTTATCATACCTTTTCTTAAAGCTATGTATGGATCCTGCCTCCACTACATCACTTCCCAGACTATTCCACTTTCTGACAACTCTTATGACTGAAGAAATTCTTCCTAACATCCCTGTGATTCATCTGAGTCTTCAACTTCCAATTGTGACCCCTTGTTGCTGTGTCCCATCCCTGGAAAATCCTGTCTCTGTCCACCTTGTCAATTCCTCTCAGTATTTTATATATCGTTATCATATCCCCTCTATCTCTCCTGTCCTCCAGTGTCGTCAGGTCGATTTCTCTTAACCTCTCCTCGTAGGACATACCCCTTAGCTCCGGGACTAGTCTTGTTGCAAACCTTTGCACTTTCTCTAATTTCCGTACATGCTTGGCTAGGTGTGGGTTCCAAATTGGTGCTGCATACTCCAGTACTTGAAGGGATTCAGGGAAACCAGTTAGGCGGACTTGGGTTCTGAAGATGGGCCGTACAGTGCCTGCACTCTATAGGAAAGGTGGGATATTTGCAGTTTTGAACCGTTGTATCGGCGCCCCTCGGGCAAGACAGTGATTTAATGAATGATGGTGAAAGTGTTTTCTTCTTTTTATGCATCACAATACCTCGATTGGAGATGGCCGGTTTGTTGACCCCAAAAAAATCATACCTATATGTTGATGCACTAGTACGTGCCTGGCAATTATTATTACTCATAACTAAGCACTAAACCCACAAGGGTCATACAGCGCTAGCGTGTCTGGTAAGCTTTTTCAAACTGTCAATGGTACCTGGGACATTCTATTCAGCTGAGACATTCTATTCAGCTGTGGAAATGGAGGCAGTTTTTACGAATGGAGGCAGTATAGATCATTCTTCTGTTGCAATTTTTTCATGTCCTTGAATTTACATTGATAAAGCCACTGGAGGGCGAAACGTCTACAATAAAGAAACCCAGATGTTGCACACGTGTCTTAATTTTCATAAAAAAAAATAAGTATTCCTGCGCTTGAAATGAAGACATCAAACTGAGATATGTTTTTCCATACATAATGAAAAAAAATATGAGCACAATTCCTTGTCACCAGAATATATGTTAAAAGTTACAATTGGAAATTTTCTAATATGCAAAAGGGTAACATATCATTTAGTAAAACTCTGTACATCATCACTGTGCTGTTCCCCTATTATGATAGATGCGTTGGAGGGAACAAAAGCCAGCTACGTATTCCAGATACTTTGGAGGGAACAAAAGCCATCTAAGTATCCCAGATACGTTGGAGGGAACAAAAGCCATCTAAGTATCCCAGAGACGTTGGAGGGAACAAAAGCCAGCTAAGTATCCCAGATACGTTGGAGAGAACAAAAGCCAGCCAAGTTTCCCAGATACGTTGGAGGGAACAAAAGCCAGCTAAGTAACCCAGATACGTTTGAGGGAACAAAAGCCATCTAAGTATCCCAGATACGTTGGAGGGAACAAAAGCCAGCTAAGTATCAAAGATTCGTTGGAGGGAACAAAAGCCAGCTAAGTATCCCAGATACGCTGGAGGGAACAAAAGCCAGCTAAGTATGAGGCAATGAGGATAACGTCCAATTTTCTCATAAAAAAAATCGTTAGTTACGGGATCCTCAAATATTTCGCTACAGCAGAGCTGGAGTCACTATTACTTTGCAATTACATGTCTTGGAGCTATTGAAAGTTACATTTTAACCAGCTGAAGATAAATAGCTAGGTTGGTTGAAGGAGCTTGGGAACGTAATTTTGCAACGACTCGATGGGGATATTTTCTCTGTTGTCTTATTATAGTTGTTAATGTTTTTGAGTTTTATACTTGTCAAATTTGTGAAGCTGCTCATTGAAGCTGAGTGTTCAATGTTTTTCATAAAACTGTGGGTTCGGTGTTTCTTACATGAAGCTCTAGATGCAATATTGCTTCCATGAAGCTGTGGGTGCAATGTTTCTTGCTTGAAGCTGATTGTTCAGTGTTACTTGATGCTGTTTGTTCACTGTTTCCTGCCTGTTGTTTTAGTGTTCCTTACTTGAGAACACAGTCAGTGCTGGTGTCATTCAGACCTTGAGGATCATGACATAGGAGTTTGTTGTGAGAAGTGACTGGAGAACTGTCTTGCATACAAACCTTCAGTATTTGGGTTAGGCTGTAGTCTTCTCTGTGGACTTTTGTGTGGTCTTTGCTGTGGTCTTGGCTGTGGTCTTGGCTGTGGTCTTGGCTGTGGTCTTGGCTGTGGTCTTGGCTGTGGTCTTGGCTGTGGTCTTGGCTGTGGTCTTGGCTGTGGTCTTGGCTGTGGTCTTGGCTGTGGTCTTGGCTGTGGTCTTGGCTGTGGTCTTGGCTGTGGTCTTGGCTGTGGGCTCGACTGTGAGATTTAGAAATATTTTGAATACGTTATATATCTGTAATATATTCGTATTGTTAACAGCCCAATGTTAAGAGGACTACAAATGGTAATGATGGTGAAGCTTGCAACTGCATGACTTTAGTGATTTGTGACTCATTTTGCCCTTTATACAGCAAAATTAGATACACCAACAATGTGCTGCTGCTACCAAATACTGTGTGACAGTGACTGTAATAATGGCATACTATCGATACTTGTCACATGTTCGGCTGTCTTCATTCGAACATAGAGGTGACAAATACTGTAGACGACAGAAGTAGGGGAGAGGTACAAATAAAGCGATGAGACTGCCAGCTTTAAAGAAGTATTTTTGAGATGGTTGGAAATTAATACGGATCATCTGACGTGATACAACAATTATATTATCTGGAGAAAATCCAGAGACCTGACTGCATTATGCAGTACAACACTTCAGTTTTGAAGTTCTAACTAAACCTGTTAAACCTTCCCTCCAAGCCTCGTAGAAAGCATGTGAATTAAATAACTTTTCGACAGCTGGAACCAATTTAGCTAGCAAAATTCGTACCTCTCCCTCCCAAGATTGAAATTACCTCACTTGACAACCAGTGGGAACAAATGCTAGTTGAGTTTCCCAGTCATATTCCATCACACAAGGGAGCCCGGGGCCAGGTTGGTGGCGCTAGTGTCGCAAGACTATGACTGCCAGTGGAAGGCTTCGATCAAATCACCAAAAGCTTCAGTGGCAGGACATCACATGACCCGCGTCAGGAAACACTTGACCTGTTTCCTGACGAATCTTATCTAACCTATCCTGAAGTGTCTTACCAGAGTAACCTTGAGATATATACAGTAATGGTAACTGTGACTACGCTACCGTCACAGCCATGTTGACCCTTTCTTCCGTCACAGTAGGTTCGACCTTTCTACACCACACTAGTTTTGACCTTTATACTCCTCACATATGACCTTTTTACCGTCACATTAGTTTCACTTGTCTAACGTCACAATGTCTGGCCTTTCTAACGTTAGAATGTTAGACCTTTCTAACGTCACATTGTTTGACCTTTCTACCATCAAAATGTTTAACATATCTTCCGTCACAATGACCTTTCTAACGTCACAGTAAGTTTGATCCATAAAGCTTTACAGTAAGTCTGACATGTCTAACGTCAAAACAACTGTGATGTGTACCGTCACATTTACAAATACATCTACCATTATAATCGTCTTGGTAACAAAAATACGTCTACTGTCACAATAGTCACAGTAACAAATACGTCTACCGTCACGGTAACTAAAATACGTCTACCGTCACAATCGTCAGAGTAAAAAATACGTCTACCCTCAAGGTAACTAAAATACGTCTACCCTCACGGTAACTAAAATACGTCTACCCTCACGGTAACTAAAATACGTCTACCCTCACGGTAACTAAATTACGTCTACCCTCACGGTAACTAAAATACGTCTACCCTCACGGTAACTAAAATACGTCTACCCTCACGGTAACTAAAATACGTCTACCCTCACGGTAACTAAAATACGTCTACCCTCACGGTAACTAAAATACGTCTACCCTCACGGTAACTAAAATACGTCTACCCTCACGGTAACTAAAATACGTCTACCCTCACGGTAACTAAAATACGTCTACCCTCACGATAACTAAAATACGTCTACCCTCACGGTAACTAAAATACGTCTACCCTCACGGTAACTAAAATACGTCTACCCTCACGGTAACTAAAATACGTCTACCCTCACGGTAACTAAAATACGTCTACCCTCACGGTAACTAAAATACGTCTACCCTCACGGTAACTAAAATACGTCTACCCTTACGGTAACTAAAATACGTCTACCCTCACGGTAACTAAAATACGTCTACCCTCACGGTAACTAAAATACGTCTACCCTCACGGTAACTAGAATACGTCTACCCTCACGGTAACTAAAATACGTCTACCCTCACGGTAACTAAAATACGTCTACCCTCACGGTAACTAAAATACGTCTACCCTCACGGTAACTAAAATACGTCTACCTCACGGTAACTAAATACGTCTACCCTCACGGTAACTAAAATACGTCTACCCTCACGGTAACTAAAATACGTCTACCCTCACGGTAACTAAAATACGTCTACCCTCACGGTAACTAAAATACGTCTACCCTCACGGTAACTAAAATACGTCTACCCTCACGGTAACTAAAATACGTCTACCCTCACGGTAACTAAAATACGTCTACCCTCACGGTAACTAAAATACGTCTACCCTCACGGTAACTAAAGTACGTCTACCCTCACGGTAACTAAAATACGTCTACCCTCACGGTAACTAAAATACGTCTACCCTCACGGTAACTAAAATACGTCTACCCTCAAGGTAACTAAAATACGTCTACCCTCACGGTAACTAAAATACGTCTACCCTCACGGTAACTAAAATACGTCTATCCTCACGGTAACTAAAATACGTCTACCCTCACGGTAACTAAAAAACGTCTACCCTCACGGTAACTAAAATACGTCTACCCTCACGGTAACTAAAATACGTCTACCCTCACGGTAACTAAAATACGTCTACCCTCACGGTAACTAAAATACGTCTACCCTCACGGTAACTAAAATACATCTACCCTCACGGTAACTGAAATACGTCTACCCTCACGGTAACTAAAATACGTCTACCCTCACGGTAACTAAAATACGTCTACCCTCACGGTGACTAAAATACGTCTACCGTCACAATCATCACAATAACTGTGACGCGTATTCATTAATTTTAACCTTCACAATAACTTTCACAAGTTGGCCGCAATATTAACTTTGCTACAGTCACCTCAGTAAATATTAACCATCTATTGTTAGAATAAGTCTTATCTATCTATCTATCTAGTGTCACAGCTACGATAACTTTTATCGTTGGGGCAATTCTGATCTATCGTTACAGCTATGACGACTCGTATCGCTGGGGCAGCTCTGATATATAGATCGTCACAGCTACGATGACTCTTATCGTTGGGGCAGCTCTGATATATCATAATAGCTAAAACGATCCATCTATCGTCAACTCTCAGCTATTGTCACAACTATAATTCTTCTAGTGAGCGAAATTTCACCTACGGCCGACAACATGTAAAATTACTCTTGCATAATTTTACTGGATTCCAAAAAGTAATAACCATATGGTTAGTGCCTAGTGTGGCTTCGGAATGATAGTACTGCCTCCCGCACAAAACACAGGAATAGTGCTTTTGCCACACCAGCACACTATTAGAGTTAGCCAACGGTAAACCACCCTAGCGAATGGATCGCAATATGTATTAAGCGAGAGGTAAATGTATGACCGGAGGGTAAATGGCTCTGCATGTTGATGTTACAGTCATGGGAAATATGCCTGCTACGTGTCTATTGTCGTATGATGACCCGTTCAACTGTGCCGTTGCCACTATGGCGGAGGCGGAGGCGCAGCAAGAAGGCAATTGCAGTACGGAAGACACGAAGCAAAAAAAAAAAAAAAGATGATCGGAGAGCGTGAGGCACCAAAAACAACAACCTCAGGTATGAAAAACTTCATAATTACTACGTTTCTCTCTCATGGGCGAAATATGATTATAATGTATGAGTTAGTTCTTGAATCTTATTCTATGACATTTCGCTCTCGCCTCACACACAGTGTCCGTGGTTCGATCCCCGACGTGGGTGGAAATGCTGGGCATGTTTCCTTATACCTGTTCTCTCTGTTCACCTAGCAGTAAGTAGGTACCTGGGTGTTAATAGACTGGTGTGGGTCGCATCCTGGGGAACAAGAATGGAGGAACCACAATGGAAATGGAAATAAGACAGACAGTCCTCGATGGCGTACTGAATTTCTTGGGTTGTCTTGGGTGGCTAACCCTCCGGGTTACAAATCCCAACAAATCTTATTTTAACCGGTTAAGATGAGCGCAAGATCCAATAAAAGTGGAGGTATCACAAAGATATACGATCAATCAAACACCGCAGTAACACCGCAGTGTTAGGATATATTTTGGGGAAACGTTTCGCCATAGCTCGATCGGTAGCGCGCTCAGCTTACAATCTGAGGTCCGGAGATCGAATCTCCTCTGGTATGGCTGGAAAACATTGGCGACGTGTTTCCGTAAGACACCTGCTGACCCTGTCCCTGTTCACCCATCAATAAAAGGGGTACCTGGGTGTTAGTCGACTGGTGTGGGTCGCATCCTGGGGCAAAACTGACATAATTTGCCCGAAATAGTCTGCATAAAAAGGGGCTTGATGTCAGCTAGGCCTGTATACCATGTACACATGTACTTGTAGTAAATAAAGATATTATTATTATTATTATTATTATTATTATTATTGTGATGAATTGATTCTTCGGACCTGAAAAAAACATTCGTGGCGAAAATTTCCCTAAATGAATTATCCTAACACTGGACAAGTGCCCGATTTCACAATTCTCGGTATTTCATATCTCTTACCAACTAGGCTTACTGCATTGTACAAAACCCAGAGAAATCACACGAATGAGGTGCACAATAAACTAGCAGCCGAACCGGTTAGGGTAGCGCAAAACCATATGGATATACAAAAGGCCTAGGAACTAGGCCTTAAAATGGTTTCATGGGAGTACATCTGGATTTATATCTACAGTTCACTTATCTGTTACAAACAAATTTAGGAAATTTGCTTAATATGTCCTGCATCTTATTTTCATTAATTAATAAGATATATTGTACATATGTGGAAGGCAGTAACGACAAGATAAATAATTAGACACATGAGCAACATCTGGGTATCTTTACTGAAGACGTTTCGTCATCTAGTGCCTTTATCAATACAAATTCAATGACATAATTGAAAGACAGTAGAACTATACACAAAGATATCTTGACATATCACATAGGTTATCATATTGTATCTCTATACTCAAAAAAAGGTTAATTGGGAACTAAAAGCAGCAATAACTCAAGCCAACAAATCCTCCATCAGGAATAACCAGCTACCGGACCCGACTCTTCTTTCAGATTATCTTCTCCGACGCCCTCGCTGGAGGAACTTCTCACCACACAGCTCGACCGGTAAGCCAGCGGTCGTCCTGCTTCAGGTCGCGCTAGGGTCAAAGGCTCCAGTTAAGCGCATCAACAAACATTAAGAAGTCATAGTACGAGATTTCTCCTCGACGAATCAGCTAACCAGTTAAGAATAGCAGCAGCAGCAGCATCAGCATCTGCTTGAGTCCCAGCTGCAACAATCACCACAACAATAACAAACGCCAATAAAAAACTCAAATAGAAACACGCGCGTTTACGCAAAGAAAACAAATGCAGATTTTATGCCAGTAATTGCAGCTCCGTTGGTTTACATTGTAATCTGTAGTATACTGAAATGGCAAGTGTATCTTCAACGAAAGAAGTGCTCAGTTGAGAGAGAGAGAGAGAGAGAGAGAGAGAGAGAGAGAGAGAGAGAGAGAGTATTAACCACGTCAGTAGGGTAGGCCAAGGTGAACCACTCCTGTGCCACCTGGCACCCACCTCCTGTGATAAATATTGAGGGTGAGAAAGAAGCCGAAAATGAAGGACGGGATGAGGATAAAGAGGAAGAGGCGATTAAAAAAAGGTAAAATAAGTAAGATTACATGAAATAAGACAAATCATAGAGGTAATTTAATAAGGATGATTAAACTCTCTCTCTCTCTCTCTCTCTCTCTCTCTCTCTCTCTCTCTCTCTGCCTGCCACTTGTTTACGTAAATGAATCTAGATATTATTATTATCATCAATATTACATTATTTATATTATTATTATTATTATGACTTCATGTCAATGTATTATAAATAAGGTGATAGAGAAATTAAACAGCATTTGGAACAAGTAAAATTAATTCAATATAAACAGTAACATATGTTTTTTTTTTAAATTAAAAACATACTTATTAAAAGTGCTGTGTAAATAATATATATGATTAAATATATTTAATAAATATAATTTATTAATAAATTGTAAATTTAAATGTATCAAGTTATGCAAGTTCAAAAAATTAATATTCATATTATAAGATATGATAAATCCACAAAAAAATTGTGTAAAAAGTCTTATCGGGATATTGGTTTGTGTGTGATAACTGAGGAATGCCTCTCTCGATCTTCTTCAAACCTTTACCGTTCATGAATATTATTTAAAGAAAGGTTTCAATATTACAGTAATATCCAGGCTAGACTTCTTGAGTATTGAGCTAAAACTCCTGGTCCTCTTTGAGCTGTTATATATTGATGGGGAAGCGCTAAATCTGTAGGTGTCAGAACACTTAGAAGAATTGAAAGAATTAGGTTTGATCCAAAGAAAGGTAAGGTAGATCCAGTACACAGGATCATGAGTCTCCTTACTGGCATTAGGTACTAAACTCCAGCCCCTGGACCTCTCAAGAGGGTTGAGCTATGGTTCCAAGATCTCCCAAGAGAGTTTAACTCCTCTGCCCCTGGAAGGTTTAGAAGTTGAACCTCAATTCATATTGCATGGGGTGAGGTGGAAGAGGCTGGGGTTATGGAATGCAGGGATACCTTTCTTGAATCAGGCAGTGATCCAGATCGCTTCTAGATCACTTTATACAAGTGATGGACTGAACACACCCACTCCAGGCTGAGGGACTGATTACCTCAAACTCCTCGTCTCCTTACACCTTTCTGCTTTGTATTGGACTGATGAAGCCACTGTGTGGCGAAACGTTTCCTCAATAAAGATTCCTAGATGCTTCTAGTTGTCAATTCATTCACGAGGGGAAGGATGAACGTGTATTGGGTCGTTCCATTCCCTGAGGACTGAGAGATATTCACCTTAGCTTCAAGGGGATGGTAGCTTCACTTCCTTGGATAAAGAGCCTTTCACTGGCATCAAGGTAAATCAACTTGAAGGATAATCCTGCAAAAACAACGTAGCTGGCGTTAGCTGGAACATTCATTAGTAGAACTTAACATTCCGTCAACGTTCCTACTCATGACTTGGCACAATGTGTACCTGAGTACGTAATAACAATTTCTGGGTCAGTGTTTGCTTTTTTCATCTATCAGGTTACCACTCATTCCGAATTCAAGGTCACTTCAGAGCGAGACCTTGATTTTGAAGGCTTGTTGATTCGAATAATTGGTGTTGCCCCTTTCTTCCTTGGAATGGAAGGGCAGTATAATAACTATTGTTACTATATTATTATTACTGTTATTTTTATACTAAGAAGAAGAAGAAAAAGAAGAATTGTTAGTGATAGAATAGTTAAATTTAGAATAGAGATAATTGTTTTAAGAGATTGTTAAGGTTGATCTCGAGGTGATTGTTATATTTGTAAGAGTTGTAACTCTTATAAATAATTGTTACTGATTGTTAATGTGGGATACACCTTTCACCATATTTAAAAAAATTTGGAAGATCACTGTTTGCTTATAATATCTGTGAGTTTAAGCAAAATGTACCTGTAAGCCACAGTATGTGGTCGAGGCACTGGGCAGGACGTGTGGGTAGCTGTAAGATCACGTCGGGTCGTATGAGGAGTCAAAAAGTTCAACATATGTTGTCCCGGGTAGAAATATTTGATGCGGCATCATGCGTGACTGGCCCAGAATGAGATTGCGAAAGGGAAATGTATTCAGGTAAGCTTAGGCATGAGGGTCAGGGCATCTGGGAGATTGTTTATCGCAGTGCAGACACGCATTCGTTGATTCTGACTCAGAAGTTGCTTCGCTTGGACTCTCAAATTTCGAGGTTGATTCACGCTGTGGATAGTGTGTAAATAACCCCAGGAGTGCGGTATTTTCTAGTCATCTAGTGTTCGTCCTTATAAAATCTTCCTTTTACATAAGAACATAAGAAAGGAGGAACACTGCAGCAGGCCTGTTTGCCCCTACTAGGCATGTACTTCACAATCCATCCCACTAACAGAATATTTGCCAAACCCAATTTTCAACGCTACCCAAGAAATAAGCTTTGATAATTCTACTTACTCATGAACAAGTCCCACTCAAATCCAACCCCTCTCACTCGTGTATTTATCCAACCTAATATGTTTCCCGTTTAAAATCAAGCAATTCCTACAGGCATCAGACTTTAATGACTGATGGTTAAAAAGTAGGCGTAAATTTTGGTGAATGTTGTACAATAACTGGAGAATGCATCTTCTGATCGACTTCAAATTTTTGTGTTAATGTATTTTCCTTAAAGGAAGTTTTGCCTTGATTTTAGGTTGTGCAAGTTTTAATGTGGTATCTTTAACATAACTGGAGAATGTCTCTTCTGGTCAGAAATAAAGTTAAATTTACATAATGTTCTTTTATTTTCCATAACTTTTATGTATCCTCAAATATCCTAAATTTGTATCCATCAGATAAGACAAATTGCAGATATAAGTCCAGATGTACTCCTATTGACCCTTTTGGGCCCTAGTTCCTAGGCCTTTTATGTTGCACTACCGTCCACGTGATAGATACGAGGTGCACAATAAACTAGCCACTACCATCCACAGGACGGATATGAGGTGCACAATAAACTAGCCACTACCCTCCACAGGACGGATATGAGGTGCACAATACTAGCCTCTACCATCCACAGGACGGATATGAGGTGCACAATAAACTAGCCACTACCATCCACAGGACGGATATGAGGTGCACAATAAACTAGCCACTACCATCCACAGGACGGATATGAGGTGCACAATAAACTAGCCACTACCCTCCACAGGACGGATATGAGGTGAATACTAGCTCTACCATCAAGGACGGATATAGTGCCACACTACCATCCACAGGACGGATATGAGTGACAATAAGCCACTACACGGACGGAAAGGTGCCACACTACCCTCCACAGGACGGATTAGTGCCACACCTCTACCATCCACAGGACGGATATGAGGTGCACAATAAACTAGCCTCATCCACAGGACGATATAGTGCACAATAAACTACACTACCATCAAGGACGGATATGAGGGGCACAATAAACTAGCGGCATTGGCTAGCAAATCTTCTATCTTTTCTCCTTCTTATATCATTTCTTTTTCTACCTGTGTTACAAGCTCTGGCTGCAAACGTTTCGAACATTTTTCTACAAGCACTTGATGAAAGTGTGCTGTATGACCCTAGTGGGTTTAGTCCTTTTTTATTATAAGAATAAGAATAATTCATGAAGGAGTTGAAAAAATAAATCACAGAGTAGTCTGGGTCTTGAACCCATAGCATATGAATCTTAAAAGTCACAAGCTGGTGGTGGCTTCCGGGGAAGGCTGTGTAAGACTTACAATCTTACCCCGGCAAAAGTATGTCAAGATCCCTCGCTTCGTGTGTGTGAGGTCGACTTGTTCAGTGTAGTGGTGACCGCTGCTGAGTAGTGTTCTGCTTATGTTATGCAGTGTTCTGCCTGTGTTACTTGTTACGTTGTGCCATGTTATGTCTTGAAAGCTCAAAAAAAGATAGAAATATACTGGTGAAACGCCTTTCTTTTTGGCTATTGAAAGTCACAGAAAGCAGGGAAAGTGAGACCGCTGTATCAAGAGGACAACTAAATATTATCTAACGGACGTCCATTGAAACGTTAATAACAGAACGTTTAGTGTCTGTTTTCACTCATGAACTTCTAGTAAATCGTATTTTTTTAGAGAACGTTCTGTGACAATTTTTCAAGAGGATGTAAAGGAAAAACGTTCACTTATCTTAAGACGCGCAGGGAAATGTTAGTGGACGTTCAGTGGACGTTTCTAAAGATGTAAATTTAAACGTTCATTATAGGACGTGAAAGGGAGACGTTAGAGAACGTTCATTGAAAGGCTCCCAAAAGGAAATCTAGTGAAAAGTTGATTCCGGAACGTGCGGTGAAACATTCATTCCAGAACGTGCGGTGAAACGTTCATTCCAGAACGTGCGGTGAAACGTTCATTAAAGGACGCCTCCCAGGGTAACATTGACGATGTTGAGTGTGGGCGGGTTTCTGAGCAAAGCCATGCTACCTCTGCTGCGCCTCCTGCTGGCCGGGGTGGTGATGCAGGCTGGCCACCAGGATGGAACGTACCACTACATCACAACAACAGACCTAAAATACGACTTCATCGTTGGTAAGATTCAACAACGAAAAAGGACACATGTGCAACTAATACTACATTTTATTGTGGCAACGTTTCGCCCTCCAGGAGAGCGAAACGTTGCCACAATAAAATGTAGCATTAGTTTCAATATTCGTTTTCCTAACATTTTTTTTTTAACAAGTGATGTACGTAGTGGAGGCAGGAACCATACATAGCTTTAAGACGAGGTATGATAAAGCTCATGAAGCAGGGAGAGAGGACCTAGTAGCGGTCAGTGAAGAGGCAGGGCCAGGAGCTAAGTCTCGACCCCTGCAACCATAATGTACTTGTAGTAAATAAAGATATTATATTATGATTATAAATTTGAAAATGTTCCCCCCTAAAGAATAATTTTCTTTGATAGCCTAGGTAAAGAGAAAATGTAAAATATTCTATGTAAAACTAATTCTTTTTAAAACGATCAATCTCAATGTTTTTTTTTTTTCATTTGAAAAGAAAATGGTTTTCTTATTTTTCATCCGTCAACATCTTGGTATGTCTTGTTTATTGTTTTTTTCACGTTTTTTTCTCTCAATTTTTTTTCCATCGTCCTTTTCACCCTTCCTTATTTCATATTATTTTTTTCCTAGGAAATTCAGATTGAGATTAAGATTTATATTCTTTATTTCAACATGTTACCATAATTTTTAAAGGGGTGGACCGGTAAGCCAGCGGAAGGCCTTGGTCAGATGACCAAAAGCTAACCTTCATGATACGATATTTGTACAGAGATGGAAGACATTTAGGTATGCATGCAGAAATCATGCACACCTAAATATGCAGAGCATTTCGGGCAGTAATAAGTTTATTCAGATACAGGTATACATAAATACAGTTACACAAATTATCATACATATCAGCATGTGTGTAGAGAACCTAGGATAACTTAGAAAGTCAGAGTGACTTATTTCCATTGGGTTCTAACTTTCACAGTCGCCGTCTGGTTGAATCTTCCCTTATACACAACTTTCCCTGTATGAATCTTAGTCGTGGCTTTGTCTCTGTAGATGCCTTCCTTTCCCATTACATTGTCAAATGCTCCAAACTTCAGAACACACGTGACTTAACCTAATTCTTTTTTCTCTTCTCTCTACCTCTCGTTCGTTCCTATTTTTCCTTTTTCTTGTTTTGGGTTTCCTTTCTTCTGCCCTTGTGGGCCCTTAGCTCGAATTAGACACAAGTGAAACATCTAGGTATCTTTACCTGTAGACATTTCGCATCCATAGGCTTTATCATTACATGGACATAATAGAAATATATACAGAAAACTGTGGAAGGTAAGAGATAAGTTGAGGTTATCAGACCCTCAGCCTAGGAGCAGGTGATAAGCACCGTAGTCTTGAAAAATCTGAACCACGAAAAGACTGGTACTGGAGTCAAGTGAGGCGCAGCAGACGAAGGCACTGTCACTGGTAGGAGGAACCGCCCGAGAGTTGGGCCAGGAGTTACCAAGTAGGTTGTGGTGATGTCCTCTGTTTCATGATTCCTTGATACAGAGGACGTCACCACAAGCCTACCAGTATACAAGCGCCAATCTTCTTGCCTGTGCTTCAGATTCTTCAAGACTACGATACTCATCACCTGCTCCTTGGCTGAGGGTCTGATCACCTCGTTACCCATTATTTGTTGTATGTATTTCTATTAAGCCACTGGATAACGTCTACAAGATACCCAGATGTTGCACATGTGTCTAATGCATCAATTTGCACATATGTTACTATGTATGATAATTGTACTTATGTATACCTGTACCTAAATAAACCTAATTACTTACTAATCTTTCAGTATCTGTGTATAAACACCGAGACGTGTGTTCTCTCAGACACTAGGATGTATACATTAGAGAATAATTCACTTAGGATTTTTGTCAAGGACAAGATAATAAGATAAGATTTGTTCGGATTTTTAACCCGGAAAGTTAGCCACCCAGGATAACCCAAGAAAGTCATTGTGGTCCTTCAATCTTGTCCCCCAGGATGCGACCCACACTAGTCGGCTAACACCTGGGTACCTACTTATTACTAGGTTAACATGGACAGAAAATGTGAGGAAACATGCCCAACGTTTCCACCCGGCCGGGGATTGAACCAAGGGCACCCAGTGTGAGGCGAGAGCGTTACTAAGCCACGGGGTCAACCTTATTTCCATTGTGGGCCTTTAATCCTCTCACTCAGGATACAACCCACACCCGGGTACCTACTATTTGCTTAGTGAACTAGGGCAGCAGATGTATAAGCAAGCATGCCCTACGTTTCCACTCGTGCCGGGGATCGAACCCCCGTTCCTCAGCGTGTGAACTGAGTCGGCATCAAATTAAGATACGAGACAGTTATGTGCAAGAAGGTGACTGTAAAACTTTCCCCGGATGATAATTGCAGATTAAGAGATGAGCTTTCAAGTACAGGATGACATGACTGTTAGATTAATTGATGGGTAATGCGATCCATTTTTTTTTATAAAGGAGTGGATAACCTTGCATACATGCGTAAGTGGTTGCCTAGTCACTGAGCGGGTCGCAATCCAGCCAAGACCCGCTCAGCTGGATATTTTAATGATTCCTGACGCGGGTCGTCACAAGAACATAAGGGAGGAACACTGCAGAAGGCCTGTTGGCCCATACTAGGCAGGTCCTTTACAATCCATCCTGGAAATAAATGGTATAAAATGTGTTTATATTTCCACAATCCATCCTACTAGGATAGCAAGGCCCACCGTCAGGAGGCATTTCCACGTTTCCTGACGAGCAAACATAGCCACCATGTGTCTTTACACCTGTGTCCATGTTAAACATGCATCATTAAAATCAGAAGTGAAAGCCAGTCCAGAAGTCAGATTCAATTATTGGTTGCCTTATCAACCAGGCTATTTCTGTCAGTTTCCAGCAAGCCGACATAGGTATCACAGCCTGGCTGATCTAGCACTTGTTGCACAAATCGGTTCAATTTCTTCTTGAAAATTAACAAGAAAGTCAACTAGAAGTCAGCATGTACAGCAGACGTTAATATACACTTGGAAAATCCTAGAGGGACTAGTCCCAAATCTTCACATGAAAATCACTCCTTACGAAAGCAAAAGACTGGGCAGGAGATGCAAGATCTCCCAATGAAAAGCAGAGGCTCCACGAGTACGCTAAGAGACAACACAATAAGTGTCAGAGGTTCAAGACTGTTCAACTGCTTTGCAGCATACAAAAGGAGGATTACCAATAGACTACTAGCTGTCTTCAAGAGAGAGTTGCACAGGCCCCTAAAGTCAGTACCTGGCTAGTCGGACTGTGGTTCGTACATCGGTTTAAGTGCGGCCAGCAGTAACAGCTTGGTTGATCAGGCCCTGATACACCAGGAGACCGGGTCACGGACCGGGCCGTGAGGGCGTTGACCCCCGAAACCTCTTCCAGGTATGTATGGTATCCCTCCTCCCGTATGTATGGTATCCCTCCTCCCGCATGTATGGTATCCCTCCTCCCGATGTATGGTATCCCTCCTCCCGTATGTATGGTATCCCTCCTCCCGTATGTATGGTATCCCTCCTCCCGTATGTATGGTATCCCTCCTCCCATATGTATGGTATCCCTCCTCCCGTATGTATGGTATCCCTCCTCCCGTATGTATGGTATCCCTCCTCCCATATGTATGGTATCCCTCCTCCCGTATGTATGGTATCCCTCCTCCCGTATGTATGGCATCCCTCCTCCCGTATGTATGGTATCCCTCCTCCCGTATGTATGGTATCCCGTTTTCATGCCTGGGACTAGAGGATGGAAAGAGAGCTTTCTGATTTTTTAACTTTGACACCCATACTTAGATAATACACGATAGTCCTTAATACTGGTAGAAGTAGATAGTTTTCGGCAGATAGCCTCGATGTGCAGTTCCAAATCCACTCTCTGTATTTCCTATATACTCCCAGGGAGTGCCCAGCATCGACCGTCGTCTCGTTCTTCCCAGAGGACAGGTAGTTGGGAAATCATAGAGACCTCGACAGACTTCACCGTCACCAAAACACAACTGCTGCAGTGGTCTACAGTATTTCATGAGGGAGATACAGCAAGACTTACGTTGGGGAGACGGATGGATGATGCCAACATAGCGTTCATCATTCGGCGCAGGCTACATTTCCCCTTAAGAACTTGAAGACAGAACCAAAACAAGTATCCTTGAGACTGACACAATTCACGTTCATGAGACCAGTGATACCAGTGAGACCATACTTGCTGGACCCATCGCTCATATCATCCATGATTTTTTTTAGCAAGCTAAACGCGAGCCATGAGGTAAAGCACTTAAGGTTGCAGAAGAAGTCATAGGGTAAAGGAAAAGGTTCAGGGTGACGTAAGAGGTGAGGTCAAAGGTGAGATATGAGACGAGATTTCTTTGCAATCATGTTATTATGATTTCTTGAGTCAAGGAGGTAAGGTTGGAGATGGAACAAGAGATGGGTAATATTATTCTAAGGCGGTGTATCAGTCTCTTCTCCACGAGATGTCTAGTCCTGGACAATACGTAATAGCAGTAATAACTGTCTCTCCAACACTGCAGTTACCAGAGAGTGTGACGTGACGCGGAGTGGGAGAAAGAGGGCAGGTAGCATGTCTGTCTGGAGATTAATGGGAGGAGGATCAAGCCTACCTACCTGGAGGGTATTCCGGGGGTCAACGCCCCGCGGCTCAGTCCTTGACCATGCCTCTCGGTGGATCAGGGTACTGATCAACAAGGCTGTTACTATTGGCCGCACGTAATGCAAAGTACGAACCACAGTCCGACGGGTCAGTACTGACTTTAGGTATCAGACAGCTCCTCTTGAAGGCAGCCAGGGTCTACTGGTAATTCCCCTTATGATGTATGGTTAATTTTCTGCTTACTTTACAGGAAGCTTCTGGTTATCCTGAGCATTTTCTCCAACCTTAAAATTAATTTAAAACTGCAGACATTTATAAGATTAAGTTTTCTACTTCAATGTTAAAATTTACACTCTGACAATTATGTAAATGTTTGGCATTTCTGATTATTTTTTTGGTAAGACAAATTATTATAAGGTTTGTACTGGGTGTCACTTATGTTGAAATAAAATTGAGAGTAAACATTATGAATGCAGGTGGTGGATGAGAACCTTTTCTGCATTTTCTGCAAAGGAATTACAAATTTCACGGCTTTTTATTTTCCTGGAGTTCTTAAATAGGTTGAGCCGAACACGTGGCATGTCAGAAATTTAATAATATATAATAAAATAGAATAAATAACTTTTCTATATTTAATATATCAAATTTTCTATCATAAATTTAGACCATACACTTGAGAAGTGATCACGAGACACTTCTTATCACAGGACAGTGTATAGCCATTTAACATAGTTGAATGTGTATAGCCATTCAACTAGTTGAATGGCTATATACAAAGTACGTACTTGTTTTCTGTAGTGTCTGTTTTGTTGCAGCTCTCTAGGAAGAGACAGAGTGCTGAGTTAAAGTTCGTACTACGTAAGCGTGTGTGTGTCCTTCCTTCCTCACCTTCTCTCTGTCCATGACATTCTGACACATGAAGCTTTCCATCGCCACCTCCAGTAACTTGGTGCCCCACGTTTCTGGTCCTCCATATGGCTTCAGACATTCCCAGTCTATTGCTTATGGTTGATGTCTCCCATGGCCACTAGTTTTGCATTGCCTGTGTGGGCTTTTCTGGTCACTTTTGTTATCGTAGTCACCGTCGCTCTTGTCATATTCCTGTCTTGGTCTCCTGCTGTTTAATGGTGGGTTGTACATCACTGCTATCACCACCTTGGGTCCCCCAGTTCTGAGTCTCCTTACTATGTATCGTAGTCGTTTGACCCCTCTTATCTCATATACCTGGAGTATACCTGGAAAGGGTTTCGGGGTTCAACGCCCCCGCGCCCCTGTCCGAGACCAAGCCTCGTCAGGGTCTGATGAACCAGGCTCATTATCAGGTACTCCACTTTTGTTTCATCAGTCCCTTTTAATTATTTGATATCCTGCTGGAAAGGTCGCATTTGTCACCTGCAAGAGTTTTGTCTCCATTAGTGCTATGAAGTCTAGGGATACCTCCATCATTTGTTCTTTCCATTCATCACTCTTGTTATTACATCTGCATTCGTATATCACACCTTGTTTCCTTTCTTTAATCGTGCTCTGGGTTTCATGTTCCTGTTCGCCTAACCTTTGCCCATATGACTTAGGAATAGGTGAGGAATAGAGGGAGGTGGGAAATGGGAGGTGTGGGTGTAGTGAATATAAGAATGAGAGCTGGTTGTGGGAATGGTTCATGATGTGAAAGGGAATGAGGGTGGGTGGGGAGCAGAGCGAAAGCCTGGGTTGTGCCTTAAGACGAGGAGAGGTTGAGAGTTCAACACTACTAGGAGTTAAGAATGAGGGTTTAAAGGGGAAGGCTACAGTTTGTATTGAGTTATTGCTTTTGAGGGAGAAGGGGGATGCTGTGGCTTGAGAGACTTTCTGATCCTTGTGTACTCAATGAGACTAAGCATTTAAAATGCATCTACAATACATATACAGTACATTTACAATGTATCTTCAATGCATCAACATCTACACTACATAGTTGAACTAAGCGTAGTTTGTCCCTGAGGCAGCATCTGCGTCTGTCGTTGTGTACATTAATTCATCTTCATTTCTTTGACGACGTCGTGTTCTCTCTCTGAGCTGTTGCGTCTCTACTGTTCCTTCCTGATGTTATATTCGTATCCCTCTCAACAATGGTTTCCGTTTCAGGATCCGGTCTGGTGCCGTATCTGTTGCAGAGATCAGTTTGACTGATCGTATTTTGTCCATTGCGTACTTTTCATTTCTCTGAAAATATGCCACCTCCCGTACCTTACCCTCACCATATATATGTTATATATGTGTGTGTGAGAGAGAGAGAGAAAAAAAAAAAAAGAGAAAGAGTGTGTACTCTGGTTCTCTAAAGTCATATAGTTTCCTTTTCACGAAACCTGTTTTGAAAGTTTAAGTATCTAGTGTTTTATTAATTACTCATTACTTTACCAAATTTTATAAATATCTATAATTATATTTCAGTCACAAGTTAATATAAGTTAACAGTTTGCCTTATGTGGTACAGTGGGCGGAGGGTCAGCAGGCAGCGTTGTGGCGTCTCGTCTGTCGGAGGTGAGACAGTGGAAAGTGCTACTACTTGAGGCTGGAGGTCCTCCTCCACCTGAGAGCTACGTTCCTGCCTTCTCCCTCACCTTCTACCTCCCCGGTGGCTACAATTGGCCTTACTACATCACACCGCAGAAACACTCACACAAGAGCTACGTAGGGAGGGTAAGTAGAAATATCAAAGACAGGTCACCTAGGAGTAGTTAGGTACCTGGGTGTAGTGAATAACGAGTCGACGACACTAGGAATATAAAACACACTTAACAGAGCCAGCCTTTTATATTAGACAAAATTTATGCCTTTAAGTAAATAGGACATGATAAATACTGTATAAATACTTGTTGTCTTTATCAAGACTTATGACCTAATGTGGGTAAAATGTCATCTAATAAAAATAGCTGACCCATTCACCTGACTTTTACATGCCTAGGTACATGGGTTCTCGCCTGCTGTTTCGGGTAGCATCATGGGCTGGACTAGACGTACGGGCAAGTCTTTCTTACACCTGGTGTCCCAGTTCACCTAGATGCATCTAGGCTCTTGGGTTATTATTAGTACCACCATTATCCTAGAACAATAACCTTGAAATATATTTTTTCTTGCTTACATGTCGACGAGCTAGTGTCAACATCTGAAGCTGGTTACCATGATTTATAAATCAGGGAATATAGCTGAATCATATATTTAATCATATTAAACTTTACCAGATGTATTAGAAAAATGAAATGATGTATTTATCCTCTATATCACTGCTTGTCAGCTCTTGTGGTGAGCCTCAGTATTTACTACCAGAGCCTTATGATTAACCCGAGTTAAAATACACATTAATTTTACTGTCACAGAGATAAATATGAATAATAGCAGATACCAGCACTTTCTAATAATAATAATAATGATAATAAATGTACCATCAGAGTGAGAGGTTGCTGCAGGGTCGAATGCTGGGAGGGTCGTCATCAGTGGGGGGTCTACTGTACATGAGAGGCAGCAGGAACGACTATGACCAGTGGGCAGCCCTAGGGAACCCTGGCTGGGACTACCTTTCGGTCTTACCCTACTTCAGGAAGTCTGAAAACTATCAGGGAGAGGAGACGGGCTACAGTGGTGAGATTTCAGTGTTGGTAACCGCATGTCAAGGACTCCTGTTGATACTTGTGTGTGTGTGTGTGTGTGTGTGTGTGTGTGTACTCACCTAATTGTACTCACCTAATTGTGGTTGCAGGGGTCGAGACTCAGCTCCAGGCCCCGCCTCTTCGCTGTCCGCTACTGGGTCTCTGCTCTCCCTGCTCCATGAGCTTTATCATACCTTGTCGTAAAACTATGTATGGTTCCTGCCTCCACTATATTTTTCTCTAGAATATTCCACTTCCTGACTACTCTGTGGCTGAAGAAATGCTTCCTAACATCCCTTTGACTCATCTGAGTCTTCAGCTTCCAGTTGTGTCCCCTTGTTTCTGTGTTCCCTCTCTGGAACATCCTGTCACTGTCTACCTTGTCGATTCCCCGCAGTATTTTGTATGTCGTTATCATGTCTCCTCTGACCCTTCTTCCCTCCAGTGTTGTTAGTCCTATCTCCCTCAACCTTTCTTCATAGGACAGACCCCTGAGTTGTGGAACTAACCTTGTCGCAAACCTTTGCACTTTCTCTAGTTTCTTTACGTGCTTGACCAGGTGTGGGTTCCAGACTGGTGCTGCATATTCTAGTATGGGCCTGACGTACACGGTGTACAGTGTCTTGAACGATTCCTTGTTAAGGTAACGGAACGCTAATCTTAGGTTTGCCTGTCGCCCATATGCTGCCGCGGTTATCTGGTTGATGTGCGCCTCCGGAGACGTGCTTGTGTGTGTGTGTGTGTGTGTGTGTGTGTGTGTGTGTGTGTGTGTGTGTGTGCTCACAGTATATCTGTACAGTATGTGTGTTTATTCTTAAGGTCATTTTCTGTTTGTCTGCCTCTGCCTCTATCTATCTGTCTGTGTCTGTCTGTCTGTCTCTATCTATCTGTCTGTCTGTGTCTGTCTGTCTATGTCTCTCTCTTTCCTTCCTTCAGTTGTATTCATGATATACATAATTCCACGTATGTCCCTTTTATAAATATGCATAAACAATTTTACAATTTTTTAAATATTTCTGTATGAATTCCAGAACTGTACCACGGCCGAGGAGGACCTATGGCTGTGACTCCGACAAGGAAACTGTCAAGGATGACCAAGGCATTCCTGCAAGCTGGCCAAGAACTTGGCTACAAAATCATCGATCCCAATGGGCATGAGCAAATCGGTAAAATATAATGGCCTGACTGGTAGAAGGAATAACGAGACCAACAACAATAATAGTCACGCAGTACATACACTACAGGACATGTCGCGTGACCGAGGTCCTAGGACCGACAGGGATCTATTAAAAATGTCCTCAGGTGTAAACAATGGCCTCAACTCAGTACTTTCGCTTCTTGATGAGTGCCACACATATTGAGAGGAGTGTCGACTGCCAGGGTCTTTATAGAGAATGAGATTTATAAAGGCGTGGCATGAGACACGTCTCTCCAATAAAGACAACTAGGTGTTACCCATGTGCCTCATCTCTCAGCTTGAGGTAATATAAAGGTGCTCAGAATTCCAAGCCATAGCTATGTAAACATCCATTTACTCGCTGAATTAGTTAGCTGAATAACAAATCAAATTCTTAAGCAATTTTATAAATCGTTACCAACAGGTGTTAAAATATTAACTCATTTTTGACATACTCAAAATTTTTTTTTAGAAAATTCCAATAGTTCCACTATAATTATTATACATATGAATTAGACAGCAACAACTTTGAGAAAAAGGTGTCTAAATTTTAGATTCTAATAGCTTTGTCATATATAATTAACGAATATAGAGGACATATTACCATATAGTAAATGCTTTAGAGAAGTCTTCAATATTTTAGCAAGGATAAGAGTCTCTAAAAGTGTGTGTGGGTGTGTGTGTGTGTGTGTGTGTGTGTGTGTGTGTGTGTGTGTGTGTGTGTGTGTGTGTATGTCAGGAGTTTGGGCCACTGGTCAAGGTGAACGGCTGATTATAGAAATAAAGGTCAAGACGGTAAGGTCGACTTAGAAGACTGACCTTGTCTTGTAAGAGGAAGTCATCCCAACTGAGAGCTGCAGTATTTTTAATAATTCGTGATTATTATTATTATTATTATTATTATTATTATTATTAATTAATAATTATTATTATTATTATTATTTTATATCCTAATTTTGAATTATTATTATTATATTTAGAGAGCGTGATAAACCGTACGGGTCACACATCACGCGAGGGACAGAGACAATGAGGTTCGATCCAAGGAAGGGGAGAACAAGTCCAATTCATTGGATCAAGAACCACCTTACCAGCGTCCCTCCCCCTTGTGGGGGAATGACCTGAACCTTGATGCTGCTAAAGGGCTCTTGATTCATAAAATTAGAGTCACTTTCCCTTTCCTTGGATTAAACTTGACTGTCCTCCATGCCCCAGGTACTGCATGACCCCTGTGGGCTTAGCGCTACCCCAGTAATAATAATAATAATAATAATAATAATAATAATAATAATAATAATAATAATAATAATAATGATAGTAATAATAATAATAATTAGTTATATATAAACTACGTCATTTTTAGAGTTGCAAAATTGAAAAATTCCTTTTCATACATCAATTTCAGGATTTGCACCGGCAGATTATACAGTCTTTAATGGCATCAGAGGGTCCACAGCAGAAGACTTCCTACGCCCGGCAGCGTCGCGGCCTAACCTTCACATAGTTCACAGCGCCACCGTGCACAAGGTAGCAGTTGTCGTACTGTTGACATAGTACTGGACAGGTCAAATTTTACGCCTATTCTTGTCGCCCTTGATGCTGGCAAGGGGCTCTTGATTCAGACAGTTGGAGTTAACCCCTCTTTCTCTTTCCTTGGATCAAGCACGACTATTTCCCGGCAATAAAAGACAGTGTCAGAGACGTTTCGCGACTAAGATGATTGATAATGCGGGTTTTAGTCAAATGATGGCCCGCTGCTTCAGCTTTTGGTTATCTGACCGAGGCCTTCCACTGGCTTATCGGTCCACCTTAAAAAATATAGTTATAATTGTGCTATTCTGGAAAAGTACGCTAACTCTTCCTATTGTAAAAAAAAATATATAACAGAGTAATATATATATTTTTTTAAATTGAATTCACTCCTGCATAAATATAACATTATGGCGGTCAGCAATTTTTACAATTGAAAATTATCCATTACCTATGTAACTTGCCTAGTCCCTAGACCCTTTATATACCTCTATATTTTGACACCAAAATAGTCCCTCAAATTCATTCTAATGAGGACATTAGAGCACTCCAGGATGATTTGAATAGACTGATGCAGTGGTCGGAGAAGTGGCAGATGCAGTTTAATATAGACAAATGCAAAGTTCTAAATGTTGGACAGGACAATAACCATGCCACATATAAACTGAATAATGTAGATCTTAATACTTGTGATTGCGAAAAGGATTTAGGAGTTCTGGTTAGCAGTAATCTGGGTTCGCAAAAAAGCTAACAGAATCCTTGGCTTCATATCAAGAAGTATAAATAATAGAAGTCCTCAGGTTGTTCTTCAACTCTATATATCATTGGTTAGGCCTCATTTAGATTATGCTGCACAGTTCTGGTCACCGTATTACAGAATGGATATAAATGCTCTGGAAAACGTACAAAGGAGGATGACTAAGTTGATTCCATGTATCAGAAATCTTTCCTATGAGGATAGACTGAGGGCCCTGAATCTGCACTCTCTAGAAAGGCGTAGAATTAGGGGGGATATGATTGAGGTGTATAAATGGAAAACAGGAATAAATAAAGGGGAAGTAAATAGCGTGATGAAAATATCCAGCCAAGACAGGACTCGCAGCAATGGTTTCAAGTTGGAAAAGTTCAGATTCAGGAAGGATATAGGAAAGCACTGGTTTGGTAATAGAGTTGTGGATGAGTGGAACAAACTCCCGAGTACCGTCATAGATGCTAAGACGTTGTGTAGTTTTAAAAATAGGTTGGATAAATACATGAGTGGGTGTGGGTGGGTGTGAGTTGGACCTGACTAGCTTGTGCTATTAGGTCTTATACCGTTCTCCTTCCTTAAGTGGAAGTGACCTAACTACCTGGAGCTTGCCTGGAGAGGGTTAACTCCAGGTAGTCAGGTCTAAGCCGGGGAGTGACATGGACCTGCCTCGCATGGGTCAGTAGGCCTGCTGCAGTGTTCCTTCTTTATGTTCTTATAAACATACATCCAGTACTGGAGGTGTTACGCCCCTATATTTTACACACACACACACACACACAATTATCCTTGATAATATGAGAAATCACGAAAGAGTTTGGAAGTTCACTGTATTTTTCACAGTGGTTGTTCTGCACACACACACACACACTATTTTTTAAAAAAAATATATATATATATATATATATATATATATATATATATATTATTATTATTATTATTATTTCAGATAGTGATGAACAAGAAGAGAGCCGTTGGAGTACAGTTTATGCATCGAGGGAAGGTGAGTGGGGTATCGAATAAGCAGAGTCAACATTTGTTTATGCAATAAATCTGCTAAATTAGCCTGAACCTAACGAATAACTATACACTGTTGATCGTACTGAAAATTAGTTTCTGTTACTTAGGTTTTTCCTTCAAATATTATCGGCGGTAAGTTAATGGATCCTAAGCAGAATTGAGCAAGTTTGTGCATTTATAGGCACGAAGATGTGAGTGAAAACTCACGAAAGTGCTCAGGCATTTCTTTGATTTTTGTGCAGTTGATTTATTTATATTTCTGTTTATCTTCGTTAGCTGAAGAAGGCGTGGGCGGTACGGGAGGTGGTAGTGTCTGCCGGAGCTCTCTCCTCCCCCAAGATACTCATGTTGTCTGGTGTGGGTCCATCACAACACCTGCAGGAACATGGGGTGAGTGGTGTGGGTCCTGCACAACACCTGCAGGAACATGGGGTCAGTGGTGTGGGACCAGCACAACACCTGCAGAAGCATGGGGTGGTGGTGGGCCAGCAAACACCTGCAGGAACATGGGGTGTGTGAATGTGTGGGTCCAGCACAACACCTGCAGGAACATGGGGTGTGGGGTGTGGGTCCAGCACAACACCTGCAGGAACATGGGGTGAGTGGTGTGGGTCCAGCAAAACACCTGCAGGAACATGGGGTCAGTGGTGTGGGACCAGCACAACACCTGCAGAAGCATGGGGTGAGTGGTGTGGGTCCAGCACAACACCTGCAGGAACATGGGGTAGTGGTGTGGGACCAGCACAACACCTGCAGGAACATGGGGTCAGTGGTGTGGGTCCAGCACAACACCTGCAGGAACATGGGGTGAGTGGTGTGTGTCCAGCACAACACCTGCAGGAACATGGTAAGGTGAGGTTGTCCAGCACAACACCTGCAGGAACATGGGGTGAGTGTGTTCCAGCCAACACTCTGCAGAGGGAATGTGGTGTCCAACCTAGAACATGAGAGTTTCCAGACAACACCTGCAGAAGTTAGGTAGAGAGAGTCTAACAACCTGCAGAAACATGTGCCAAACAATTTCAGAGAACTGTCAGCCGATGTTTCAATTCCTTAAGAACCATCAATTTCCGACTTAATTATGGTTTAGGACGGACCGGAACCTCGTCTAAGGTTTTCCCTTCAAACTGAGGATTTGTTGTAATTTGTTGCAGCCACGTTATTGTAGATTTGTCTTGAACTGTTCCAGCCTCGGTATTGTACATATGAATTGAATTGTTCCAACCACAGCATTGTAGATTAGTTATGAATTGTTCCAGCCATAGTAGATTTATGAATTGTTCCAGAAATATTGTAATTTTCATATTTATTTTTGGTTGCTTAGTTCTTTGCGTTGTTTGTCTGATTAACTTTTGGGTTTAGTGAAAGAATATTAACTGCAATGGTTGAATTATACGAGTGAATGTCCGGGCGAGTGAATGATTGGATTTATGAATGACTGATTAAATTGAATAAATGTCTGACTTGACTGAATGTCTTTTCGATTCTTATTTACATTTTTGACTACAAATAATTTATTAATTGGCTGATTAAATGATGAATTTATTTATTGACTGGATTACCTGGTTAATTGATTAAAAATAAATTATTTTCTGGCTGATTAAATTATTTAATTATTTATTGATAAGTATGAAACTAGAACAGGAAATTGATTGTATTAGTTATTTCTTTAAGTTCGATTAATTAACCAAGAAATTATTAAAAGTACACTCAGCTGTTGTACATTGTTTGGTATTACTGAGCTTTATTACTGAGCTTTATTACTAAGCTTTATTACTGAGCTTTATTACTGAGGTTACTGAGGTTACTGAGCTTTATTACTGAGGTTTACTGAGCTTTACTGAGCTTTATTATGAGGTTTACTGAGCTTTATTACTGAGGTTTACTGAGCTTTAACTTGATAAAACTCTACACAAAGCGTAACGTTGCAGCTGCAAACGTTGTTACTTGTGTTGGATGAGTCTTATTAGAGTCAGCTGGCCAAGTGGTTAACGCACTGGCCTGTGAGTTTTAGGACTCACTTGCCACGGGTTCGATTCCCACCCGTTCCCTGATTTGTTTGCAATTGTGTTATTACATTTCGTAGATTCTGTAACCTGTGTATTTTCTTCATTACTTTTGCATTGCTGTATCCAGTGACTACAGTGTTTTAACTGGTTAAAATTGTTACAAATCAGTAGATAGCATCAGCTAATGTATTTCTTCTAATTATTTAAAGTTTCTGTAGTTAAAACGAAGTTTCCGAGTGAAAGTTTGGATCACCTGCAGGTGCCTGTTGTGGCGGATCTGCCAGGCGTAGGCACGAACCTGCAGGATCACTTCAACATTCAAGGACTCACATGGACCGTACCTCAGGGAGTCCTCAACCCACCCGACAACCTGGTTGCCCTCCATCAGTATCTCAACAACAGGACAGGTCCGTCTCTCCTACCATGACAGGTCTCTCTTACCATGCTAGATCTGTATCCCCTACCCATGTCAAGTACCATGTTAGATACGTCTCTCCTACCCATGTCAAGTACCATAATAGATACGTCTCTCCTACCATAACAGGTACTATGTCTTGTACGTCTCTCATACCATGCTTTCTACAGTTCACCGTAGTCGTGAAGAGTCTTAACGACTATGATGCTCTTCACACCAACTCACATAAATAAGGCTGAGGGACTGATTACCTCATCTTTTGTATATAGTTCTTATCTTCCAGTTATGTCCTTTAATTTGTATTGTTAAAGCCACTGGATGGCGAAACGTCAACAATAAAAATTCCCAGATAATCACTGTTTAAGACATGTTAAACAGTGACCCATTTGACTCATAGCAACAGTGATATACTGTTGTCAAGAGACAACCTGTGACACATTTAGCAAGTTAAGGAAGGTAGGATATTGAATGACACCTCTACTTTCTGAATCTTCTACACTGTGGAACTGGACAGAAATCTCTGACCACAAACAGACTTTTGTGAGAAATATTCAGTTCGTTGAAATTCTGCACATGCACGTTAAATGCACGCTCGTTGTTATGAAACATTTACTACTGTGAACTTGATATACGAAGACCTTACTCGGACAACGAATTATCACATGCGGATAATATATGCATTTGTATAGTCCCCATGTCAAATGTTGAATGCCAGTTATATTATTGTTCCCACCATTTACACTAAAATCCGAAAAAAAATGCCTGAGAAATTAAACAAAATGTCTATAAAACGAAAATGTCTGTAAAATGAAAAAAATGATCGCTTATTTCTTTAACAGTGTTTTGTGTTGCCATCAGGACCCTTCTCGGAGCCACTAGGGGAGAAGACCAGTGCCTGGGTGACCGTCGCTTCTGACGGTGTACACAGGAAGACCCCAACTGGCCTAA
Organism: Cherax destructor; assembly: GCA_009830355.1. Taxonomy (NCBI): domain Eukaryota; kingdom Metazoa; phylum Arthropoda; class Malacostraca; order Decapoda; family Parastacidae; genus Cherax; species Cherax destructor. Next base: position 58,859 of record WNWK01001489.1, on the reverse strand, counting down.
TGTTCAGTGCCACATCCTCACCCCGCCCATATCATTCGACTTGGGGTTCATTACCCCAGAGTTGACCAGTCTGGAATATAATGTGAGTGACCCATCACATGCTAACGTTAATTCCATGTTATTACTGGGTGTTTGATGAATTATTCTGTGAGGGATGGTTGTTGTATTGTCCTCTCAGCGGTGGTTGTTGTATTATTCTGTGAGGGATGTTTGGTGTATTAACCTGCGAGAGAGGGTTGCTGTATTATCCTCCTAAGGGTGTTTGGTGTATTAACCTGTGCGATCGCTGTTGGTGTATTATCCTGGGAAAGTGTCGCTGTGTATTATACTATGCAATGCGTAGTTAATACATTATCCGGTAAGACAGGAAGTAAATAGCGATCTGTTGTGAGTATTTTCACTTCAGTTTACAGGCCTATTGCCAAATAAAATAGAAAGACTACTAGCATCAGTTTAAACAACTGGCTCAACCCAACAATAAAAGAAACAGCTCCCTTCCTTGAAGGCCTCTAACGTTTGTTTTGGTAATTCTTTAAGATCTTGCATATGAAAGGAAATTAAACGAGCTGTGATTGGAGGAGAAACCCAGAGGTGTAAGGGACTGCAAGATATCGAGACATAAATTAAAGTTGTATTGTCCTAAAAGGGAAACCAAAGGGAATCCCTCGCTTCGTTTAGATACCAAAACATTAGAAAACACTGTAGAAGTCCCCCCAATTAAAATAAGTTACATTGAATTATTTACTCAATTAATTCAATAAAATGAGAAAATTTGGACATGTGTCACCCAATTACATCGTGAACCTTTTGGCCAGGAAGCCTCGCCATTAGTCATCATACTTGATATAACACTGTTTTAAGCCTGCAGCATCAGGTCACTCACACAATCATTACACAACTTGATCTCCGGAGGGAATGATCGTTCTTAAATACGATTCTAAGCATATTTCTGGATATATGCGAATACTGTATAGGTAAAAAGTATACACTGAAGGAGGGAAGGGATATCCCGGTTCTGAGGATCATTATGATGTCTGCGTTCTAGCAAGACAGCTATTGAATGAGTGATTATGAATGTGTTTCCTTTTTGGGCTCACCTTACCTTGGTAGGAGACGGCTGGTGAGTTGATAATAATAATTTCTTTTAAACTTTACATAATTTAATGTCTTGCCTTAAATTTACTATGTATATTTTTATAATAAAGTGCTAAGAACGTGAGGATCCTCCGTCCACTGATAACATCCCAGTCTGTGACCAGCCAGGCTGTTGGTAACTGTCCCTCTGTTTGCAGAGCTACGTGGAGTACTTCAAACCTGTGTTTGGCAAAGAAGGTTTCACCATGGCGTGCCATATTATGAGACCTAAAAGTCGAGGCACTGTCACTCTCAGGTCCAATGACCCTCAGCACCCTCCACTCATTGACCCGAATTATCTGAGTCACCCTGACGACTTGGCCATCCTTGTTAGTGGTAAGTAGACACCCTGATGACCTGACTATCCTCGTCAGTGGTATTTACCCTAAAGACCTAACCATCCTCGTTAGAGGTAAGTAGTTACCTGACGACCAACCTCGTCATTAGTAATTAGTCACCCTGGTTACTTGACCATCCTCGTTAGAGGTAAGTAGTTACCTGATGAACAACCTCGTCATTAGTAATTAGTCACCCTGGTTACTTGACCATCTTCGTCAGTCTTAAGCAGTAACCCTATATAAACGGTTTAGAAAACTGACATTTGTGTAACATTTGGGTATCTTCATTGGGGAAACGTTTCGCCAGCCAGCGGCTTCATCAGTCCAATACAGTGAAGAACGGTTTAAGATGAAAAGAAGTTTGAGGTAATCAGTCCCTCAGACTGGAGATGAGCTCAGTCTATCAATTTTGATAAAATACAGCATATGCGCGGAGAATGGGCTTATATACTGAAGATAGGTGAAGCGAAGCAGTTGAAGGCCGAGTCACCAGTGGAAAGATCCACTAGTGAAAGTAGGCAATGCCTGTAGGTTAGGCAAACATCATGTTGCTGTGTCTGAAAGGTATATAAATGGTTTAGAACACAACATCTTGGGATCTCGATGCAAGGAATTCTTCAGTGTTTGCCTAACCTTTAGACATGACTTACTTCCACTAGTGGATTTTTCCACCGGCGACGCCGCCTACAACTGCTGCGCCTTACCTGTCTGCAGTTTATAAACTCCTCCGAGCATATGCTATACTTTAATCAAAATTGATGGACTGAATACATCTCTAGGCCGAAGGACTGATTACCGCAAACTCCTCCTCATCTTCAACCGCTCTTCTCTACATTTAGACTGATGAAGCCATGTCACCCTGATCAAGTATGTCACCCTGGTGACCTGAACAACCCTCCTCAGTGTAAAAACCTCCCGTCAAGGGGCTCTTGATCTAAGAAACTTGAGTTACCCTCCCATCCCCCTGGCTCTGTATGACCCCTACGGGCTTAGCGCTTCCGAGTGAATAATCCTCAGCTTTCTAATACAAATTTAAAGCAGACTTTTTCACCGTTAAAATTCACTGTCGAGGGCTAAACCAGTAGGATTCTTAAAATACCTGGGAAATAAGAAAAGAATCAGGTTTGGTCCAAGGAAAGGAAGGGAAGCTCCAATTCCTCACCTCAAGAGCCCCTCACGAGCAACAAGGTTCCTCCTTCCCCTTAAAGGGAATGAAGGTAAATATATTATTACGGTCAAGAGTGAAGGTCATTAAACAGCAAAATTAGTAATTAATAATGTATATTCATCATTAATGGATTCAGGGGAAATCTGTTACTTGGACTCGAGTCCTGGAGGTCAGAAGATAGATAAGATTTGTTGGGATTTTTAACCTGGGGGAGGGTTAGCCACCCAGAATAACACAAAAAAGTTAGTGCGTTATCGAGGACTGTCTTATTTCCATTGTGGTCCATCAGTCTTGTCCCCCAGGATGCCACCCACATCAGTTGACTAACACACATACACACACACATTACGCACACACACACATCACACACACATACATACATACATACATACATAACAGGCCTAGTGTCTAATCGACATGTGCCTAGGACAAAATGACAACTAACCCAGGTACCTACTTACTGTTAGGTGAACATGGACAGTAGGTGTAACGAAACATGCCCAATGTTTCTACTCGGCCGGGAATTGAACTACGGACATTTAGTGTGTGAGGGAAAAGCGTTTTACCTACCGAGCCACTAGTGGCTGCACCCTGGAGGCGTGAGCAAGTTGCAGTGCGTTGAAGCAAGTTGCAGTGCGCTGAAGCAAGTTGCAGTGCGCTGAAGCAAGTTGCAGTGCGCTGAAGCAAGTTGCAGTGCGCTGAAGCAAGTTGCAGTGCGCTGAAGCAAGTTGCAGTGCGCTGAAGCATCTGAATTGCGATGTTTACACATGTCTGGCTACACAACTATTGACTGAATGACTAATGTTTCTTATTTTGGGGGGTGGGCCATCCTTCCTTGGTGGAAGACCGCTGGTCTGAGACAGGGCCGTGGTGGCTCTGACCCCGTGAACCGACTCCAGGTAAACCCACACGGCTATGGAATGATACTTAATACTTCCATTTTTATGGCGTGTTACCGTTTCTTGGTGAAAGACAGCTGGTGTGGTAAATAAAGTGTTTTTCTCAACAGCTGTGCGGTTTCTACTGAGAGTGGGCAACACGACATCCTTGGCACGCGGTCTAAGTGCTGAGTTCCACGACAAGGTGAAACTTTTTGCTTTCGTTTTTTTGGGTCCGTGTACGTAAGTACATACACAGCAATACTCCTAGTTTTACTCAACAAACTGCATTTACCTAGTTATACCTCTCCAATATTGTCAATAAGTTCTGTACTAGACACAAACATGTACTATAACTCAGTCACATTCAAAATAGCTTGCTTCTCTGCGCAATTGTAACAGACGATTTTAAGTCCAACACTGTTCTAATTGATCGTTCAATTAATTCCCCTGGTTTAAATGGTCAAGATAAAACCCGCTTTCCTGTTATTTGTTAGTCTATCAATGTAGGAGGGATGACTAAAGCCCCGTTCGTTGACTGGAGAGAACATTACTTTAAGCCTCTGGTCAAAATGCCTAGAGAGAACCTTGTCTTTACAGTTCTTCTCTCTCAATAATTTCTGTAATCATCCTCAAATCTTGCAGTCTTTGATCCCATATGTAAAAGTTTTGCTTAAATCTCTTAAATGAGGCCTGGTCATAGACCGGACAGGGGGGGCGTTGACCCCCGAAACCCTCTCCAGGTATACAGCACTTTCGATAGTCATTGGATCAAGAAGTTTGTAAGAGAATAAGTGTCACTGCATATGCAACATTTCACATACTTAATACAAGACTAACATGCCTGAGATCTTATGTAAATGTACATAACATTCTAGACACACACATATGTGTACCGGGATAACGTTCCCTGTTCAACCAGTAGGCTGGGGTAACCTGTGACCAGTCGCGAATACTTTCTCTTGATTTCCATTAGTAAAAAGTGAGGTCCAGGAGATAGTGTATCTGGTATAGACTGAGATGTGAGAACTTTGATGGTATGTATGAAGGTAACATCGATGAACTCTTAGAAAAATATAAATGATCAGAAGAAATGCGCTAGGAGATCAATTCTCGGTTATAAGAGATAAAATATGACGAGGAAGAACAAGATAAACAGTCAACACTGCTGAAGTTTCACTTCCATCTTTAAAACATTCACTAGAATTATTGATAAAATTCACCATTTTTAAAGTACTGAAGGGCCCCGCTTATACAGCAGGTTAGATTCTGGGCTACTGCTGTAAAGTGAATCATAGTTGTTGTTTTTTTCTCTCTCTCTCTCTTTCAAATACAGATAAAAGCCTGACATGTCTACACTACCATATATCAGTGCGAAATATAACTAGGTCTAAAAAATGCATATGCAGTACACACATTACTTACCTTAAAATATTTTCATCCTTAGCTTATAGAAGTCTGAATAAATGAAGAATGGGTATAACTGAAAACCGCTGTATAAGTGAAACGCTGTAAAGCTAAATGCTGTAAAGCGGGTCTCTCCTGTATTAGGATATTTTTCTTTAAATTTCGGTATTTTTGGGTGATTTCTTACATTTAACTTTACATAATAAAAATTATTCATAACGCCGCACTGTGAGAAGATTTTACTCTATTATAATATTTAAAATATCTAAAATTATATGGGCATTGTTACCGGAACTATGAATGCATTAATACCAAACATTATGAATACATTAATACCAAACATCGTGATAGCTCACTCCTACCAATTCCAATATCTCACTTTAATTAACTTTCTGTTTACTGCGTCTGTTCAACTCACATTTCCACTCTCATGGTCGTAGGCAAATGCTTTATTAATATATTCATTTACCTTGTATTATAATGGAAGACGTATTTAATAAATAAAAAGTTGATGTTTGACTGGAGTGGAAACAAGAGACTTTCACATTGAATTCTCACAGCAATGATAGTTATAAATATATTAATTATAATGAAAATGTTATTTCTGTGGGTGTTTTGGCTACAGCCTCTGCCAGGCTGTGAGACGGAGACATACGACAGCGACGCCTACTGGGCCTGCTACGTGAGCCATCTGGCCGCCAGCTACCTACACCCAGCTGGCACCTGCAAGATGGGACCTCAAACTGATCCCTTCAGCGTGCTCGACCATCAGCTCAAGTAGGTGAAGCCCCTCAGTGAGGGATGCCCTCTTGCCTCTGAGGCGTTCTCGATCCAAGTGACTGGAGCACCCATCTCCTTGGATCAAACCTGATTGAATCTCACACGAGTTTAGTGCATCCCTAGGAATATATATAGATGAATTGTATCCACGAATAAATATATTAATGTTAAAATTGTCATTTGTAATACAGGGACTTAAAAGGCAGTGTGTTTGTTTATGTATGTGTGTACTCACCTAGTTGTGGTTGCAGGGGTCGATTCACAGCTCCTGGCCCCGCCTCTTCACTGACCGCTACTCTGTCACTCTACCCGCTCCATGAGCTTTATCATACCTCTTCTTAAAGCTATGTATGGATCCTGCCTCCACTACATCACTTCCCAGACTATTCCACTTCCTGACAACTCTGTGATTGAAGAAATACTTCCTAACATCCCTGTGGTTCATCTGAGTCTTGAACTTCCAACTGTGACCCCTTGTTACTGTGTCCCATCTCTGGAACATCCTGTCTCTGTCCACCTTGTCGATTCCACTCAGTATTTTATATGTCGTTATCATATCTCCTCTATCTCTCCTGTCTTCCAGTGTCGTCAGGTTGATTTCCCTTAACCTCTCCTCGTAGGACATACCCCTTATCTTCGGGACTAGCCTTGTTGCAAACCTTTGCACTTTCTCTAGTTTCCTTACATGCTTGGCTAGGTGAGGGTTCCAAACTGGCGCTGTATACTCCAGTATGGGCCTAACGTACACAGTGTACAGGGTCCTGAACGATTCTTTATTAAGATGTTTTAATGCTGTTCTTAGGTTAGCTAGGCGCCCATATGCTGCAGCAATTATTTGGTTGTTGTGCGCCTCGGGAGATGTGCCTTGTGTTATACTCAGCCCAAGATCTTTTTTCTTGATTGAGGTTTGTAGTCTCTGGCCCCCTAGACTGTACTCCGTCTGCGGTCTTCTTTGCCCTTCCACAGTCTTCATGATTTTGCACTTTTTGGGGTTGAACTCCAGGAGCCAATTGCTGGACCAGGCTTGCAGCCTGTCCAGATCCCTTTGTAGTTCTGCCTGGTCCTCGTCCGATTGAATTCGTCTCATCAACTTCACATCATCTTCAAACAGGGACACTTCGGAGTCTATTCCTTCCGTCATGTCGTTCACAAATACCAGAAACAGCACCGGTCCTAGGACTGACCCCTGTGGAACCCCACTCGTCACCGGCGCCCACTCTGCCACGTACCATGACTCGCTGCTGTCTTCCTGACAGGTATTCCCTGATCCATTGTAATGCCTTCCCTGTTATCCCTGCCTGGTCCTCCAGCTTCTGCACTAATCTCTTGTGTGGAACTGTGTCAAACGCCTTCTTACAGTCCATGAATATGCAATCTACCCACCCCTCTCTCTCTTGTCTTACTGCTGTCACCCTGTCATAGAACTCTAGTAGGTTTGTGACACAGGATTTCCCGTCCCTGTAACAGTGTTGGCTGTCGTTGATAAGATCATTCCTTTCTAGGTGCTCCACCACTCTTCTCCTGACTATCTTCTCCATGACCTTGCATACTATACATGTCAGTGACACTGGTCTGTAGTTTAGTGCTACGTTCCTGTCTCCTTTTTTAAAAATTGGAACTACATTTGCTGTCTTCCATACCTCTGGTAGTTGCCCTGTTTCGATAGACGTGTTGAAGATTGTTGTGTGTGTGTGTGTATGTGTGTGTGTACTCACCTCCTAGTTGTACTCACCTAGTTGTGGTTGCAGGGGTCGAGTCATAGCTCCTGGCCCCGCCTCTTCACTGGCCGCTACTGGGTCACTCTCCCTGCGCCATGAGCTATATCATACCTCTTCTTAAAGCTATGTATGGAACCTGCCTCTACTACATCGCTTCCCACACTATTGCACTTCCCGACCACTCTGTGACTGAAGAAATACTTCCTAACATCTTTGTGTGTGTGTGCGCGCGCGCGCGAGCTCACCTATTTGTGGTTGCAGGGGTCTAGTCATAGCTCCTGGCCCCGTGTGTGTGTTGGGGAAGGATGGGGAGGCATAGGTAGGGAAAGGCTGAAATTGCGTGTTTGTTGTTGATGCACTGATGTTGGTGTGTGAACTGTGTGCGTGCATAATGGGAGTGTGTCACGTTGAGTGTGTGTCACTGGCTGACTGTATTGTCTGCTGCCTGCAGGGTGCGTGGTGTTGGAGGTCTCCGTGTGGTGGACGCGTCCGTGATGCCCGTCCTGGTCTCAGGCAACACCAACGCTCCAGTCATCATGATTGCAGAGAAGGCAGCCGACATGATCAAGAGCGACTGGCGAGCTGTCTGACTAGGAATGCAATTTAATCACTCCGATAGAGATTCCAAGCGCTTGTGTGCATTATTAGTGACGTTCTCAAGCAATGTGAGAGAGTACGAACGACCTAGGGAAACTCTATTGGTGAATAAGGTCTGAACTAAGCTTATTGACTTCTAGAGGGGTCAGTAAAGCGGCATATCGCATATTCACCACCAGCAAAGAATATTGTCAACTCGCGGTGTACAATATACACCTCACTGTGTATATACCGATATACATCTCCCTGTGTATATATTGATATACACTACACGGTGTATTTATCGGCAATGTATTATCCTAAGTGGTTAAATTGCATAATAAGATATCGCTCGCAGTTTCTCATCCTGTTGTTTAATAATGTGTATTAATGTTATTTATAATTATAATAAAGTTAAATACATTTTAATTTATGATTTTTTGTGTATTATTAGTGTCCTGCTTTGTAAGAAATTAATTCACTGTTTTGGATTCAATAAAAGTAACTTTTAAGAAGGAAATTCAATAGACTCCATATAGTTAAAAGCTTATGGACTTTGCAATGGTCATTCAGGTTGCAGGTTAACTGTGAACACCATTCAAAGATGTCTCTAAACCCTAATATAAACATAATGGAAACACATTGTATGGGCCAGTAGGCCTTCTGCAGTGTTCCTCCATTCTTATATTCTTATACCTATGAAGGGGTTCTAATGTTGTGCAGTACCTGCTAACCATTAGAACTGGGCAAGAATCTAATTTTGTTTACTGATGCATGATATTTTAATCACCCCAATATAAATAATAGAAATAGATATTAATCTGGCGAACTCTGTCTATTTCTATGAATTAGAATTTCAACATTTTTAAAGAATATAATATGAATAATTAGGCTCGATACTATGGTACAAAGTAATGCTCGATTCCTATACAATATTCTGCATTATATTACATCAATAGACAATAACAGTTACATTGTGACAATGTACTATTGAATCATGATGCAGAAATAGAATAATAGGGCGATATAATAATAATGATAGCATTCACCACTGTAGATTATAGATTGTTTGCCTGTCGTGTTCAACATATACCTAGAAAGTGCAGTATTTCAATATTGATGTCTACTAGTGGCTGGATTATGTACTGACCCATAGCACTGGTTACCAAGTGCTGCGTACAATGGCTCGTATCTGTCTGTTACCGAGGATGATGCCATTACTAATATTCCTGCTGGAGGATATGTTGACATGGAAAGTCCTTTTGTAAATATACTTATTAGTGGAGTTAGCTTTGCGTGTTTGGATGTGCAATACAGCGCGTGAGTGTTTGGATGTGGAGGTAAACATTGAGTTTAAGTGGAGAGGGGATGATGTAATGAGTTAAGTGGCAACAGATTTCGAGTGCAACATCAGGGAGGCCATCTCTTGTGTGCACGCGACGGCTGCGACAGTAAGCAGCACCTCGTCTGCTCGCTCGCAAGACCTGTCGAGCAGCGGCGTCGACAGCTCACCGTCACCTGGAGACCATGGGTCGTCACCTGTGGCTAGTGTGGTGCTTGTGGTGCGTCACAGGGAGGACAAGAGCCACTCCTACATACAACACTGCTACTTCAGACCTAGCCACGGCTCTCACGAACAAGATCACTACCAGGACCTCCCCAATACACACAGCCAGTCGGAATTGTCACGAATGCTTGAAGAACAAATGGAACTTTTTGATGGTCTGTACTGATAACATTGCAATTTGTGTTGGCAATCAGTAACATTTAAAGTAGATGAAAAACTCTATCACCAACACCTCCTCCATCTTACACAACCATCTATTTCAATTTTGATATGCAACGCAGAGACCCCCCCTCACGATATTTTGCCTGCCATGAATACAGAAATAATGTATTATAACGAATAACATCTTGTGAAGATCAAAGGGAAAAATAATGATAAAATGCATTTGCATTTTCTTGTATGTTTTTACTGCTTCGTTGCTTAAATAGGAATACAAGAGTACAGTAGAAGGCCTACTGCCGCATGCTAGACTGGTCCTTACACACACACACACACACACACACACACACACACACACACACACACACACAAAGGAGCTGAGTCTCGACCCCTGCAACCACAATTAGGCAGTACACACACGCATGCTAACTTAGTCCTACACATACACACACCAAATAACTGCTGCAGGATATAGGCTTCTAGCAAACCTAAGTATTGCATTCCGACATCTCAATAAGGAATCGTTCAGGACTCTGTCTTTCTACAGGTGCAACTGTGTCTTTCTACATGTGCAACTAATGTGTCTTTCTACATGTGTAACTAATGTGTCTTTCTACATGTGTAACTAATGTGTCTTTCTACCTAACACTAATACTTTTCTCAGTGATGGGTAAACAGAGTACACGTGCCTGCATTGTTTTTTTTTTTGGCCATCTAAAATAATTGGTACAGTCTCTGATGAATAAGACCCATCTGTAACACCTGGGTATATTCATTCTGAAGACGTTTCGCCCAGCAGTGGTCTTATCAATTCAATACAAAGGTGCAGAAACTGGTGAAGTAGAATACGAGGTAATTAGTCCCTCGTCATTAAGTCCCGGTGGTGAAACTTTTAGCAATAAAATACTATAAGCCTCATTTAATTAACATATTTGTCGATATGTAATACCACTGAAATGATAAGTTTAATGAATTTTTAGTAGTCAATTTGTCCAGGTTTTTACAAGTTATTTATTCCTACCTTCCATGCACACCTCACGCATATTTTCCTTATTCAACGCATTATTGCAATAGTGATATGCAATATTGCAAGATGAAGCATCAGACACGCATGCAACACATGAGTATCGTTATTTGAAGATCTTTCGAAAATATATATATATATATATATATATATATATATATATATATATATATATATATATATATATATATATATATATATATATATATATATATATATATCTTGCTCTGGTGCCCTGGTGAGAAGTGCCATAAATACTAATGGTTGAAAACATACATAAGCACTGTACTGATGGGTGTGAAGTGAGAAACCACGAAAACCATCTTCAGTCATAAGAGTTTCTCTAGGATGGCAGGTAGTGAAGACAATTATAATAGAAAGTGTGCACAGAGCAAATCTATATTGCAACGTTTCGCTCAGTGGAGATCTTGAACAAGTCATGACTCTCAATTGATAAATTTTCGAAGATTGCTTTTCAAGTGTCAATCTACCAGAAGAAGGCGCTAGACGGAGGCGAAATTGTTGGCTGGTTAACTTGATTTAATTTGGTCACCACCAGTCAAGCATAATTTAAGCCCTAATACAGGGATTTAAGTATACCGTGTGCATACATATACCTCTCATTGTATATATCCGGCGAGGCAAAATACACAGCTATATTTCCATTATACAGATAACATACAGATATCTTATTTTTGGGGACAAAATGGTTCCTCAACTTTCTCACAAATTTTTATTAAAACCTTATTATTAATTATAATAAAAAAGAAGCGCTAAACCTAGTTAAAACCTTAAAACCTCAGTTGTTTATATTAAAAAAGTTAGGTATTTTCCTAGTTTATACATACTAGCTAAGGTTACTTGTTTATTTGTTTGACTTCATACTAGCTAAGTTTATTTGCTTATTCGTTTGACTTCATACTAGCTAAGGTTACTTGTTTGTTTGACTTCATACTAGCTAAGTTTATTTGCTTATTCGTTTGACTTCATACTAGCTAAGGTTACTTGTTTATTTGTTTGACTTCATACTAGCTAAGTTTATTTGCTTATTCGTTTGACTTCATACTAGCTAAGGTTACTTGTTTATTCGTTTGACTTTATACTAGCAAAGGTTACTTGTTTATTCGATTGACTTAATACTAGCCAAGATTACTTGTTTATTCGTTTGACTTCATACTAGCTAAGGTTACTTGTTTATTCGTTTGACTTCATACTAGCCAAGGTTACTTGTTTATTCGTTTGACTTCATACTAGCTAAGGTTACTTGTTTATTCGTTTGACTTCATACTAGCTAAGGTTACTTGTTTATTCGTTTGACTTCATACTAGCCAAGGTTACTTGTTTATTTGTTTGACTTCATACTAGCTAAGGTTACTTGTTTATTCGTTTGACTTCATACTAGCTAAGTTACTTGTTTATTCGTTTGACTTCATACTAGCTAAGGTTACTTGTTTATTCGTTTGACTTCATACTAGCCAAGGTTACTTGTTTATTCGTTTGACTTCATACTAGCTAAGGTTACTTGTTTATTTGTTTGACTTCATACTAGCCAATGTTACTTGTTTATTTGTTTGACTTCATACTAGCCAAGGTTACTTGTTTATTTGTTTGACTTCATACTAGCTAAGGTTACTTGTTTATTTGTTTGACTTCATACTAGCCAAGGTTACTTGTTTATTTGTTTGACTTCATACTAGCCAAGGTTACTTGTTTATTTGTTTGACTTCATACTAGCTAAGTTTATTTGCTTATTCGTTTGACTTCATACTAGCTAAGGTTACTTGTTTATTTGTTTGACTTCATACTAGCCAAGGTTACTTGCTTGCTTGCTGCTTCCTGGCGGGTGTCGAACCCCAGGCTGGTGCAAGAGTACTCACTTGCTAACAACACACAAGATAAAATTAGCATATATGGTTCTGCCCTCTGGACGTGTAGCCAAGTTATTTTGGCCCATGTTATTATTATTATTAATATTATTATTATTATTACGTATTATTATTATTATTTATTACGGTAATTAACATTAAATATTTTATTTATCGTTGGTATCGTCTTTACTACTTAGGTATAACTTTTTTAAATATTATTTCATTTCATTAATTCTGTTGGCAGTCGGTGTAAAACCCATATGGGTTTATGGCTCCCCATTATTAATGCAATGGCAGTTGTAGCAATATTAATATTAATCGTAGGAATGTTAGTAATCATATAACAGTAAAAATAAAAAAAAAATAAAAAATAAACTATAATAAATAATAATAATAATATTATTATTATTATTATTATTATTATTATTATTATGGTTGTTTTGACAGAGTTACGGGTGATGGTAGTGAGAGTGGACAACCGCACTGATCTGCTCACACACATACTGCTGGGAAGAGTGCAAGACCTCTCGCACACACTCAAATCTCACCTCCAACACCACTCTAACCTAACTCAGGGTGAGTGAGCCTCATTCGTAATGTCTGCTGAGCTGTCTGTGTACTGGTCTGTCAGTTTTGGCACTGCAACACAGCCTCTGTGTGTGTACTAGTATATACTTAGAGTCAGATGCATATTTGTGGGATTAGTGTATTCTTGACCGGTGTTGAGCAGGTGGTATACAGTCTATATTACCACTGTTTATTCGATAGGCTTTAAATCTAATAAAAAGTATGAATTAAATGATAGTGTGTCTGTGTATGTATGTATCTGTTTGTATGTACAAACACAAAGGTGTTTGTACGTTTCTTTGTACGCTTCTTTGTGTTTATATATATAATATAATATATATATATATATATATATATATATATATATATATATATATATATATATATATATCTTCGTATATGTACGTCCATCTCGGTGGGCCTGTTGTTTGCGTGTCTATGTTATTTGTCTTTGTCTTTCTCTGTCGAACTGTCTGTCAGTCAGCTTGTCTGTTTATGTATTTTTGAGCGTTTTTTGAGTATATCCATAGGCATTTGTTTGCTTATTAATGTAGGCAATATTTTTGTATATTTTAACTATGTTAATTATTCTACTAATTTGCACATATATGAACATCCATGTACTAATAATTGTCATATATCCCATCCTAGCACTTTACCAGGTTAGTGATTTTTTATGTATTTTAAATATAACATGAAAATTAGCTAGGTTACGCAGGCCATATGACTCTTAGCCAGCCACTTGTCATCAGTTGGCAAAGATTCGTGATAGGAAACACTTGTTCTGTTTCCAGAGGTAAAATCAGCCGTTACAGGTGTCGTATAGCCGCAAAACAGGCCACTAGGGGATAGAAAGCACTAACTCTAGGCCTCTCGCTCTTCCTTGCTTTGTCAGGAGCCATGCAATACTGCGAGAGTTGCAACGGGTATGTAAAGAGGAAATATTCTCTCAAGAGGTAGACATGTGTCTAGCACCTGGCCGGTCCCATGTATGATAGAGGGACTCTGCACTACTGCACCCAAACCTCGCTCTAGCATCTACCCCTATGTTGGGTACGGGTTACCCCCGAAGGTTTGCGTCAAATCAATATCAACTAGTCTAGTACCATTATTAAATTATATTTAAAAGAATCTGCTGCACTCCTACTTGAACGTATATTTGCCGCTTCTAACTGAAGTAACGTTGGGGGTAGAACGTTCTAGGAATGTGTTGTTGGTACTTCGCTTCACAATAGAAAATAATCCGGCTTCGTTATAGAAAAATATCAGTGTGGTTTTACGGATTCCTGAGTATTTGAGTGTTCCTTAGTTATTCCTCTAATATAACCCTAATTTTTAAAGGGGTGGACCGTAATCCTGCGGAAGGCCTCGTTCAGTTAACCAAAAGCTCCAACGGCGGGTCATCATATGACTAAGACCCGCGTCAGGAAACGTTTGTCCTCTTTCCTGACGAACCTTACCTAACCTAGTTATTTCAATTTTCCGGATATTCCTGATTTTTTCGAATACTGAATATTTCTCATCTCATACCAGTCAACAATGCATAACTTTAGAAAATTATTAGAGTCGGCTTACAGATTCTTGAGTAGTATTTAAGTATTCCTAAGTATTTCTAGTTATTCACGGTATTTACAAATATTCCTCTATATTTCATACCTCACACATGTCGACCCCTCATGACACTAAAAATTTTCACTGTGGGTTTAAGTAACATTTCTTTTTCTAAAACCTGCCTATTGGATATCACCAATGCTCTTCGAGTATATGTTAAAGTATAAAGTCAATATATTTTTAATTTCGAGTCTCCTAATCTACCCTAATAAAAGAACCATGCCAAAACGTTGACAATAAAGACGTGTCAAAATTAACGTAGCAACTTAACAGTGAAGCCAAACAGTTTATCATCAATACATTCATCAAGAAACGCTAAAACTGCAAGGGTCACACAGCTTCCTGGAAAAACGGGAGGTAATCAGATTCGATATAAGGGAAAGGGTACCTCAGACTTCCTGGATCAAGACCCTTCATGGGGCATAATGCATAACAATACCAGCCACAACACTGCTCTATAATCTAGTCATATATGTTAATTTCTGATGGAATAGCCTCTCCTTCCCCCTTTCAACAGTCTTTGCTGGTAAGAGATCTTGATCCGAGGAATTGGAGCTACCTGCTTCTTTGAATCAAACCAGATAAACCTCTTTCCTGAGGTGCAATAAGATCCTTGTGGGTTCAGCGCTTTCCCATTGACAGTTGTGGGACGGGAGTTACAAAGGTGTAACACACCTGGATTTTCGTCTTGACAGAGTTGAGTCTGGTGGCGACAGGTGTGGAGGAGTTGACCAGGAGCTGGAGCACACACCTGCAGCATGAGCAGGGTGAGTATACTCTTCGCACTCTCGTTCTTAAGAGTTTCCCCTTAATATAGTTCCTCATTTGTAAAATTATTCCCGTCGTGCCCCGTGGCATGGTGGGTAAAGCTCTCGCTTCACACGGCGATGGTCCGGGTTCAATTCCCGGCGAGGGTAGAAACATTGGGCGTGTTTCCTTGCACCGGTTGTCTATGTTTCCCATCAGTAAAATGGGTACATGGGTGTTAGTTGACTGGTGTGGGTCGCATCCTGGGACAAAACTGACCTAATTTGCCCGAAATGCTCTGCATAGCAAGCGGCTTTCTATATAGCAGGTATATCATAATTGCCAGCTCGGCCTGTATACCTTGTACATGTACTTGTAGAAATAAAGATAGTATTATTATTATTATATTATTATTATAGTTCCTCATTTCTAAAAGTTTCCCCTTAATACAGTTTCTCATTTATAAGAGTATCTCCTCTTAAATTTTCTTTCTATAAACATTTTTCAGGCCCATTTTCTCTTTCACTTTATATTTAAATACTTTCCTATGTAATTTCCATATACACAACTTCAATATTTTTGTGCAAATTTTCTACATATTTTCTTTTCGGTAATATTATTTCCTAATATTTCCTAGTTTCATCCATTACACTTTTTATATTTTTAATTTCACAACTTTCCACGTAATTATGTAAGAAAGTTTACTTAGGTACAGGTACACCTAAGTACAATTATAATGCACAGTAATATGTGTAAATTACCTAGGATAACCCCTAAAAAATATTACATTGAGCTTACATACGTCGAGTGATGAATAGACAGGCAACGCTTTACAGCGCTTCACTTTACAGCATTTCGTTAATACAACGGTTTTCAGTTATTCCCATTCTTCATTTATTCAGACTTCCTGCATTAAATATATTCACCAATCACTATAAGCTAAGGTTGAAAATATTTTAAGATACATAATGTGTGTATTGTATATTCATTTTTTAGGCCTAGTTTTATTGCTCACTTAATATATGATAGTATAAATATGTAATTAGGATTTTATATGCATTTGAAAGTGAATAAAAGGCTACAATTCACTTTACAGCGATTTTCGCTGTTATGAGCTGTAACTTGACGTTATGAGCTGTAACTTGACGTTATGAGCTGTAACTTGACGTTATGAGCTGTAACTTGACGTTATGAGCTGTAACTTGACGTTATGAGCTGTAACTTGACGTTATGAGCTGTAACTTGACGTTATGAGCTGTAACTTGACGTTATGAGCTGTAACTTGACGTTATCAGCTGTAACTTGACGTTATCAGCTGTAACTTGACGTTATCAGCTGTAACTTGACGTTATCAGCTGTAACTTGACGTTGTGAGCTGTAACTTGACGTTATGAGCTGTAACTTGACATTATGAGCTGTAACTTGACATTATGAGCTGTAACTTGACATTATGAGCTGTAACTTGACGTTATGAGCTGTAACTTAACATCATTTATACCTTAATATTATGATCTATAACAACTTGATATATTATTCATTTATCAACTTTACGAGTCTTGCCTCCGCAGCTGCGCTCATGAGAGAAAACGTCACCCTCGTCTTCCTGAAGAAGATCAATAACCTGGAGAAGGAGATCGAGGCTCTGGAGAGCAACAACGCCTTGAAAACCGCAGAGCTTCAGCTACTGAAGGAGGAGAACCAGCTGGTGAAGACCGAGATTCTGCAGGTGGAGGAGGATAATATTAAGGTGAAGAAGGAGATACGGCAAGTGGAAGAAGAGAGACGAAACGTGCAGGAAGAAAGACGGAAGGTAGAGGCGGAGAAGAGGATAGTGGAAGAGGAGAAGAGGGAGTCAGAGCAGGAGAACCGCAGTCTAAGGGCTGAGATTCGTCAAGTGGAGCAGAACGCTTGGGAAGTTCAGAAAAAGAATGCGGACCTCGAGCGGCGGAATGAAGAGGTGGAGGGTGAAAATGGCCGTCTGTTGAGGAATCTCCTTCAGTTGGAAGCAAATAATTCCCGGGAAAACTGTCTGTGTGAGGATGGTCAGGAAGAAACCTTCCTGTTGGAGGAAAGGATAAAGGAACTGGAAGAGGAGAAGAAAAACATGATAGAAAACGCTTCAAGAGTTGCGGAAGATAATGAACGCAAGGAACAGGAGAGCAGAGCAATGCAAGAAGAAATTATAATACTCAAGACAAGGGTGATGGGGTTAGAGGAGCAGAAGGAAAAGGAGGGGAAGATTTTGACAGGAGGAAGATCACAAATAATTGAAGAAGAGCGAGAGGAAACACCAAATATGGATAGATATCAAGACGAGAATGGAATCCTCGATGAAAAATTCAAAGAACTTGAAATGGAAAAAAAACACCTGGAAGAGAACAACGTTCGCTTGTCCGAGGAACACCGCCAAAAGGAGCGAGAAATCCTGGAAATATTGGAACAAATGGGGAGACTCCTGGAAAGAGTTACGGAGCAGGAGAGAAAGACCAAAAGACTTGAGGAGAACCAGACACTGCTGGAAGAGCAGAACGAGAAAAGGAAACAAGAGTTAACGGCAGTGAGGAGAGAGAAGCAGATCCTCATGGACAAAGCCAGAGCCCTTGAGGATAAATCACTGGCGCTGGAACTCATGAACATCCAGTTAGCTCAGGAACACAGGGAAAATGAAGACAACACCACGATCCAGGTGGAAAGACGACTCCTGGAAGCACATCTGAGGGACCTTGAGCATGAGAATGTGCAACTGAAGCAGAATATCACACGCTTGGAAGAAGAAAGCCAGGAAAAGGAGAGCCAGAACAGACAACTCCAGCAGGAAAAGGAACACCTGGATGAAAAAGTCATGGAACTGGAAGAGGAAAGATGGAGAGTGGAACACTCAAGCACTCAGCTTATTCATGCGAATGAGAGGAACAGACAACTCTTCGAGGAGAAAAAAGCCCTAGAGGAAAAAGTGGAGAAATTAGTGCAAGCAGAAAGAGACAGATGGAAGAGTAGAGTAGAGGAACAAAACGACGAACGAGAAAAAGAGGAACGTGAACTATTAGAAGCGAAGGCCACAAAACTGGCAAAAGATATGAGGCAACTGGAAATCAATAGGACACTCCTGGAAGAGGAGCTAAAGCAAACGAAGCAAGAAGAGAGCGAAATGTTACAAGAGAAAAGGTCACTGGAGATGAAGGTAAGGTCATTAGAAGAAGAGAAATGGAATCTGCAAGAAAACAATACCTGGTTATTAATAGAAAAGGGACACAAGGAGCAAGAGAGGAAACAACTACAGGAGGAAAGGAATTCATTTGAGAGGAAATATAAGGAAACAGAGAGACGAAAAACACGACTTGAGGAGGACAACCAGCGACTGATGGAGGAGAAGGAGGAGAGAGACGAGGAGAACAACGAACTTCAGGAGGAGAACAAGGCGCTAGTGGCCAAGGTTCTAGAACTGGAGGAGGAAAAATGGCAGCTGGAACAGGCAAACACGTGGCTGATAGAGAACAACAAAGGGATGGAGAAAGAGAAGAAGAGGATTGAAGAAGAGAGAAGAAACTTAGAGAAGGAAAAGAGAAAACTTGAAGAAAACTCTCAGCAGGTTGAGCTCGTCTACCATCAGTGTCAACGTAACTTAACCAAATTTTTAAGGTAAAATGATTTATTCATTTCTCACCAACTAATGGGTGAATTTTGTATTTAGTCCTAATATAATTTTCACTTGAAATATTCCATTTTTCCCTCACTTCATCATTCCATCAATAATTTCTTTTCCTCCATCCCTCCTACACACACTATCATTCCAGTCTTCTTTCCCAACCAATACTTATTTCACTATGTTAATTTGTACAAGACTCCAGCATCATTTTTTTAAGCGTCCTTCAAACTTACAATTACTGGGTTAGGATACAATATATATATATATATATATATGTATATATATATATATATATATATATATATATATATATATATATATATATATATATATATATATATATATATTATATGTGTGTGTGTGTGTGTGTAAAGACGGTATTTTCGCTATAAATAAGCAAATACCACAACAAATCTGGCAAACAGGTAGCCGAGAGTGCCCAGGAAGCGTTGAAATCTACACGAACATCACTCGTGGTGCTTGACCTACTTGTAAATGCATACCAAAAAGCTGTTTTTGACATACTCCTCACCACTCGTCTCTAGCCAGCTTACTTCTAACTCCTCACTGACCATCCCTTTCTTTAATTCAATCGCTTATAGTTTTTATCTACTCATCAAGGGCTCATTATCTTCCTCTCATGTTACCTTAATCTTACCCCAGCTTCCCTTCACTCCGCCTTACCCTTACTCTGCCTTCCTCTTCACATCCATTTATCTAATTCCATAATTTTTAAAGGAGGGAGCTGTAGGCCAGCGGAATGCCTCAGTCAGATCACCAAACGCTCCAGCTGTGGGTCATCATATATACCACAGTCGGGAAACACTTGTCGTGTTTGTCAGGAAACACAAGTGTTTCCTGACAAACCATACCTAACGTAACCTCCACCTACATCCAGACACCTACACTTAAATCTTGTATTCACTTGATTAAGTAGACAACGCTCGTTGTACATTTCCTCTTACCTATTATGGCTAATCATCTTCTTGACACATACATTTAAGTATAACCCAGAGTGTTATTTACCCCAGGCCTTCCAAACATTTCCACTACACCTTTTACAACAGTATCTCCCACATTAATATTAGAATAAAAAAATAATTTGACTCGAAATTTATCGAAACGATCACTTAATTCCTTCCAATTTTGATAAGAAAATTTCTAATCATTCACTTAACACCAAGACTGGATCAGACTTTACGAAACATACATATAAGACTTTCCAGAGTCTTTCACCTAGCACCTGCCAACCAAAACATAGCTATCATCCCCTTCCAGTTGTCTTCTATTTTACTTATTCACATTTATGTTATTCCTAAACTTGTTCTTTACAAATTACGACTACTGCCTCAGCAGGAAAAGCCTACTGAGCAGGAGAAGCGTCTCTCCAGTCAACACACAGGAGTTAGTTGTACGTGTGTCTTATTTACCAGCTTGTCAGTATTGTTCACTAGTGATCTAATGCCACTGTGACTCACGTTTATTTAGTTTTATCAATGGTAATTACATGACATTTCAATGTCTTCCACCTGGTGATATACCTAAGGGTTCTACCCTGGCAGGACAGCATGGTGTCAGGATCTCGTTGACTACCATAGGCCTAAATAGTCATTGCAATACGGCTGATCTGCCTTTTTCATCTTTGTTTTTCAATGTTTGATAACTGTCGTACACACAACCATATTTTTTTTATTTTTGGTAATTATGTGCATGAGAGGCAGATCAAAAATTCGCATTGTCGAAAATAGGGAAGATGTACACTGGGACAACGTTTCTCTCTGTACAGAGAGCGAAAAGTTATGAAGCTATACACTCGATTAAGCTCTGCACGGAGCGAAAAGTTGTCCTAACGAGAATAACGCTAAATAATTAAGAACATAATCGTAAAATAACAAGGAATATATTCAGAAATATACATGATCTCATTAGAGTATAACTAAGGTTGTTGTTGACAGACGAGTAGCTGACTGTGCTGAACTCTACTGCCTTGGTACCAGAGAAGACGGTGTGTATACTATCTACCTACCTAGGTGAGTACTTTTACTTCTTGTATGTCACCTACTAGTCGAGGTGAGTACCTCGCTACCTACCTAGGTGAGTACCTTCATCGCTTGTGTGTCGCTTATTAGCCTAGGTGAGTACTTTCACCGTTTATGTATCACCTACTAGTCTAGGTGAGTGCCTCTCTACCTGCCTAGGTGAGTACATTCACCGCTTGTATGTCACCTACTAATCTAGGTGAGTGCCCTCGCTATCTATGCATTATATGCTTGCCCAGGTGAGTCATCTATTCCTCTAGAAATGATATAATTTTCAATCGAAAATTCACATACACTTCCCATGCTTTTTGTAGAATCTCAAAAAAAATATTTCGCTTATTACAAACGCTCTCTCTCCCTATACACACACACACACACACACACACACACACACACACACACACACACACACGGCCAGTGAAGAGGCGGGGCCAGGAGCTATGTCTCGACCCCTGCAACCACAACTAGGTGAGTACAACTAGGTGGGTGAGTACACACACACACACACACACTTACAATTTGGCACTTAAAAACTTAAAATTTTATAATAGTTGAACTTAAGTTCAAACTTTTGTGAAATATATTTATCACTTTACATTTTTTTTTCATTCAAGCAAATTGTTTGTAAATTAAAACAGTCTGGAACACAACTCCTTTGCAAGTTGGAGTCTTCTCTACAAAGTTTCTCACGTTAAAGATAGCTCCTATTGTTTACACTTGGTTGACGACTGGTTCAACAGACTCGCAAGAACATTCAGACGGAACTTGTACTTGGATAATAAAACAGATACAGTGGAGTCCTTTATCTGCACAACTGTTCACCCAACATTAGGCTTCATTCAGCACTTTATAAAGTCCAGTGTTGAATGAAGTATATAAAAAGAGGACTTCACTGAATTTTTCTTTCAGTTTCCACCAACTGCAGACACGCTATCAATGTTTAAACTACTCGTTCTTGCTGACCAACTTAGGCACCGAAAGTCTAGATGACAGACATTAGTTCTCACATTGTGTAACGCTACTAATACGCAATTAATATGTTATGTAAATATATGCTTGTGCCTAGGGGTAAAAGCCTTGTCTAGGGGCATTTAAAATAATTAAAAAAATACACCAACCTAGAGCTAAGCTTGTTTCTTCACAAAAAACTTTAATTAGATGGTCAATACTCTATCAGCAAGGACAGACAAATTCACCTTACGTTGATTATCAGGATGGGCAGATAAACTAACTTATATAAAAATATATTATTAATAACCTTAAATATGCAAACACACAACCTACCCTCTACATATCTCTTAGATTACAAAATAGCTTACTAGAACACTGTTACTAGTAGTTTACAGTTAAAACGGATGCAAACAGTTGGGTTCCATGAGTTTCCCCCCCTTCCTCTGCCCATCTTCTAGCCTGCAGGCAAAAAAAAAACTATTTTCTGTACCCTCCAAACTAGGGCCTAACAGGAAATATCGTGAAAGTAAAATCAAAATCACGAAAACAACCTATGACCTAAAACTTGCCCAAAATACCACCCCATACTTGACCGAACACCAACCTTGCTCTCTCCATTGCTCTCCCGACACTGACTCACACCTCTCCTCTCACTCCTGACTACTTATGACCAAGTCTAATATACGTCCGTTTTATGTTCAATCTACGTTCACTGATACTAACTGAGCGTTTCTAATACATACATATATATATATATATATATATATATATATATATATATATATATATATATATATATATATATATATATATATATATATAAAAATATATATATATAAATGTTGCAGTTTTATAACTGTAGTGTAAAGCACCCTTCTGGCAAGACAGTGATGGAGTGAATGATGATGAAAGTTTTTCTTTTTCGGGCCACCCTGCCTTGGTGGGAATCGGCCGATGTGTTAATAAAATAAAAAAAAAAAATATATATATATATATATATATATATATATATATATGTATATATGTATGTATTTTTTTTATTGTACAACAATGCAGTAAACTGCATAATACAAGGAGTATACACCACCCTCTTGGATTGCTTTATCCTTATCATATAATGGGTGACAAGATGGAGGATCGAGCCTGCTTGGACTTCTCATTTCAGCAGAGCTTCAGTAACTGAGAGATGTCAGCGGTCTTAGTGTTCTGAACAAGACTAATATTCTCAAGGTCTCTCACCAGAACCAACATTACGGATAGCTGAATCTCTTATACTGCAAGACGGGCATTTATCAGCTTATTTATTCTGGTTGTACCTTCCTCAGTGACATCAGTGATCATTTAATCTGTGACTGACTCAAAATTTTCAACACAATCCCACAATACGTGTTCGAGAGATGTAGATGTAGTAGTAGTAGTAGTAGCAGGGATATTTTCACCTTATAGGTAACTTAACTCTCGTACCAATAAAAATAATTACAATGTATACACAATAAAAACAAATAAAATTAACAAACAATAAAAATTACGAGTGTGAGTGATCAGCAAATACCATCAAGCCATGTAGTTAAAATAGTTACCATCAACTTAAAAAATTGCTTTAATTTATTGTCTTAAGACTCTGGCTGAGTTGTTAACGCACTAGCCTGTGAATATTAGGACTCGCTTGCCATGGGTTCAAGCCTCACTTGTTACGTGATTTACTCTGCTAAAAGTTCCCCGAGATCCCTTAAGGCTCGAGACATCAAATAAACGTGGAATAAAACCTGCGGTTCCACCTCTCCTGTTCCTGCAACCTGTGTTTCTGCTACTTAATATACCATACAAACACCTTCAAACTCATCACTAAAATTTTGTGCTTGGCCCAGACTATAAAACAGGCTTAAGTTAATTTTAGTTCTTAACTTGTAGACCATAAGACGGTGATAAACTATTGATGCAAGTGACTGGAGATCTTTCCCCTTCTTCGGATCAAAAGTGATTAACCCTTCCTCCCCCATCCTTCCATTACCTAGCTACCGTAGAGCCATTAATAATCTCAATGACTTCGATTAAATTTAATACCTTTGGCTTAATTGTTGAACTACTAAATGTTGAAACTGTTGTAAGAATGGAAGGCAGGAAGAACAGTAAGTGCTGGTAACTCTACTAATAACATGTTTCTCTCGTCGTGTTTACAGGGGTGAGGGAGAGTTTGAGGAAGTGTCAGTGTGGTGTGACATGACTACTGACGGAGGTGAGTGCCATATAACCCACAATACCCTGGCTGCAACAATTCGTGGTCACAATACTCTGGCTGCAACAATTCATTGTCACAATACTCTGGCTGCAACAATTCATGGTCACAATACTCTGGCTGCAACAATTCATGGTCACAATACCCTGGCTGCAACAACTCTTGTTCACAATATCCTGGTTGCAACAATTCATGGTCACAATACCCTGGCTGTAACAATTCATGGTCAATATCCTGGCTGCAACAATTCATGGTCACAATACCCTGGCTGTAACAATTCGTAACTAACCCACAGTGCCCTGCCTACAATAATTCATAACCCACAATACCCTGGCTGATACAATTCATTTCACAACCGACAAATTGGTAATGAAAACAAGGCGAGGCAGAACATCAAGTTTTCATTTGCATTGTGGGTTAATTGAGAATTCCATTTTTATGGTAATTACTGACGCTAACAGCTGCTAGTTCATTGTGTGTCGGTAGCTCATTACGTGAACAGCGGTTCAAAAAAAGTACCACACAGGCACAAAGGATCTTTACTAGGCCTAAATGGTCATCCAAAACTTCCCCCCTTCCCCTTCCCCCTTCCCCCCCTCGTATAATTGTTCATTCGTGTTTTTGATGAAACATTTGGATAAAATATCGAGCTCACTGGTATATTATTAACAAGTGGATGCGCAATATATATTTATAATTTTGTGTTTCATAACTAATGACTGGAATACATTATCATATTACAAATCTCTGATAGAGTTGAGAGTCTTCAAACTTTAGAGATCGCGAGAGGTCCGTGGTTCTTTGGTCCTTATGAGTCTATATATTGTACATATACCATAAATGTTGCTCCACAGTGTACCTAGTGCATGAGGCATTAACCGTAGTCACCGACACCATAGAACATAATACAACACAGGTGTCACATGACCTCTTTGTCTACCTGTCCTCATTCCAGGTCACTGTCACTCACCACCACACTCTTCGTCTATATATACGCTGTCATTTAACCTCTATGTTACAAGTGATCAAGGTCCCAGGACCAAAACGTTTTCCAATAATGTACTGGTGTTTGCTCATGTGTCTTTTTAGCTCAATTTGCCTGTATATATTAAAAATGTGTATATACATAGTTGCTCTCAGCACACATACGTCAGTAGAGTTATACTCATCAAAATATATACGAAGTGAAATATAATGCGGCCTGGTCACAGACCGGGCCGCAGGGACGTTGACCCCTGGAACTCTCTCCAGGTCTCCAGGTAATGATTAGATTCTTTAGGGTGTGGTGATATCATGTGTAAGAATAATTCCTTTAGTGGGGGGTAAGAATGATGGTACCAAAGGGTAGATTTAGTGGAAGAATGGTACGATATCAAAGAATAGATTCTGTAAGGGTGAACATGATGTCAAAGGGTAGATTCTTTGGGTAAAGGTGTGAGTATGATGATGTCAGAGGTTCTGTTCTTTAAGGATAGAGGGATAATATGACGTCAGAATGTGTTATCACCTAAACCTAGCTTCCTAGCTAGGTTTAGGTGGTGCAGTTACATCATATTAAAGGCAAACAGGTGTTATTTCAGTTCATTTCTGTTCTAATGATAAAAATATAAATTATGTATTAATTATATGATAATTATTTACATTATTGCAATTATTTACTATCAAAATTTTGGTGTTTCTAACAAAATTATGAATATAGTTTATATTTTAAATATTTTTTTTTTATTTTTGATAAAATATTACTAATTTTTTGTGAAGCTAATTCTGTCTCACTCTCTAACATCACTACCACTCACCACAACTTTCTCACCATCACCACTAACTGATATCAAAACATCTTATTAGATTCACTATTGTTACTCTTGTCAGGAGAGACTGTGTTGTTTGCTGACATATTAAACTCCATAATATTACTGTGCGTTTTCTGTCTTTATTTCAGGGGGATGGACTGTGTTCCTGGCGAGACACGAGCAAACTAAGCAAGAGGACTTTGCCAGGAGCTGGCAGGATTATATGACAGGCTTTGGTAACGCATCCTCGGAATACTGGCTTGGTGAGTGAGAGAGAGCAGCTGGAGCTTACAAATATGCAAAAAATTATTGCAAATATATGCAAATTGCCAAACACTATGCAAAATCAATTGTCCTTAGTTGTAAAGTTCCTTAAATTTACCCGATTGGCTTCAGAGATTACAAGTTAAGCAATATTTTTTTCATCACTTGTCTTCTAGTCACAATCACCACCACAGTAGTTACTAATTATCTTATCACTTCCAGGTAACGAAGTAGTGCATAATCTCACCGCCAGGAAGCCACACTCACTTCGACTAGAAGTGAGAAATTACCAGGGGGAGCAGCGATGGGCCGTGTGGAACACCTTCAGCATCGCCTCAGAGCAGGATCAGTAGGTCTTGGGGGACACAGAAGGGAATTGGGGCAGGGCTTATAATGTGCACCATGACAATAAAAATAAGAATAATGTCGTTGCATTTTTAGCTTTAGAAAAGGCATATAATAGAGTGGATATGGCAGATGTTGCAAGTGCATGGAATCAACACCTTAGAGCAATCATGTATATGTAATAGGTTACTTAAAAGAAGTTAAGAATTTTTATGTGGTTATTGACGCTCAAGTTAGAAAATATATGACAGAAGGATATTATTTTCCAGTAACAGCAGGAATTATCCAAACATGTGTGATGCCACTATGGCTGCCTAATATATTTATAGACAGAGTTTTAAAATGAGTGAATTCTTAAGAGTTGGAAGAGGTGTGGGATTAAAAGATAGAGAATTTGATATGGAGTTTTAGTGGTCACACTTGTTTTTTGCCGATGATATGGTTCTTTTGAGATTCTGATGAGAAATTGCAAACGTTGAAATAATTTTTAGGGTATGCAAAGGGTAATCAGAAGTAAACATAGGAAAGGGCAAGGTGATTAGAGTAAGAAAAAACTGAGGTAATGAAAGATTCGATATCAGATTGGAGTATGGTGGAGGTAATGTGTTCAAATAATTGGAAACAGACTTCTTAGTGGATGGGTCTTTTAAAAATGTCGAGGGAAAAACAATTGGTGATGCATTGAGATATATGTGGAGACAAAGAACTTCAATCCTGGAGGGAATAAAGGAGAATATACCAAATTATAATGATACGAATACTCTTATATAGGTATGAAATATGAATTCTAAGCATTGAATTAAAGGGAGGGGAGAGGTTGTAGGTAGTTCGAGATGCGTCTGCAGGTAATGTGAAGTCTTTACTGGAAGAGTGTTTCACTCAACCACTCCTGGATGAAACGTTATTCCATTAAGGACTTCACTGCAATGTTTCCCCCACTAACAATTGGTTAATGTTGTCAGGTACAAACTGGAGGTGGGAGGCTACGACAACACCAGCAGCCTGGGAGACTCAATGACAGGAGAACACTCTCTCCAAGACACTAAGTTCTCCACCCTCGACAGAGACAATGACAGACTCACCTTCGGTAACATTTTTTTTTATATTAAGAAAACTAATCATAAATAAGGTATCCCTGAAAGGGGACTTTTAAGAGGTTGCCATGTTTTTTATTCTTTCTCCATCTTTTTAATTATATTTCACTCATAACTTGAGAACGCCTCATTCAATCGGCTTCAAATTACCATCACGTGTGTACGGTAACGAGGAACAAATTCTTTGAACAATTGGCGTGTTCATGCGCCTTATGACTAAAGTTGTGAAACCCACTCACAGCGTCCTGGAATGGCTCAGATAACTTTATAAAGCCTCGGTGGCGTTGCGTGAAACGTTAAAAAAATGGACCCTAAAAATTCGACGACGACAAAGTGGAACTCACATGTGTAGTGCAGACTTGATCAATTTATGCATAAAATGAGGTAAAAAAATAATTCCCGTTGAATCAAGTTATATTTTTTGTGTACTTTTATGAACGGTTTCAGTATTTAACAGCTGATGCATCTTAGGTCCAGGATAGGACTTAGGTCCAGGATAGAACTTAGGTCCAGGATAGGACTTAGGTCCAGGATAGGACTTAGGTCCAGAATAGGACTTAAGTTTCGTTTGCATACACGCAAATTTACTAATGAAATAAATAATAAAAAAAAATCTTTGGAATCAGATCACTTACTAGAAAATGCCTTTTCTGATCGACTTCAAACTTTCACAACTAATGGGCCTTATTAAAAGCAACTTGTCATTCACTTAGAGCCATTTAAATTTTTTCAGCTAATTTTATTAATCAAATTGTTTTCAGATAACTAAAGAATGCCTCTTCTGAACAGCTTCAAACCCTAAATCCTGAAGAATATTAATAGAAAATATTCTTTTATTAATTCTGGGATGTGAGGGAGATAAATTTGCTTATATAATCAAACTGTCTTTTAACACTAAATATATTTTTTTCTAAATAGATTTTAGAGAATTTTAAATATGATATAAATGAGAAAAGAAAACTGGAAAAATAAACATTTGATATTTTAAAAACTTAGAGAAGACTTTCCTATTTTTCGGAACAATATCAACAATATTTCCTGATATTGTTCCGAAAAATGCTAACAACTTGATAACAACTTGATAACTTGATAACAACTAGATAACAACTTGATAACAACTTGATAACAACTTGATAACAACTTGATAATAACTTGATAATAACTTGATAATAACTTGACAATAACTTGATAATAACTTGATAACAACTTGATAATAACTTGATAATAACTAGATAATACAACTTGATAATACAACTAAGCTGCTTCAAGCTTTATATACATGTGTATGACCCAGCTTAAATTTTTTCTTGAAAAAAAAAAATCGGATATTTCTGTATGACTTATGGATGGTTCTTCAGATACCCTTCAAATCTTCTTCACTTACCAGACTGAGGTTCGAACTTCTAATATTCCTTACAGTAAATGACCCCAGGTGGTTTAGAGCTTTAAATACAATTAATACACAAATATTAATCTCATCATCCCCCCCCCCATCCGAAGAGCTTCGAGTGAACGTGAAAAAGCTCCCTGGCAGAGTATAAATATTTCCTATATCTATATCTATGTACTGGAGCTATTCTTCTATTCCTCGGATCAAACCTGATCCCATGATTCTAATAATACAAAAATAGTTTGGGAGGATCTGAGTGTGTCTTTTTGGGGCCACGAAATGAATAAATGTTAGACTGATGCTATTTATTTTAGCCGTAACACAAAGTCTGGAATAGAATATAATCAGGTTCGATCCGAGGAAGTGGAAGGGTACATGTACTAGATCAAGATCCCTTAGCCAAAATTAAAGCATTCCTCCTCCCATTCCCCTTGGATCAAAAACCCTTAACTAGCATCAAAGACCACCTCTCTTCCGGCAGGAACCACCTCACCTCAGGTTAACGTTCTTCGCTCATCTCACCAACTTCCTTGCAGGTTCGTGTGTGGATTTCTTCTCAGGTGGAGGTGGCTGGTGGTACAGTTATTGTTCCCACCTCAAGCCCACGGCGCCCCTAGCGGCTGCTGGTCGCAGCGACACCCTCATGACAGCCTACTGGACGCCAGGTGTCCTCACCTGGGTCAGACTCAACTGGATTCGTATGAAAATCAGGCCCACAGATTTCCTAGACTGTGAGAGTTGATGAGTTGAATTGCTTCACGGTTGATCTAGGATACTAGTTAATGGGGAGTACTAATCCTAGTACTGAAGACGTCCTAGATTATTAATCTGAGTTAATGAGATGAAAAGACCTAGATTACTCTACGACAAAGAAGTCGTAGATAAATGTATGATGTTCTGGGTAAATCTGGGTAAAACTTTAGAATGAATAGACCTTATGTTTATCAAAGATACAAGCTTAGATACAAGCTTAGATACAAGCTTAGATACAAGCTAAGATACAAGCTAAGATACAAGGGGGTGAATGGATCCAAAGTTTACGTAGGATAAGAGTTCATGGGATGAATAAACCTTTGTTTAACCCAGGGGTTAATTTAAAACAAGAATATAAATAAAACAATTATAAGTTTCATGTTGACTTGTGATATAATCTGTATCAATTATTATAATCATAACCAAGCGCTAAACCCGTAAGGTAACTTGTATCAAGGAGGCTGGAGGAGTGGCGAAGGAGGGGCCGGGAGATGACAAATTCACGTAGGAATAAATTTTGTAAACGATGTATCAGTGTGTAAATATTATACTTGGAACAACATCTTTCATTTAACGTTAATGCCAGGCAGGTGTAAGGTAGGTGTATGGGGGTTTCAGGGGTCGAGTCACAGCTCCTGGCTGTACTCACCTAATTGTGGTTGCAGGGGTCGAGACTCAGCTCGTGTGTGTGTGTGTGTGTGTGTGTGTGTGTGTGTGTGTGTGTGTGTGTGTGTGTGTGTGTGTGACACTTTGAAGGAAGGACACATAGAATTACATTTTTTAATGATTCGATTGGAGTACGTAAATTACTGTAATTAATTAATATAATTATTCTAAAACATCATAATAACATGTTAGAAGTGTCGGCACCATCTTACCAAGTATTCACATTATAAATATAAATTGCTTTAAGTGTAAATATGTAGTAAAGATTTAAGTACACTTCAAACTGTTTTACTTCTCCTTTAATTTGATGCAATAGTTAGAAGCAGAGGTAGTGTATTATACGATGAAATTATTCATGTAGCTGTGTGTTTGTGTGTGTGTGTGTGTGTGTGTGTGTGTGTGTGTGTGTGTGTGTGTGTGTGTGTGTGTGTGTGTGTGTGTGTGTGTGTGTGTGTGTGTGTGTGTGTGTGACTGCCTTGTCTATTCCAATTTTTCTTGACATTCAATAGACATCGAATGACAAAGAATCATAGAAATACCTTTCAATGTCTGAAAACTCAACATTTTCAACGCACAATATGTCACAATATCAAGGTTGAAACAAATCGCAGCTGACGAATAATTCAAAGGGAAAATTTTAGACATCAGACGGAAATACATTTTGATGTTTCGTTTGTAGGTTAATAATAAGATTTCTTCGGATTTTTAACCCCGGAGGGTTAGCCACCCAGGATAACCCAAGAAAGTCAGTGCGTCAGTGCGTCTTATTTCCATTGGAGTCCTTAATCTTGTCCCCCAGGATGCGACCCACACCAGTCGACTAAAAACCCAGGTACCTATTTGCTGCTAGGTGAATATGACAACAGGTGTAAGGAAACACGTCGAAATGTTTCCACCCGCCGGGAATCGAACCCGGGCCCTCCGTGTGTGAAGCGAGAGCTCAAGCCACCAGACCACCGGGCCACAGTCCCAGATCACATACATTCAAAAATAAAAAATAATATATCTCTCTCAATGTGTATACAATGGGAACAGCAGTGTATATATGCATTTAGAGTTTGCCTTAATTCATATATTAGAGATTAACATATTCTTGACTTGTAAAGGTCATGTGTAGCGTTTACGACCTCCCGTAAAACTGAAATATGCCGCTATTATATAGTTTTTATAGACATTGTATATCCTTTACGGGTTTAGTCCTCATCCATATATGCAAAAATAAAGTATGATTTTCAAAAGCAGAAATGAATGTAGATCACAGACAAAAATCAAGAAACACTACAAAAATATGTCCCAGATCTGAGGGAGATGATCTAAAAAGATTAAACATGCAGAAAATGATTTACTCAGCTGACAGGAGGAAATATGAAGAAAGATGATAATTACATTCAAGATAATGTGAAGGTACAAGAATAAAAGACGGAGCTTTTACAGTGCACTGGACGGGGAGAAAATATGGCAACAATTGTAAGTCAAAGCTGAAGATTATTTTTTCACAAATAGAGATATATTACTAAAATGGAATTTAAGAGATTGTATGACATGTGTTACTGTCACTTACAACTTATAAAAAAAATAATTGACTAGGCATTAAAGACTGGGAACACTTATTGAAACTCCGTTGTTGTAACTACAAACACTGAAGACTGTGTACCACCATAATAACTCTGCTGTTGTAACTACGAACACTGAAGACTGTGTACCACCATAATAACTCTGCTGTTGTAACTACGAACACTGAAGACTGTGTACCACCATAATAACTCTGCTGTTGTAACTACGAACACTGAAGACTGTGTACCACCATAATAACTCTGCTGTTGTAACTACGAACACTGAAGACTGTGTACCACCATAATAACTCTGCTGTTGTAACTACGAACACTGAAGACTGTGTACCACCATAATAACTCGGCTGTTGTAACTACGAACACTGAAGACTGTGTACCACCATAATAACTCTGCTGTTGTAACTACAAACACTGAAGACTGGACACCACTAACATATATTTCCTTTTATATATATCTACAGTGTTCATTTTCATTGTTTTGACCCTTTTTTGTTTATTTTAGTCAGAATTTTACTTTAATAAAATATTTAGCAAAATATAATGTAATATAATACTTATGCATATCGGTTTTATTGTTGAAGATTATGATAAAAGAGCAGAAAAAGGACAGGAAAAGTAAGAAATTAAAAATATAAGTACAGAGAGAAATATAAGTACAAAGAAATAAATGATAAGAATGAAAGATGAATGAAGAAATCACTAAAAATGAGAAAAAATTAAATGCTAAAGTTTCGTGTGAATATGCACACACCTGAAGATGTCTGGGTACTTACACGAAAGTCCTCAAACAATTCTTCTTTTACATGTATACATACAATCATAGATATATACATTCACGCATATGCATACATACGTGCGACCAGAGAAGAGGCGGGGCCAGGAGCTGTAAATCGAACCCTCAAATCACAAATAGGTAAGTACATATATAAAAGTTTGGCCCGAATGTCAATGGGAAAATAAATAAAAATATTATTATTAAAGAATAACTAGCAAATATGATTTAAAGAGGAAAAAAAATAGGGAATGCGAGAAGCGATGAAGGTTGGAATTTGTCTCGAGAAAATCCTAGGATTGTCTGCATGTTCCAGTGTCCAGGTTTAACTAGTGCCATTCCCATGTTCCAGTGTCCAGGTTAAACTAGTGCCATTCCAATGTTCCAGTGTCCAGGTTAAACTAGTGCCATTCTCATGTTCATTTGTCCATGTTAAGGTAGTTCCTTTCTCATGTTCCTATGTCCATGTTAATGTAGTTCCTTTCTCATGTTCCTATGTCCATGTTAATGTAGTTCCTTTCTCATGTTCCTATGTCCATGTTAAAGTAGTTCCTTTCTCATGTTCCTATGTCCATGTTAAAGTAGTTCCTTTCTCATGTTCCTATGTCCATGTTAAAGTAGTTCCTTTCTCATGTTCCTATGTCCATGTTAATGTAGTTCCTTTCTCATGTTTCTATGTCCATGTTAATGTAGTTCCTTTCTCATGTTCCTATGTCCATGTTAAAGTAGTTCCTTTCTCATGTTCCTATGTCCATGTTAAGGTAGTTCCTTTCTCATGTTCCTATGTCCATGTTAAAGTAGTTCCTTTCTCATGTTCCTATGTCCATGTTAATGTAGTTCCTTTCTCATGTTCCTATGTCCATGTTAATGTAGTTCCTTTCTCATGTTCCTATGTCCATGTTAAGGTAGTTCATTTCTCATGTTCCTATGTCCATGTTAAGGTAGTTCCTTTCTCATGTTCCTATGTCCATGTTAATGTAGTTCCTTTCTCATGTTCCTATGTCCATGTTAATATAGTTCCTTTCTCATGTTCCTATGTCCATGTTAATATAGTTCCTTTCTCATGTTCCTATGTCCATGTTAATATAGTTCCTTTCTCATGTTCCTATGTCCATGTTAATATAGTTCCTTTCTTATGTTCCTATGTCCATGTTAAGGTAGTTCTTTTCTCATGTTCCTATGTCCATGTTAAGGTAGTTCCTTTCTCATGTTCCTATGTCCATGTTAAGGTAGTTCCTTTCTCATGTTCCTATGTCCATGTTCCTATGTCTGTATGAAGCTCAAACCTTCATATTCTTATGCCCATAAAAGCCTAAGGCATCCATCACATTAATTGATTTGCACGAAAGACATACAGAGGTACCCCGAATTTCGTACAGCTCCCAACTCGAACAATTATGTAAGTGTATTTTTGTAAGTATATTTTTTGGGGTCTGAAACGGACTAATCTAATTTACATTTGTGCTTATGGGAACAAATTCGTTCGATAACGGCACTCAAACAGAATTCTGGAAGGAATTATTGAAGAAAACTGGGG
This sequence comes from Cherax destructor, assembly GCA_009830355.1. Classification (NCBI taxonomy): domain Eukaryota; kingdom Metazoa; phylum Arthropoda; class Malacostraca; order Decapoda; family Parastacidae; genus Cherax; species Cherax destructor. Next base: position 24,263 of record WNWK01001489.1, on the reverse strand, counting down.
TACCACTGTACATTGTTTTGATCGACTTAAATTGGTATTCCCTCTTCACCTTCTCGCAGGAAAACAGTGAAATCAAGATAATGCATATTTTGGATATGCTATTTCCTTTATTATGCACCTAAACATAGCAACCTAACCTATAGAATAAAAGGCACAATATCGTGACTGAAACAATACACAAATAACCCGCATAAAAGAGAAACTTATGACGACGTTTCGGTCCGATTTGAAAAAAATAACTACTCACCAGTGTGGATAGTTAATGGTCCAGGTCGGACTGAAACGTTTCGACTTGCAGGCCGTATATAACCTAACCTAAACTAGGTACACTTTACTGAATATAAAATATCTTAATATATATCCGAGTGGAAAATGGCAAGTGCATTCACTTTGAACACACGTTAAATAACTTTACTGCGACTTTGATCGCTTTATGTACTGCATCACTATGTGTTTGAAGTGTCCCTGTCCACCGTCTATGCTGACACAGATACCAGAGCAGCAGGAGCTCCTGCTGACACTCTTACCAGAAACGAGCCTGAGTCATTCCAATTGTGTTACGAATGTAAGCATGAGTTCTTACAACAGTACTATCAAAATAAAAGAAAGTCCTTCCAAAAGTGTTACCGAAATACGTCTGAAACCTTCCAACAGTTTTACTAGATACTAAACGTCTTCATATAACTGTCTTAAGTGAATACAGTTGTGTGTTTCATTACCATTTAAGTTGTCGGTATTTACTGCCTCTTTAATACTATACCTCTCCCATGAATATGCATAACAATGTTTGTGTTCCTTAATGGGTAAATCTTCAGATAGCTCTATGTTTCCATTATTAATTTATAAATGGAAAGAGATTGCCGGAATTCTCTCTGAATGAACAGGATAGACGATGACAAACCCGAGTTGTTGAATGTTTAGTAACTCTTGCATGAGGACCAGACAACATAGCTATGCTTAATGGTGCCCCCTATCCCCCTCCCCCGGGAGCCAATCAATGAATGTCGTCATCAGAGACTAGTGCCACGTCAATGGGCGATCGATTCGTGACGAGAGTCAGAGCTTAACATCTGTCGGATCGATCGCCAAAGCCGACGAATCTCTTAAAACTATTATTTTTGAAATTTCGAAGAGAAAGCAACTGAGAAACGTGTTTACTTAGAGTTATGTTGAGGTTTTAGTGAAGATGTGGCACATGTGAGGCAGTCGACACACGCAGGTAAATCGCACACAGGTGAATTAGTTTTCTTGCGAATGTTGTGGACTACGGATGTTCTGGAGAATACGGCAAACCATCTCAATCCCAGCAACTCTGTAAACCATTCACTTACTGTGTCAATTCTGTATGTTGTCAGACAAGTACGGACGTAAACGAAATTGAGTTCCGTGTGTGTGTTTTAAACATGCGTAGCTGCCTTGCATGTGCACCAGAGGACCCTGTCAAGGAACAGGACGACTCAGAAATATTTAGTGACTCTCGCTTCCGACTGTACTGCAGAGAATATTTCCGGTAGAGTATTAAATGTAATTCCGCAATCGAATAACTCCCACTTTAGTGGTGACGTGTCTACAACAAGAGAACTCACTAATCAGTCGAAGTTAGCCAACAACGCCACTCCTAATCCTAATCCCAGTGGGACTATTGGCTCCTATACTAATGTATTGTATTAATTTTAGCTTTTATTTTTAATAGGAAACACTTTATGGGACGAAATGTTTTGAATATTCACAAGATTATTGGTTAAGTTAAACTCAATATTGAATCTTCTTCGACCTCTGCTTCCGTAACTCTTGCATATGTTACTGCTAGTGGTACACTACTGCTAGTGGTACACTACTGCTAGTGGTACACTACTGCTAGTGGTACACTACTGCTAGTGGTACACTACTGCTAGTGGTACACTACTGCTAGTGGTACACTACTGCTAGTGGTACACTACTGCTAGTGGTACACTACTGCTAGTGGTACACTACTGCTGGTGGTACACTACTGCTAGTGGTACACTACTGCTAGTGGTACACTACTGCTAGTGGTACACTACTGCTAGTGGTACACTACTGCTAGTGGTACACTACTGCTAGTGGTACACTACTGCTAGTGGTACACTACTGCTAGTGGTACACTACTGCTAGTGGTACACTACTGCTGGTGCTTCACTACTGCTGGTGGTACACTACTGCTGGTGGTACACTACGCTAGTGGTACACTACTGCTAGTGGTACACTACTGCTAGTGGTACACTACTGCTAGTGGTACACTACTGCTGGTGCTCACTACGTAGTGGTCACTACTGCTGGCTGTACACTACTGCTAGTGGTACACTACTGCTAGTGGTACACTACTGCTAGTGGTACACTACTGCTGGTGCTTCACTACTGCTGGTGGTACACTACTGCTGGTGGTACACTACTGCTAGTGGTACACTACTGCTAGTGGTACACTACTGCTAGTGGTACACTACTGCTAGTGGTACACTACTGCTAGTGGTACACTACTGCTGGTGCTTCACTACTGCTGGTGGTACACTACTGCTGGTGGTACACTACTGCTAGTGGTACACTACTGCTAGTGGTACACTACTGCTAGTGGTACACTACTGCTAGTGGTACACTACTGCTAGTGGTACACTACTGCTAGTGGTACACTACTGCTAGTGGTACACTACTGCTAGTGGTACACTACTGCTAGTGGTACACTACTGCTAGTGGTACACTACTGCTAGTGGTACACTACTGCTAGTGGTACACTACTGCTAGTGGTACACTACTGCTAGTGGTACACTACTGCTAGTGGTACACTACTGCTGGTGCTTCACTACTGCTGGTGCTTCACTACTGCTGGTGGTACACTACTGCTGGTGGTACACTACTGCTAGTGGTACACTACTGCTAGTGGTACACTACTGCTAGTGGTACACTACTGCTAGTGGTACACTACTGCTGGTGCTTCACTACTGCTGGTGGTACACTACTGCTGGTGCTTCACTACTGCTGGTGGTACACTACTGCTGGTGCTTCACTACTGCTGGTGGTACACTACTGCTGGTGGTACACTACTGCTAGTGGTACACTACTGCTAGTGGTACACTACTGCTGGTGCTTCACTACTGCTGGTGGTACACTACTGCTGGTGCTTCACTACTGCTGGTGGTACACTACTGCTGGTGGTACACTACTGCTGGTGGTACACTACTGCTGGTGGTACACTACTGCTGGTGCTTCACTACTGCTGGTGGTACACTACTGCTGGTGGTACACTACTGCTAGTGGTACACTACTGCTAGTGGTACACTACTGCTAGTGGTACACTACTGCTAGTGGTACACTACTGCTGGTGCTTCACTACTGCTGGTGGTACACTACTGCTGGTGCTTCACTACTGCTGGTGGTACACTACTGCTGGTGGTACACTACTGCTGGTGGTACACTACTGCTGGCTGTACACTACTGCTGGTGGTACACTACTGCTGGTGGTACACTACTGCTGGTGGTACACTACTGCTGGTGGTACACTACTGCTGGTGGTACACTACTGCTGGTGGTACACTACTGCTGGTGGTACACTACTGCTGGTGGTACACTACTGCTGGTGGTACACTACTGCTGGTGGTACACTACTGCTGGTGGTACACTACTGCTGGTGGTACACTACTGCTGGTGGTACACTACTGCTGGTGGTACACTACTGCTGGTGGTACACTACTGCTGGTGGTACGGTGTCTCGTGGTACGGTGTCTGGTGGTACGGTGTCTGGTGGTACGGTGTCTGGTGGTACGGTGTCTGGTGGTACGGTGTCTGGTGGTACGGTGTCTGGTGGTACTGTGGCTCGTGGTACGGTGTCTCGTGGTACGGTATCTGGTGGTACGGTGTCTGGTGGTACTGTTGCCGGTGGTACGGTGTCTGGTGGTACGGTGTCTGGTGGTACGGTGTCTGGTGGTACGGTGTCTGGTACGGTGTCTGGTGGTACGATGTCTGGTGGAACGGTGTCTGGTGGTACTGTGGCCGGTGGTACGGTGTCGGGTGGTACTGTGGCCGGTGGTACGGTGTCTGGTGGTACGGTGTCTGGTGGTACTGTGGCCGGTGGTACGGTGTCTGGTGGTACGGTGTCTGGTGGTACTGTGTCTAGTGGTACGGTGTCTCGTGGTACGGTGTCTCGTGGTACGGTGTCTCGTGGTACGGTGTCTCGTGGTACTGTGGCCGGTGGTACTGTGTCTAGTGGTACGGTGTCTCGTGGTACGGTGTCTCGTGGTACGGTGTCTCGTGGTACTATGGCCGGTGGTACGGTGTCTGGTGGTACGGTGTCTGGTGGTACTGTGGCCGGTGGTACTGTGGCCGGTGGTACGGTGGCTAGTGCCTCTGTTACTAATACTACTATTACTACAACTCTTAATACTAATACTTCTCTACTGCTGCTATATATGTTACAACTACTGCTTCTAATACTAATACCTGAACGTCTACCATTGCTAGTACTATTACTATTGCTAGTACTGCTACTGTTACTGCTATTAACAATAATCTTGTTCGCGTTTTTTTACTGATACATATATTAATGCTATTGCTACTGCAATTGCTATAACATTTTCATGTTGTGCATTACTGCCACAGCCTGACGGAGGAACTCAGAAATTTGGTTGCAACAATGTGAAATGTTTCTTGATTTAATGATAAAACCGAAAATAACATCAAATCACAAGATAAAAAAATTGTAGCCCAGGGCTAATTTTAGCTTACCTAAATTATGCTAGTAAAGGTCACAGTAAATATCACAGTCAAGGTCGCAGAAAAGGTCATGACGTTCACAGTAAAGTAACAGAAGATTCGTATCTCGTATCTTTCTCAATCAACGTTCCACTTTGAGGGAGATACCAGCGGTATCACACCATCACCCCTCGTAATAATCCCACACGAATCAATATATGATGCGGGAGACTAACGAGTCGTATTTGCTAGCATGTGTTACGTACGTGGGATCAGAAGTGTGTTGCTGATGTTGCACTCGTCAGGCAACATTCACGTAACACGAATCTTTTCCACATGACCCGTGCAGTAGTGTGGTTGGTACAGTGACGGAGGCGAGGCTCGATGCAGTCGCTAGAGCGTCTGTTGACGCTGGTATCTGAAAAATGGTATGGTGATGCCGACAAGTGGTGGAAAAAGACATATATTTACAGTTCAGGACATTTATTAGAGGAAACGTTTCGCCCAGTTCTAATTAGGATTGAAGAAACCACTATTATGGAAAAGTTTTCTTTAATTAATGTAATTTAATGTCTTTTTCTCATATTCTGGTATCTTCTAACACAGATGCGATAGGGGTAACCGTTACCGCTACAGCAACGCGTCCACATGCGACCGCTGACGTGCGGTTCTAACGAGGGTGGTATCTTCTAACACAGATGCGAGAGATCTGCCTCAGATTTAGTGATCTGAGCCGCAGGCGAGAACTATTCCCAATACACAAATAACCCGTATGGGCCAACAGGCCTGCTGCAGTGTTCCTCCTTTCTTATGAGAAAGAAACTTATAACGACGTTTCAGTCCGACTTGGACCATTAACTACTCATACACTGTAAATAGTTAATGATCCAAGTCGCACGGGAATGTCGTCAGAAGTTTCCTATGTGCGGGTTATTTGTGTATTGTTCCAGTCACGGTATTGTGTCTTAATATCCACTATTCTTAATGCTAAATCCACTGAGGTATTAACTTCAACTATATTTTTCAGAAAACAGCAGTATGCTCTTCTATTGTGCTTTCTAAGAGGTTAGAATGTCTGCTGGGGATGTACCGAGGAGCCCTAGTGACAGCGAGTCTCTTAACCACGACGATGATACCGAAGAGCACACAGAAGACACCGAAGTACGCAAGCCGGAGAACAAGAGCAAAACTTTTGGTGCTAAGAGACCAAACGATGTCCCAGTTCTCCTGAACCGCAGGAGCAAGATCGTCAATGGGTACGTCAAGGGTTCCAAGGACAAGAAGCAAGTGAGAGGTAAAGAAGAGAGAGATAACGAGGAGAGAATAGAGGAGATTATGAGGAAAGAGAAAGACAGGAGGAGCACTGACAGCGGAATTGGCAGGATGTCTGCTGAAGGGGTGGAGAGTCCCACGACTGATGACCAGGTGAAGAGAACAGGATGGGAAAGAGGATCAGGAGGATGGAAGGATGAAGATGAGGGGCGAAGAGGAGAAAGAGGGCGAAGCAGAGAATCGCGAATGTCTGGTCGTGGAGTCCTGAAAAAGGAGGAGATGGCTCGCCTGGAGAAGGAGCTGGAACAAGAGATGAGATACAGGTGAGTTACTTCCTTGACACACTCTTGAACGTAACATTGTGTAAGCACGGTGTCATGTGGACTCGTTTCAAAAAGTGTGTACCTTCGAGGTACAGGGGTGGAAGGCTGCCACCTGGTTAACTAGGGTACTATCATGGGGCACGGTTACAGGGGTGGGTTTGCTACCTGGTTGAATCAGGTACTATCATGGTGCAGGGTTACAGGGAAGGGGTTGCTACCTGGTTGAATCAGGTACTATCATGGATCAGAATTACAAATAAGAGGCTGCTTTTTGGTTGAACTGGGTACTACCACAGTGGTGCAGGTGGTGAAGGTGTTGGGAGTGCCATTCTACTGACAGAAATAGTGTCCACATGACCCTCTGTTTACAAAGTCCCACTTTGTTTTAGTGCTGTTTTATTGTACTTTCACCCTTCTCCTCCTCCTATTCCTCCTGCATTGCATGTTTTCTATTGCTCTTCATACCTCTTTTGGTAATGACAATATTTACTTTTTTTGCTTTCATATTATTGGCACTAGTTTTTTGGTACCTTTGTAAATATCAAAATTTCAGACCTCCGTTTCATTCGACTTTGTATTCAAATGCCTCTTGAAAATCAACATTTTAATTTTTACATCAGTACTCCAGAAGTTTATTTACCATATCCATTCTCATCTACTGAAATAATATACTAGCGCTCTCCATAGATATGTCTTATAACTTTAAATGCTCAGAGACGTGTCTTACACTGGGCGTCCTTCTATAGAGCTACACTGGAGCAGCTGTGCGTGGTCAAGCATAACTTGTCCAGCAAAGACTCGTAAGTTGTTCATTCATTAAGTCACTCACATGCTTACGGATTCCACGAGATTAGTACGTCGACCCTTTTTCTGCCCCTTAACACTGTGGGTGAGAGAAGTGCATCATTGATATGGACTTTGTGCAACATAGCCGCCTTTGTGACCTGCCAGGTCTGCGCTAAAGCAAAATGAGATGGTTGAAGATCAGGAGATTGAGGAAGCCACCAGCTGGCGAAAAATTTATATAGTAAAGATACCCAAGTGTTGTTGAAGTGTCTAACTTATCAACTTATCGGTTCTCTGAACCACTTATCCACACAAAATGAGATGCTGACTCACATCCACAGGTAGCAAGAAAAGGAGACACACACGACATACAAATCCCTTAGAATCCGGTGCCTATGTTTACCTGCTACATCCCCCATGAGCTTATGTTCGTCAACACACACCTGAGTCGTTGTAATGAATGTGACCCACAAAACAGATTTTTGTTAGTAGTTGAGAGTATAAACGAGGAAGAGAAGCTTGGCTTTACCTTGTGAGTTACTGGCAGAGTGCTTGTTGATCAATAACGATGTTAGCTTGTTGACAGATCAATATGTAAGCTTGTTGATAGATCATCAAGTAAGCTTGATGGTAGATCAATATGTAAAATTGTTATCAGCCCATCATGCAAACTTGTTGATGAAACATTATGTAAGCTTGTAGATAGATTATCATGTCAGCTTATTAGAAGATCAGCTTGTAAGCTTCTTGATAGATCAAGCAAACTTGTTGATAATCATAAGCTTGAGCTTGTCAACAGGCTGTCACGCAACCTTGTAAGCTAGTTGATATACAGGCTGTTAGCTTGCCAGATATTTGAACACGTAAATGTTCACGATCATTGTTTCCTGTGAGTTCATGTTCACTTGCAAACCTTCCTTAGCGCACATTAAATCTTTCCGTAGGACAATAAACTAAGGAATACGTAAATAATGAACAGGGCGTATCTTTATGGTCGAAAAGTTTAGCTTACATGGTAGGCTTCTTTAGTCGAATACAGAGGTGAATAAATACGGAGACAGCAGAAGCAGTGGCGAGGTAAAGATGATACAATCAGTCCAACCCGGAAGTGGTTTTTGAGGTGGTTACTTCCCTAACCAGGGTAACTTGACACGATGCCTGACCGTCGTTTTTTCAGTGTTAAAATATGTATACAATTTCTGGTTTAGATGCCTAAGTTTAGCGAGGGCATCAACTAATCTTGGTCTCTATCTTTCACTCTGAGGTTCTGTTTTGATTTAGACCTACGTCGACACATTGTAGGAAGAGGAATGTATGGTAAATATTTACGCAAGCAAGTTTCCTAGAAGTGATATGTGTACAGGTGCTTCAGCTTGTGTATTCAGTGTATTTTTTGATCTAAAGGATCTCTCAGTGGGACATTGGGCTGTGTCCAACATGCATTCCTTTTAAAGCTTGCAAAGTTCTGCTCATGCAGACAACACTAACAACTATGCTTTGCAGTATATACACCTATACTCAATGCAGCTAGGGGCAAAATTAACCCCTATGTATATACCTGTGCTTGTTATTATTCCTCTACCTGTGTTGTTTACTCTACCTTTATCTGTACATGTGATGTAACTTTTGCTTCTTCCTCGACATCAGTTACTACCTCTACTTGATAATGTTTAGCCTTTAAATCCCTTAATAACTGTAACTGTATCTACACATATACTTATATTTATGCCTGTAACTTTGATTTCACGTGTTAACGTACATGTCAGTTAAGTTACTTTTTTTTTATGTATAAATGTTTTCATATGTATGTATGTATGTATATATATATATATATATATATATATATATATATATATATATATATATATATATATATATATATATATATATATATATATATATATATATGTCGTGCCGAATAGGCAGAACTTGCTATTTTGGCTTAAATAGCAACGCTCATCTTGCCATATAAGACAAGCGAATATTTGTGTATGCAATAATTTCGCAAAATCATTCTGAACCTAACGAAAAAATATATTTCATTGTGTTTGTCTATTATTAAATTATTGTAAACTTATCTAAAATATATTTAGTTGGATTAGGATAAATTAAATTGTGCTTGTTATAATAAGGTTAGGTAAGTTTACTAAGATTCTTTTGGTGCAAAATTATAAATTTTTACATTAACATTAATGAAAAAAAAATATCTTTAAACGTATAAGAGAAAATTTTAGAAAGGACTTAATTTTAAAGTAGTTCTTGCTAATTGACCAGTTTTACCTATTAGGCACCATACACACACACACACACACACATATATATATATATATATATATATATATATATATATATATATATATATATATATATATATATATATATATATATATATATATATATTCTCCATGGGGAAGTGGAACAGAATTCTTCCTTCGTAAGCCATGCGTGTCGTAAGAGTCGACTAAAATGCCGGGAGCAAGGGGCTAGTAACCCCTTCTACTGTACACATTACTAAAGTTGAAAAGAGAAACTTTTGTTTTTCTTTTTGGGCCACCCTGCCACTTATCACTTATATTCCTCATATACATAATTAGTATAGAGTCTACATGCCGACAGAAGGGTAGAAAACATCGATGACAAGTGCAATATAACATGGACTTACCTTACTGCTGGTGTGCCAGCTGTCCTACAAGCATCTTCCACTTCTCACTTACCTGAAACGTAAAAAAAATATTTATTAGAAAAAAACACTTATGTACAGTTCAGGATATTTATTAGAGAAAACGTTTCTAACCTGAGAATAAAAAATTCACAAAATTTTATACACAAAATGGTCACATCTGCACCAACACTCTTGAGTTTCTCTCTCCACCGTCGTCCAATTAGGAGGCAACTTTTATGAACGTTTGAAGCCGTTCCACTGAGAATTCTGGGAGTTATAGGAGGCAATCCAAGATACTGGTAACGAATTCAATAACTTTGGTCACAGGGCGCCTGCGCATTCCGATTGTTCCAATAATCTGGTCCTAGTGACCGTGCACAAGTATAAAAATTACTGATACAAATGCGGCTACTGGAGAATGTTTCTACACAGCTTCAAACTTCCAGCACTGTCGTTTTTTTCTCAAATGAAAGTCCTCATTCATACTGGACTGAGCAAGTTCTTATTTGTATTAAATAAACAGGGATACTAGTTTTCTTGCGAACACCATAGAACGCCTCTTCTGGTCAGCTTGAAGCTTTCAGAGGTTCCACTGTACCATTTTTACTGAAAAAACTTGTTTCAATGGCGTAACTTGTGAATATATCATCTGATTGTCTTCAAGTCATCAATGCTGGTAAATGACTGCATTATAAACTTATGCCGCACTCTGTACCATTGCTTTTGCATGCACTGAGGTACGGGAGGACCTCGGCTTACAGGGTACAGACATACCTTTCTAGGATTATCGAGGTAAAGGAGGCTGGGCTTATGGGTTGTGGGGGTAAACCTTCCTTGTATCTTTGAGACTGAGCATGCAGGACTTTAGAGACACCATTCTCGGATAGTGCAACTACGAAATACATCAAAACAAGACATGATAAAGCTCCACCTACAGCGATACCTGATAAAGCTCTATCAAGTGTGATACATGATTTAGATCAAGCTCTACCCAGAGCGAAACAAGACGTGAAACAGCCCTGCCCAGAGTGAAACATTGTCTATATTTCCTCTTCAACAAGTGTCTTCCAACCAGGCTTAAATTTTATTTTTTCAAATCTATTTTGTCCTGATCAACCGATGAGTATAACTGTGACAATGAACAGTACATGACTGGCTCGGTTATATCAGGTAAACGATGTCACGTGTTTAAACCAGTTAGTCAGTGTGACTGACCATGTTGTATGCAGTTCAGATCAACCAATCAGCAAACGAGTATAACAATTGTATTTGGGAACACGAACAGGTGGACTAGGGGACTACCGACTGGGAAATTTAATTAACTAATAACTGGGGAGTTGCCTATAGTCGAAATCAGTAATAATATTTCATACTGATCTTTTGTTACTCTGTCTCTCTGTTTTTGCTTACCTTTTCTCTACCTCCCTCCATCTTCTCTCTCTCTCTCTCTCTCTCTCTCTCTCTCTCTCTCTCTCTCTCTCTCGTGGTAACGTCTAATATTTTCATTCCCAGATTACCAACAATGAAAATACTGAATAAAATTTATTGAGACAAATGCCATATAAAAGATTCCACATTATATCATTGGGTATTGTCATGATCCGAGAAATTTGTAAAGAGTTTGTCTTCAAAATGTACATAGTATAACCAGTTACATTCATCAGCCAAAATGCAACATTCTTACCTTCTCTTCAGAGTAAAGACACTGTACTTCCTGCCTCTAGAATCACATCACTTATATTTTAGGGTACAGACACTAATTCACACCTTAAGAACTGCAATATTCCCACTTATCCTTCAAATATGTGGGAATGTTGCACTTCCCACCTCCAGAACCCCAGCATCGTCACCACACTTCTCACCTCCAGAACCCCAGCATCTTCACCACACTTCTCACCTCCAGAACCCCTGCATCTTCACCACACTTCTCACCTCAAGAACCCCAGCATCTTCACCACACTTCTCACCTCAAGAACTGCAATACCCCTACTTACATTTTAGAGGCACTATATTTCAAACCTCTAGAACAGAACCATCCCACCCTTCCTTTATCGTATAAGCACTGTACTACCCGTCTCCAGAACTACATCTCCCTTCCTATATACGTACTAAACTAGAGGAACCTTCTGAACCACAACATCTTCGTCCAGTCTTCAGAGAACAGGCGCTGCTCTTATCGCCTCCGGAACTCCATTTCAACTAACTTGTTTTCGTGAATTCATACGGAGATAATCACTGTATTACAACCTGCCAGGCAAATTCCCTTCATATGCTAAACCCCACAGTTCTTGAGTTTGAAAATATCCCAAGTATACACAAGAAATACACAGGTATACACAAGATATATACTCAGGAATATACAATATATAAATATACATAGGTATACATAAAATATACACAGGTATACATAATATATACACAGGCATACATAAGATATACACAGGTATACATAAGATATACACAAGTATACATAAGATATACACAGGTATACATAAGATATACACAGGTATACATAAGATATACACAGGTATACAAAATATATACACAGGTATACACAAGATATACACAGGTATATACAAGATATACACAGGTATACATAAGATATACACAGGTATACATAATATATACACAGGCATACATAAGATATACACAGGTATACATAAGATATACACTAGTATACATAATATATACACAGGTATACATAAGATATACACATGTATATATAAGATATACACAGGTATACATAAGATATACACAGGTATACATAAGATACACACAGGTATACATAAGATATACACAGGTATACACAAGATATACACAGGTATACATAATATATACACAGGCATACATAAGATATACACAGGTATACATAAGATATACACAGGTATACATAAGATATACACATGTATACATAAAATATACACAAGTATACATAAGATATACACAAGTATACATAATATATACACAGGTATACATAAGATATACACAGGTATACATAAGATATACACAGGTATACACAAGATATACACAGGTATACATAAGATATACACAGGTATACATAAGATATACACCGGTATACATAAGATATACACAAGTATACATAAGATGTACACAAGTATACATAAGATGTACACAGGTATACATAAGATATAAACAGGTATACATAAGATATACACAGGTATACATAAGATATACACAGGTATACATAAGATATACACAGGTATACATAAGATATACACAGGTATACATAAGATATACACAAGTATACATATATTTACAGGTCAATTCGCCATTTTTTTTAATTACAAATCAGTTCGTTTTACACTGTCGCTGTTCCTTCCTATTCAAAGCCTCACTCAGGTTTAAATATTTCACTTATTGCTAAGGAATCCATCTTGATTTTATTCAATCACCTTTTTTCATCCGTTTTATTTTTTTAATCCAGTTTTAGTTTTTCATCCAGCTTTATTTTATTCATAACATTAGCTGTCAAGTATTGTTGCATACACTCACCTTCATCCACGTTCAGTTTAACTCCATAAATTATTTATTTCATTGACGGTTCTAATTTATTCTTCTTTGATGATTTTATTATTTTTGTATCAGTAAGTCAGCGTATCGTTTTTGTTAATTGCAAATATTTAAAAAATTGTAACTTTTTAAAAATATTCTCTTTTCCAATAACTTTTCATCTACTCTTTTAAATTAATATATTAAGGTGAAATATTCGGTTCCTTACTTAGCATATATTCTGATGAATATATCCCTCTTGAGGTGGATACACATAACACAGCAATATATACGTCAACAGGTGAATATCTCTAAGTGTATACTCGCTGACGATTTATCAATATTTTAGGGATTAAAGTATTATTGATAGTGAACAGTTAAGCAGCCTTAATGACCCTCTATTAGTTGACAGGATTTAAGCCCAATTCATTAACCTACATTGCTTGTCAAAAAACTTTTGCATTATAGGTAGATCATGGTGTTCCTACCATTGTACGGAGATCATGGTGTTCCTACCATTGTACGGAGATCATGGTGTTCCTACCATTGTACGGAGATCATGGTGTTCCTACTATTGTACGGAGATCATGGTGTTCCTACCATTGTACGGAGATCATGGTGTTCCTGCCATTGTACGGAGATCATGGTGTTCCTGCCATTGTACGGAGATCATGGTGTTCCTGCCATTGTACTAAGATCATTATGTTCCTCCCATTGTACTGGTATCATGGTGTTCCTGCCATTGTACTGGTATCATGGTGTTCCTGCCATTGTACGGAGATCATGGTGTTCCTGCCATTGTACGGAGATCATGGTGTTCCTACCATTGTACGGAGATCATGGTGTTCCTACCATTGTACGAAGATCATGGTGTTCCTACCATTGTACGGAGATCATTGTGTTCCTACCATTGTACGGAGATCATGGTGTTCCTACCATTGTACGGAGATCATGGTGTTCCTACCATTGTACGGAGATCATGGTGTTCCTACCATTGTACGGAGATCATGGTGTTCCTGCCATTGTACTGGTATCATGGTGTTCCTGCCATTGTACTGGTATCATGGTGTTCCTGCCATTGTACTGGTATCATGGTGTTCCTGCCATTGTACGGAGATCATGGTGTTCCTGCCAATAATTTAGAGTTATACTGTTTATCCAGTTAAAAATACTAATTAGTAATGCTACCACTACTACTGATAATAATAATAATAAAAATAATAATAATAATTTAATTATTATAATCATGGTTAGGTGCTGAGCCCGGAGGTGTTATACAATGTATTGGGGATGACATGATATATGACGTAAGGGGCAGCCACGTCTAATTCCTTGGATCAAGAGCCCTTCACCGGCATCAAGACACCTCCCCAGAGAGTACTTAATACTTCCAAGTGTAGGGGATGGTAATGGAAGCTGGCGTCTGCCTAAGCGTTCTGTATGCTCCCTGTATAGCTATGTCAAGCTTTGTCAGGCTTAGGCTGTGTATAGAAGCTATAGAGTGGTTCATTACTCCCCTGGCTATATATTTCTGTGCTGTGTACAGAAGTAGAGATAATTGTGCTATACACGATGTATTTTCACGTGCTGTTTATAGAAGTAGAGATAATGGTGCTATACACGATGTATTTTCACGTGCTGTGTATAGAAGTAGTGATAATGGTGCTATACACGATGTATTTTCACGTGCTGTGTATAGAAGTAGTGATAATGGTGCTATACACGATGTATTTTCACGTGCTGTGTATAGAAATAGTGATAATGGTGCTATACACGATGTATTTTCACGTGCTGTGTATAGAAGTAGTGATAATGGTGCTATACACGATGTATTGTCACGTGCTGTGTATAGAAGTAGTGATAATGGTGCTATACACGATGTATTTTCACGTGCTGTGTATAGAAGTAGTGATAATGGTGCTATACACGATGTATTTTCACGTGCTGTGTATAGAAGTAGTGATAATGGTGCTATACACGATGTATTGTCACGTGCTGTGTATAGAAGTAGAGATAATGGTGCTATACACGATGTATTTTCACGTGCTGTGTATAGAAGTAGAGATAATGGTGCTATACACGATGTATTTTCACATGCTGTGTATAGAAGTAGAGATAATGGTGCTATACACGATGTATTTTCACGTGCTGTGTTTAGAAGTAGTGATAATGGTGCTATACACGATGTATTTTCACGTGCTGTGTATAGAAGTAGTGATAATGGTGCTATACACGATGTATTGTCACGTGCTGTGTATAGAAGTAGTGATAATGGTGCTATACACGATGTATTTTCACGTGCTGTGTATAGAAGTAGTGATAATGGTGCTATACACGATGTATTTTCACGTGCTGTGTATAGAAGTAGAGATAATGGTGCTATACACGATGTATTTTCACGTGCTGTGTATAGAAGTAGAGATAATGGTGCTATTCACGATGTATTGTCACGTGCTGTGTATAGAAGTAGAGATAATGGTGCTATACACGATGTATTTCCACGTGCTGTGTTTAGAAGTAGAGATAATGGTGCTATACACGATGTTTTTCACGTGCTGTGTATAGAAATAGAGATAATGGTGCTATACACGATGTTTTTCACGTGCTGTGTATAGAAATAGAGATAATGGTGCTATACACGATGTTTTTCACGTGCTGTGTATAGAAGTA
Organism: Cherax destructor; assembly: GCA_009830355.1. Classification (NCBI taxonomy): domain Eukaryota; kingdom Metazoa; phylum Arthropoda; class Malacostraca; order Decapoda; family Parastacidae; genus Cherax; species Cherax destructor. The sequence continues at coordinate 8,339 of WNWK01001489.1, read as the reverse complement.
AGGATAATTCTACGTGCTATAGTCTCTTTGTCTTTGTATAGAGGTACGTATAGGGAAATGTTAACTACAGTGTGTATACTACACAATAAACAGAGAAGTCGAGGCTTTGTTTACCTTCTGAGAATTCATTATATTACAATCTTGGCCACCCTCCATCACTCCCACCAGCCTTCCCTCCCTCCCACCCACCAGCCACCATTATTCCCTCCCTCCCTCCCACCAGCCTTATACCAGCCCACCATTATTCACTCCCTCGTTTTCTCTCCCTCCTCCAACCCTCCCTCCCTCATCATTTCCATCCCTTCCTCCGCCCCTATATCGTCTCCCTCCGTCCCCGTGAGTCCCCCTTTTGTTTCTCCCTGACACCCTCCCATCATCTCACCCTCTCTCTCTCTCGCTCTTTTCCTTACCACATTCTCCTTATTTCTCTCCGTTCTTTCCAATGCCTCCCTCTCATCCTTCTTTCTCCCCCTCCCTCCCTCACGCTTTGTGTTACCATGACTACCCAAGTACCTCTAAGCATACACCATAAATATGTCACATTATCTTTATTTCACATTATATTCGTTACACATTATCTTTATCGTTCTACTACATTGTTTTACATTATCATCAGTATTACTCATACATAGTTCTGACTGGTCTACAAACACTATTACCCACCTACACCCACCACCACTAAACTACACCCTTGTACATAAAAAATAAGAATGGAGGAACACTGCAGAAGGCCTACTGACCCATACAAGGCAGATCCTTATCAAAACCACCACTACCCAAAGCTACCCAAGAATTTACCCCCTTACCCACGACACCAATCAAACCCAGCCCCTCCCACTCCCACTCATATAGAATGACCTCAAAAACAATTGAAAGCCAAAATTACAATATCCAACTAATTTATCAAGTAATATGCAGCAGTCATAGCCTGAAGACTTTTAAGTACAGTACATTGATAAGTTATATTATAATAATAATAATAAATAATAATAATAATAATAATAATAATAATAATAATAATAATAATAATAATAATAATATATTTACTACAAGTACATGTACAATGTATACAGACCATAGCTGACATCAATGACATACTATAGGGAGCGCAGTAAGCTGCTATGGGACGAAATTCATAAGGCGTCTAGATATGAAAATGTTGTGTTAATGGGAGATTTTAACTTTAGACACATTGATTGGAACAATGTGACAGGTAATCTTGAGTCTAGTGACTTTCTTGATACGGTTCAGGATTGTTTTTTAAAACAGTTTGTGACAGAACCAACTAGAGGTAGCAACTTGCTTGATTTGGTTCTTGCTAACAAAGAATCACTAATTAATAATCTTGAGGTTAATGAAGAGCTTGGGGAAAGCGATCACAAATCACTTAGTTTTAATATATCATGGAATTACCCAGGTAACTGCAATCAAGTCTCAGTTCCAGACTTTCGTGTAGCCGACTTCATGGGGCTGAGAAATTACCTAGGTGGGCTAAATTGGGATGACCTGACTATGGGTCAGGTAGGTGGTTTTGGTTGCCAATATGACGTTTTTCAGAGCATAGTTCTAGCTGCCCAGACAACTTTTGTTCCAAGTAGGAAATTAGATCTAACAAAAATGATCCTAAATGGATGAACAATAGATTAAAACATCTCATTGGTCAAAAGAGAGGCATATATAGGCGTATCAAAAGAGGGGATGGACAGATAAGAAATCAATATTATCAATTAAAGAGAGAAATAAAAAAAGGAATAAGAAAAGCAAAAAGGGATTATGAGGCTAAGGTCGCAAGGGATTCGAAGACTAACCCAAAAGGGTTCTTTCAGGTATACAGAAGTAAGATTAGGGACAAGATAGGCCCACTTAAGAGTAACTCAGGACAGATCACGGACAGTGATAAGGATATGTGTGAAATTTTCAATACTTACTTCCTCTCAGTTTTTACTCAGGAAGATACTAGCAGAATTCCAGAAATAATAAATTATGTAGATCTGGAAGATAACAGACTATGCTCGATTGGGGTAACTAGTGACATGGTCCTCAGACAAATAGAGAAATTAAAACCTAACAAATCCCCAGGCCCTGATGAACTGTTTGCAAGAGTTTTAAAGGAATGTAAAGGAACTTAGCAAACCTTTGGCAAATCTTTTCAATATATCACTACAAACTGGCATAGTGCCAGACAAGTGGAAAAGGGCAAATGTAATACCTATTTACAAGGCAGGTGACAGGTCCTTAGCTTCGAACTATAGACCAATAAGCCTTACCTCCATAGTTGGTAAATTTATGGAATCAATAATTGCCGAGGCAATTCGTAGCCATCTTGAAAAGCATAAATTGATTAATGAATCTCAACACGGTTTTACAAAGGGGCGTTCATGTCTCACGAATTTACTAACTTTTTCACTAAGGTGTTTGAGGAGGTAGATCATGGTAATGAATATGATATTGTGTATATGGACTTCAGTAAGGCTTTCGATAAAGTTCCACATCAGAGGCTACTGAGGAAACTTAAGGCACACGGAATAGGAGGAGAAATTTTTCCTGGGTAGAGGCATGGTTGACTAATAGGCGGCAGAGAGTTTGCATAAATGGAGAGAAATCAGAATGGGGGCGCGTCTCAAGCGGTGTTCCACAGGGGTCAGTTTTGGGCCCCTGTTGTTTACAATTTACATAAACGACATAGATGAGGGAATAAATAGTAGCATAAGTAAATTTGCTGATGACACCAAAATTGGCCGTCCAATTCATTCAAATGAGGACATTAGAGCACTCCAGGATGATTTGAATAGACTGATGCAGTGGTCGGAGAAGTGGCAGATGCAGTTTAATGTAAACAAATGCAAAGTTCTAAATGTTGGGCAGGACAATAACCAAGCCACATATAAGCTGAATAATACAGATCTTATTACTTGTAATTGCGAGAAGGATTTAGGAGTTCTGGTTAGTAGTAATCTGAAGCCTAGACAACAGTGCATAAGTGTTCGCAATAAAGCTAACAGAATCCTTGGCTTCATATCAAGAAGTATAAATAATAGAAGTCCTCAGGTTGTTCTTCAACTCTATATATCTTTGGTTAGGCCTCATTTAGATTATGCTGCACAGTTCTGGTCACCGTATTACAGAATGGATATAAATGCACTGGAAAACGTACAAAGGAGGATGACAAAGTTGATCCCTTGTATCAGAAATCTTCCCTATGAGGATAGACTGAGGGCCCTGAATCTGCACTCTCTAGAAAGGCGTAGAATTAGGGGGGATATGATTGAGGTGTACAAATGGAAAACAGGAATAAACAAAGGGGATGTAAATAGCGTGCTGAAAATATCCAACCAAGACAGGACTCGCAGCAATGGTTTCAAGTTGGAAAAGTTCAGATTCAGGAAGGATATAGGAAAGCACTGGTTTGGTAATAGAGTTGTGGATGAATGGAACAAACTCCCGAGTACCGTCATAGATGCTAAGACGTTGTGTAGTTTTAAAAATAGGTTAGATAAATACATGGGTGGGTGTGGATGGGTGTGAGTTTGGATCTGACTAGCTTGTAGTAGGTCAGATGCAGTGCTCCTTCCTTAAGTGAATGTAACCTGACCTGTACTAATTCCTTAAGTGGAAGTGACCTGACCAGGTGGTCGGCTGGACAATTATATGAGTGGGTGCGGTTGGGTGTGAATTGGTCCTGACTAGCTTGTGCTACTAGGTCAGATGCAGTGCTCCTTCCTTAAGTGAATGTAACCTGACCTGGCTGGGTAGGGGCATTGGCTTAAGCCGTTGGAGATTTGGACCTGCCTCGCATGGGCCAGTAGGCCTGCTGCAGTGTTCCTTCTTTCTTATGTTCTTATGTTCTTATATAGAAAGCCCCTTGTTATGCTGAGCATTTCGGATAAATTAGGTCAGTGTCACAGGATGCGACCCACACCAGTCCACTAACACCCAGGTACCCATTTTACTGATGGGGAACATAGACAACAGGTGTATAGAAACAAACCCTGGCTGGCAAGTCTACCTTGGTTACGTAGCAAACGTTGATAAATGAGATACTTTGTAATTTGTTTGATGAAACGTCTCATCCACCCATCACCCACGCACATCCATCCATTACCCACGCACATCCACCCATCACCCACGCACATCCACCCATCACCCACGCACATCCACCCATTACCCACATACCTCTACCCATCATACACGTACACTCATCTACACCAACTAACACCCCCTTACACCCTCCTACACCACCTTACACTCACCTGTACCCACCTAGGTAAGATTTTGTTGGGAAGTTTAACCCGGAGGGTCAGCCATCCAGGATAATCCTAGAAAGTCAGTGCGTCATCGAAGACTGTCTTATTTTCACTGGGGTCCTTCAGTTTTGTCCCCCAGGATGAGACCCACAACAATCGACTAACACCCAAGTACCTACTTACTATTAGGTGAAAAGGGACTGCAGGTGTAAGAAAACATGGCCAATGTTTACACCCGTGCCCTGCCGGTGATCGAACCACGGACACAGTATGTGAGATGTGCGCTGTTAACTGAACCACAACAAGACACCCTGGCCTAGACCTTCCTACACCCACCTAGTACAACTACCAACACACACAACTACCACCACACACCTACAACTACCACCACACACCTACAACTTCCAACACCCTCTCTACAACTACCAACACCAATCCTACACCTACCAACACCCATCCTACAACTACCAACACCCACCTACAACTACCAACACACACCTACAACTACCAACACACACCTACAACTACCAACACACACCAACTACCAACACCCATCCTACAACTACCAACACCCATCCTACAACTACCAACACACACCTACAACTACCAACACCCATCCTACAACTACCAACACACACCTACAACTACCAACACACACCTACACCTACCAACACCCACCTACAACTACCAACACCCATCCTACAACTACCAACACACACCTACAACTACCAACACACACCTACAACTACCAACACCCATCCTACAACTACCAACACCCATCCTACAACTACCAACACACACCTACAACTACCAACACACACCTACAACTACCAACACACACCTACAACTACCAACACCCACCTACAACTACCAACACCCACCTACAACTACCAACACCCACCTACAACTACCAACACCAATCCTAGATAAGGTCCACGGGTTGTCCTGAGGTAACTTGAACCTTTGACTTTTTTGGGCTATCCTAGGTAATATACACATGCTGCTATGTATGACAATTTATGTAACTGTATTTATGTGTACCTGTACTGGAATATACTTACTAAAACCATCCATAACTATCATCCAAACAGACACAAGTATTTCTGGATATGATTTTCTCATCAGTGAGACAAATTTAGGTGGCAGGAGAGTAGAAATCCTTAAATTTCTACATCATATCTTATAGACTGGACCACACTACTACACTACCCTACCTAAACCTACTAATACCCTCTTAGATTCAGTCTACTAACCCCCTAAACCTACTACTAATACCCTCCCAGCTTCTGCTTACTAGCACCCATAAGCTAACTACCCTCTTAGATTTAGTCTTCTAACCACCTAATACTACCCTCGCAGATTCGTCCTACTAGCCCCCTAAACCAGCTACTACCCTCACAGATTCAGCCTACTAACCCTAAACCTGCTACTTCTTCTGTTTACTAACACTCTACTACTACTACCCTCCCAAATTCTTCCTAGCCCCTCTAAACCTACTAAACTCCCAGATTCAGCCTACTAACCCCCTAAACCTACTATCCTTCCACCTTCTGCTTTCTAACACCCCATAGACCTATTACCCTTCCAGATTCGATTCAGCCTACTAACCCCTAAAAACCTACTATCCTTCCAGCTTCAGCTTCTGCTTGCTGGCACCCCTAGGCCTACTACCCTCTCAGGTTCAGCCTACTAACACCCATCCCTGCTCTTGTTCCCCAGGGACACGATCCAGTGGTCAGTAGGGATGCTGGAGCAGAGTGTCCAGGAGCTGGAGAAACAACTGCAAAACTTTGGTGAAGGCACAGGAGAAGGTCAGAGGCGTTCTTTTGTGTTGTGGTTTTTCTATAATGTTTGTCATATAGGTATTTGCTCTTCTTTTGTTGTAGTGTAACTATAGCAGCACTGGTAGTAGTAGTAGAAGAGGAATAGTATTTGTAGAATAGTATTAATAGTAGTAGTATTAGCAGTAGTAGTTTCAGTTGTAATAATAGCCGTAGCATTAATCGTAATTACAGAATTAGTAGTCGTAGCATTAGTATATTAACCTATGTAGTAGCGTTAATAGTATAGTAGTAACAGCATTATTTGCAGTAGTAGTAGTAGTAACAACAGTTAAGGTAGTGGCAGCATTAGTAGCAGTAAACAACAATAATAGTTATAGCATTTGTAGCAGCATTATTATTATCTGAATAACACCGCTGAATAACCCAGCTGAATAACCCAGCTGAATAACCCAGCTGAATAACTTCTAAGATAAAACATAAATGTTAGCGGGTTTATGAATTATTTTTTTTTTTTTATTAACACATCGGCCGATTCCCACCAAGGCAGGGTGGCCCGAAAAAGAAAAACTTTCATCATCATTCACTCCATCACTGTCTTGCCAGAAGGGTGCTTTACACTACAGTTATAAAACTGCAACATTTACACCCCTCCTTCAGAGTGCCGGCACTGTACTTCCCATCTCCAGAACTCAAGTCCGGCCTGCCGGTTTCCCTGAATCCCTTCATAAATGTTACTTTGCTCACACTCCAACAGCACGTCAAGTATTAAAACCATATGCCTCCATTCACTCCTATCAAATACGCTCACACATGCTTGCTGGAAATCCAAGCCCTCGCACACAAAACTTCCTTTACCCTCCCTCCAACCTTTCCTAGGCCGACCCCTACCCGCCTTCCCTCCACTACAGATTTATACACTCTCGAAGTCACTCTGTCTCGTTCCATTCTCTCTACATGTCCAAACCACCTCAACAACCCCTCCTCAGCTCTCTGGACAATCGTTTTGGTAATCCGCACCTCCTCCTAATTTCCAAACTCCGAATTCTCTGCATTATATTCACACCACACATTGACCTCAGACATGACATCTCCACTGCCTCCAGCCTTCTCCTCGTTGCAACATTCATCACCCATGCTTCACACCCATATAAGAGCGTTGGTATAACTATACTCTCATACATTCCCCTCTTTACTTCCATGGACAAGGTTCTTTGTCTCCACAGACTCCGAAGTGCTCCACTCACCCTTTTCCCCTCATCAATTCTATGATTCACCTCATCCTTCATAGACCCATCCGCCGACATGTCCACTCCCAAATATCTGAATACATTCACCTCCTCCATACTCTCTCCCTCCAATCTGATATCCAATCTTTCGTCACCTATTCTTTTTGTTATCCTCATCACCTTACTCTTTCCTATATTCACTTTCAATTTTCTTCTTTTACACACCCTACCAAATTCATCCACCAACCTCTGCAGCTTCTCTTCAGAATCTCCCAAAAGCACAGTGTCATCAGCAAAAAGCAACTGTGACAACTCCCACTTTGTATTTGCTTCTTTATCTTTTAGCCCAACACCTCTTGCCAAGACCCTCGCATTCACTTCTCTTACAACCCCATCTATAAATATATTGAACAACCACGGTGACATCACACATCCTTGTCTAAGGCCCACTTATACTGGGAAATAGTCCCCTTCCCTCCTACACACTCTAACCTGAGCCTCACTATCCTCATAAAAACTCTTCACTGCTTTCAGTAACCTTCCTCCTATTCCATACACCTGCAACATCTGCCACATTGCCCCTATCTACCCTATCATACGCCTTTTCCAAATCCATAAATGCCACAAAAACATCTTTACCCTTATCCAAATACTGTTCACCTATATGTTTCACTGTAAACACTTGGTCTACACACCCCTACCTTTCCTAAAGCCCCTTGTTCATCTGCTATCCTGCTTTCTGTTTTACTCTTAATTCTTTCAATAATAACTCTACCATACACTTTACCAGGTACACTCAACAGACTTATTCCCCTATAATTTTTGCACTCTCTTTTGTCCCCTTTGCCTTTATACAAAGGAACAATACACGCTCTCTGCCAATCCTAGGTACCTTACCCTCTTCCATACATTTATTAAATAATAGCACCAACCACTCCAAAATTATATCCCCACCTGCTTTTAACATTTCTATCTTTATCCCATCAATCCCAGCTGCCTTACCCCCTTTCATTCTACCCACTGCCTCACGAACTTCCCTACACCCACAACTGGCTCTTCCACACTCCTACAAGATGTTATTCCTC
>WNWK01001488.1:57500-275000 GCA_009830355.1 Cherax destructor | reverse complement strand
AATAATAATAATAAAGACAGTCCTTTATACAAATTCACAAGTCACTGGATAGAAAATGTAGGTGCAGCTACTGTAATAATACACACATCGTCTATTCTGTTTAAATGAAGGTGACAGAAACTTAACCTAGCCTCGCAACATTTGTATATCATGGAAAATAAAACATCTATTTATTTATTATATTATATTAAAAATATTACAAAATTCTGTTTGGAGTCATTGCTCTCGTGTATGACGACTCAAATAACTCTAGTAGCTGCTAGATACATGTGTACTGCTAGGGGAAGAGGGACACTATATGTAAAATATAACATGCGGGTAAAAACATTGACAAAATTGACCACAGTCATATTTTCTTTATTTTTTGTTTTTTGAGCAGCGGATAACACAGTCTGTCTGTTCAATTAGTGACAGCTTGCTTTAATTTATGTACGATTTTCAGTTCAGTTTTTTAACTTTGTTTAAAAACTAAATTTTAAGTATTTTACTCAGAAAACTTACTATAAATAAAATAGGGTTTGAATCACATGGAGGTTAATTTGCAGGAAGTTGGATCAGTAATATCCCCAAAACAATTTTGATTAGAAATTGTCCCCTCGATTTAACGAACGTTGATTTAATGACTAGAAAGACAGAGAAACTCCACTAAATGAATTCAGAAACCAGGGACCAAGTCCCTTGGTTACATAATTGTTATTGTCACTGCAAAACACACACTTTTCTCTCCACCATTACCAACACCACCTCTAGCCTCTTACACTGTGTTGAGTGTAGGTTTTCAATATTGTGCCTAAGTAATACAATATTAGATTTGTATAGCAATGGATAACTTTGCTCCTCAAGGGGAGGGGCTCTTGATCCAAGGAAATAGTCCTGTCCTCCCTTGGATAGAGCCTGATAGTCTTCCATTTCTTCAGGTGCTGTACGACCCGTACATGTAGGTTTAGTGCTCTCCCATTAATATAATAATCTATATAATGTATATAAATAAATGATAGCGTAGTTAGTATGTTCAGAGAGGGTTGCCCTGAGGTATCATGTATATAAATTGATCATAATTAATCACTTGCTATAATAGATCTTTTATGAGTAACTGAGGAAGTTAATACAGGTATTGAATTGTAGCTTTACTAAATGAAGCTTTATTGACTCTCCGATTTATTAATATTGCAGGAGGCCCTTCATTACGAATTAGTAAAAACAGCCTCGTATACCAGTCACTGACTATATTTATAACAGTGAGTGCGAAGGAGAATAAAAGGAAAAAAATGTGTAATAAATGATATATACATGCCATACATAAGCCATAAACACATGGTTAATTGTCCATAATGAGTGAACTCAAGGATGAAATTTGGGAAGTGAAGATGAAGTAGTGAATTTCAATTCTGAGCCTGGAAATAATGGTAGGTATAAGTCATATACCGTATAATGATACTGCTAGGTTAGCTTGAATGAGTACCTGCGCTAGCGCCTAACACAGTTTGTGCATCACTGACGCCAGGAAGCTGAATTACTTTGACGGATAATACTGGTGTGATCGGGGTGCAGGAAGGCGTAATAGCCTATGACACTGCACACTCCTATCACCCACAGAACCTCCACGGTAAATACTATTACCACTCGAATTGATTCAGGATAGACCACCATCTGTGGAAGAGAAAACCACGTACAGTAAAATAACAGCATCAATTAAATGTAAACCATACCACAGGCGGGGTTAGAACCCGCGATCAGAGTCACAAAACTCCAGACCGACGCGTTATACCATGAATTAAGGAAAGATCCCAGACTTCACCTTGCGAAAGCAGACATAGCAAAGGCAATAGTAATTATGGACAAGGTAGATTACATGGAGGAAATAACATGTTAGAAGACAGGGGAACTGACGTGCCCCTTAAGTTTGTTATGATGGGAGTCTATGGGAAAGTTGTGTATATTAAATAAACTACTTTGCTCTCTCTCTCTCTCTCTCTCTCTCTCTCTCTCTCTCTTCTATATATATATATATATATATATATATATATATATATATATATATATATATATATATATATATATATATATATATTGCTGGAATATATCTGGGATGTATTATAAGGACTGTAGTATCGAATACTTATATTACGATGATTAAGACACATGTGCAACAGTTGGGTATCTTTATTGTTGAAACGTTTCTCCTACACAGTAGGCTTCTTCAGTCAAGTACTCTGGCAGTAGGTGTAGCAGTGAAATAAAGGTGAAATTAGTTCATCAACCTTGTAGAAATAGTATCTGAGATGATCAGTCCCTCAGCCTGGAACAATATAGTTCCAGACTATGAAGCTGAACTCTTCTCCAGGCTAAGGGACTGACCACCTCAAATACTATTTCTAAAAGGTTGATGGACTGATTACATCATCTTCATTTCACTACTACACCTGCTGCCTCTGCATGTGACTGAAGAAGCCTACTGTGTAGGCGAAACGATTCAACAATAAAGATACCCAACTGTTACACATGTGTCTTACCAACTTGTGGGTATTTTATACCATTTTCAACCCAACTTTATAATATACCGTTATTTTTTAATTAGCTTGGAAATATAGGTACGTCTTTCAAGTTAGTACTGACCTCTACATACCAGATGGCGATCATGGCGGAATTCTCAATAAGACAGAAGGCGTAAAAGAATACCATTCGTTTGCGGGATGGTGTGTCCTTGACATTAATGTAACAAAACACATGAACAAAGCCGATGACACAGTTGTACAAGAACTCCAACACTGGGTGGGTGTCTTCCTGCGCACAGAATGTTGTTTTCTGGAAGGTAAAACAAAAGTTACTCTTAGTTAAACCATGGAACATTAAACCCATGGCAGATGAGTCTTGCTCTTAGCTTCTGGTTGACAACACAAATTAATTGGGATTTTATAATATCTTTACTACTTTTATTTCAATGGGATAATTATTATGTCTCACGATGGAGAGGGATATTTGTAATGTCTGTGCACGTCTGGCTATATATTAAGCAAATTTTCTAAATTTGCTTGTAGCAGATAAGTGAACTGTAGATATAAATCCAGATGTACTGTAAACCCTTTTGAAGCCTAGTTCCCAGGCCTTTTGTGTATCCACATGTCTGGTATCACATTTTCTTTATATCTTGATATATCGAATAGGTTATTATACTTCCTATCACTGTATTGGTTAATCAGTGGACAGTTAAACTGTGTTCAAGAAAGTGACCATAAGGCTGACCACATACTACGCATTTAGTCTGATCACTTGTGCATCGACTAAAGTACCAGAGGTTCGTGTAACCAAGACTAAGCCTGGATACTGCATCAGTCTGTTCACATTACAAGCTGCTCCATAAACGTACTTATCTAGGTTTATGTTATCACTGAGTGATCTATTCAGGCTTCTAACTCCATTCTTATGACATCCAGTTTCAATATTTGCTTCTATTCTAATATTCCCCATGCTAGACACAGATATACCAGTTATATTCTACATTTTCCTTCAGGACACTTTCTTTGGCTAACTTATCAACTTTATCATGAAGGGGTATTTCAATATTGATGGAATCCATAAAAATTATACATTAATTCCTCCACCTCTGATTTTCGAGCATGTGTGTCTGGCATCTCCAATGAGCTTGTTAGTAATTTAACGATGAATAAATGCATTTATCTTCGTTGATATTGCAATGGCATTTAAACCTACTGAGCACGAAAATTGTAAACATTTTTTTTGCCAGATTGCATGGTAAAATAGTATGGCTTATGGTATGCAGTGAACATTGTTACATACCTGTGCGTATATCCAGGCAGTCATTATAAGCCAGTGAGCCGCCAACACACACACAGTGACAATGGGATACGCTATAACTATATTTCCCTGAGAGTCAGTCCAGCGTAGTAAGTACACAGATCTTGGGTCCTGATTTGGATGCTGAAATATAAATTGTTTTTTATTTACAACATTTACTGGTTAGGAGTTATCATAGCTCAGCCCACTTCAAATTATTTATCGGGACATAAAGGTTAATATGGGGAAAGGGGGAGTAGCTTCAATTTCTTTGATCAAGAACCCCTCGCTGGCATCAAGTGACTTCTGAGTGGAGGTCATTTCAAAGCCCAGCCTTATCTAAGGTATACTATCAACCTCAATGGTGTAACCCACAACAGTATACCAACATCAAGGTGCATATTTACTAGTTGAACAAGGGTAAGTAGTGTAAGGAAACATGACTCCCTTATTTTCGCCCACCCCAGGATTAAATATGGGTCCTACTGTTGTGAACCGAAGAATGTGCCATTGAGCTATAAACCACCTTAAGAGGCGATATTACTATCATTGTTAAGCAGACACTGCATTCGTGCTCTTAACACTTGTTCATAACTTGCTAATGCTACAGATGATAGAATCCTTCAAGGAGGGGTACGCCTTCGTGCTGCTGAAAAGCTCTTCATCCAAAGAATCAGAGCAACTGGAGTAAAAAAAAACACTGAACTCATCAAAGATACCCATCTCTTCTTAGATCACATCTGATTACCTTCCATTTCTCAGGCGCTGTATGATCCCTACGTTTTTAGTGCTTTCCTATGTGATGACGATGCAATACAGTATAACACACTTCAAAGTGTTGACGATCTCACTTACGAGTATTGCGGAGAACGACCCGATTGTGATTATTCTGGAGGCGAGCATAGAGGCCCGCCACAAGAGGCAGGTGGTGGTGGCACAACAAGACAGCTGTTGTTTATCCGGCACTGAGCGACGTAGTTCATCCTGGTACGACACTAACGACCAAGACATGGCAAAAACACCCAGCAGGATTTTCCATATCTGAACTGTTGTTGCTGGCCAAGAAAATGAACTTTTAGTTTTAATGTTATTATTTATATTTCAAATTCAATTTCGTTTTTTTTTATTCATGTATATATAGTGATAATTACATTCTACTGTGAACCATTTTCATGAGGTGATCAAAAGTTACTGTGGACTGACTTAAAATAGTTACTGTGGACTGACTTAGAACAGTTACTGTGGACTGACTTAGAAGTTACTGTGGACTGACTTAGAACAGTTACTGTGGACTGACTTAGAAGTTACTGTGGACTGACTTAGAACAGTTACTGTGGACTGACTTAGAACAGTTACTGTGGACTGACTTAGAACAGTTACTGTGGACTGACTTAGAACAGTTACTGTGGACTGACTTAGAACAGTTACTGTGGACTGACTTAGAACAGTTACTGTGGACTGACTTAGAACAGTTGCATCATCTTTGCCAGTGATTATTCCAGGACTACGGTACAAGAGGAAAATCTGAAATATGAGTTGTGGTGCATCTTGCAGGAAACTGTGCATCATATCCAGCATGGCGGTGTCTCGTGAGATAATCTACACAGAAAATGAAAAAAAAGATTACTTTTACATTTTATTACGTGTATGATATACTGCACAAAGTGTTTATGCCAGAAACAATACGAGTGCAGATCACTAAAAGTTTTGGAATGTCTTATAATTACTCTTGTCAATTATAAGTAAGTTGTTTAGAAAAAAACTTTTTGCTAAAAAGTACACTAGTCTAACCCCAGGTCTTGCATCAGCGTGCTGCTGCCTAGTACCTCGGAGATTTCTTGCAATGAAAATACTTTTTTGTCGTGGAACTGTACTGTATTCATATAAGTAGTTATTAATACTTACTATCTGTAGAACAGCATGAACTTCACCTTTGGGCGTCCTTCTTAGTACAGCAGCATGGTTGTGACCCATCTCCAAGTGCTTCACCTCTCTCTTCATCTTCACGCCGTATCTTATAATGTCCACGTACCTGTCATTTTAACACCCACACAATAATAGTTTTTAGCATTAATATATCGTACACAACTCTCAGGGCAATCTTCGAATTCAATTTCATATTCTTATGATTTAAAATGCTGAATCAAACAATATAGAATAATACATCAAGTTTTGCAGTGAGATGTTAACCCATGTAGCAATATTTTAACTTAATTGAATGTTACCGAATGAGCGGTCCAAGCAGGATGATGTGGAATATGACTCTGACGACAGTTTGCAGTGTGCTCATCTTGTGGAAGACACAGTAGTCGCCCAGACATTGCTTGTTTTGCCAGTACCACCACAAGCTGCCAAATATGTCTGTATTAAGAGTCATGTTTTTAAGCTGAGAGTTTTAAGCTTGGCAGTTTTGAGAGTACACTTACAGAGCATGCATGTCTCACATATATCAGAGGATTAAGGGGGCTCGTACCTGAAGATGTTGATGACAACCATGGGCAGGACGATGATGCAGAGTGTGATGATGAACCAGGTGATTGGCTCAGTACTGAACTCATCCTCCTTGGCCTATACAAATACACTTTACCTTAGTCTCTTCTACACGCATTACCACTTAATTTTTTTTCCTGTATGTGACCTAATTCATGTCAGCATAAATAACTCTAATACTGTAACCAGATGTAAACATGTAAATAGTTTATTACCACTGTAACGAGTTCAACTATTAGAACCGTGGAGGCCCAGACCCATTATGTAATCTTTTGACTACCGTCCATAGGATGGGTATGGGGCGCACAATACAGATATTAAACTAATACTCTTCTGAACTCAACACAAGATTATGCAAACAACTAAAATTACTACACCCTCTACACTAGAACGCTGTATAACCCTTGTGGTTTAGCGCTTCTTTTGATTATAATAATAATCTACACTAGAACACTAGGTAATATATCTTCCTCCACAACTCAAAACATTTGCTCTTCAAGGGGAGGGGGGTACGGATGTGGGGTGGGTTGTGGGGGGTTGAGTTGGTTCTGAAGGGCTCTTGATTCAGGCAACAAATCAAACCTGATTACCTTCCGCTCCCCACGTTCTGCATGAGTAAATCAATGTATAGTCGTGTATTTTATTTTTTATTTAAAAAAATTGATAATTACAGCCATATATAATAGTTGTTTAGCATTTACATGGGGTGAAAACTAAAGAAATAAACATTGGTTATCAAGTTGTAGAGATTTAAATTTCAAATTTATAGTTATCAGTGAAGTGAGACATAATTTGAAAATAGTTCCATATTATGATTATGTATGAATGATGGTAAAAGTGTTGAACGATGATGAAAGTTTTTTTCTTTCCTTTTGGGTCACCCTGACTCGTCTTAAAAAAAAAAAAGTTCCATATTACGTTTTTATAAGTATAATACAGTACTTGTCACCCTTAAAGCGTCGTTGTAGTTATTTATAGTGTGTCGTTGTAGTTATAACGTGTGTGGTTGGGGTTACCTAAAAGTGTGTGTATATAGAAACAAGTATATTTCGGTCCGTCCTGGTGCAGGTCCCTGGGGACTCGACGATGGTCCAGGGAGGGCCCATCCATCATCTTGTTTATATTTCCTATAAGTGGATTAGTTGTGAATTATTCTACCCTTTAAGGGGGAGGGGGAAGTGCCTTGATTCCGGTGAAGGGCTCTTGCTCCAAGGAATTGAAGCTATCTTTCCCTACCTAGGATCAATCCTGATTACCTCCCACCAACCAGTATTTTAACCCTTTGGGGGTCGACAGGCCTTCTCAGGAAAGTGTTCCTGGGGTCGAAAAATTTTTGGAAAAAAAAAAAAATAATTTTCTTATGAAATTATAGAGAATCTTTTTCCGATCATAACGCCACCAAAATTATGAAATTTGATCGAAAACTAACGGAATTATGCTTTCGCGAAGTTATCGGTAGCCATGACACTTACGCATCGGCGATTTTGCCCACTTTGAGCCCTATTTTTGACAAATTCCAATGTTTCAATCTCCTAAAACTATAGCTATTTCGATAGAACTCCATTTCTTCTATCGATTGAGTACAAGAAACTGCCTATTTACCAATTTCATCTACCCAAAATAGTGGTCAGAAAATGACAATTTTCCAATTTCACACAAATTTCAAACGATGCCAATTTCAAAATAGGGTCCAGAATAAACAAGGCAGACATTCCTGGCACTAAAATAACATGTTCTCTGTTCATTAGTCACGTCTTTAGGCCCCTGTTTCATTACTTTTGCTTTTCATTTTGAATTTTTATTCTCACAAAAAATAGAAGATTTACTGTTATGTATACAACTGTATCATTGTAAAATATCTTCCATTCTATCAAATGAGACCAAGAAAACGAGAATACATCAATATATACCATACGAAAATCGACTGCAAAGTCGCTGTTTTAATCGAAAAAAACGGTCAGAGTTTTTTTTCTCTCATTATGCAGTGTGTACTGCAGGATTTTTTGATACTGCGCACACTGACCACACAGACCCATTCTTTCATATGTATGCCTACCAGACGTTTTCTGCTTAAATTGAGGCCGCTAGAATTTGGGCGTACTAGTACGGCACCAACCCCTGCTCGTAAAACGTACTAGTACGGCACCGACCCCCAAAGGGTTAAGTCCCTCACGGGAGTGCTTGCTTTCCAGCCAATAAAATAATAAATTTGTGAATTGATCCCGCCACAGTATTGTTATTTTTATTGTACATTAATGTTTATTGTGTATAGAGTGCATGAGTGTGGTTACCTTGAAGGTACATAGTCCCAGTTACCTGTTTCCATAGTACGAATGCCAGTAGGGCATCTGAGATAATGTCCATGATGAAGAGAACCATGTTCACCACCATACCCACAGCCCCCATCAACCCAAAGGTTGCCTTGACGTGGGGCGGCGGCTCACGCAGAGGCATCTGTAACCAGAGGGCAAGTAAATTATATATACATGTATGATTTGACATTTGTTAAATGTATAATATGTAAAGGAGGGACATGATGGACTTTGAAACCAAGCCATACAGTACATTATCTCACCATAAGAGATAAGCAATAAAAGTTGAAACGTTACGGTGCCACGTGACCTGGTGGCAAAAGCTCTCGCTTCACACGGTGAGGGTCCGGGTTCGATTCCATGCGAAGGGGTGGTAACATCGGACGTGTTTCCTTACACCAGTTGTCTGTTCACCTATCAGTAAAATGGGTACCTGGGTGTTAGTGGACTGGTGTGGGTCGCATCCTGGGACAAAACTGACCTAATTTGCCCGAAATGCTCTGCATAACAAGCGGCTTTCTGTATAGTAGTATGTCATTGATGTCAGCTAGGCCTGTATACCTTGTACTTGTAGTAAATTAAGATATTATTATTATTTCTTATCTTTCCACGACTACCTAGTTGCCAGACGTATCGTGGCCTGCTTTTCCTAATTTGTTTATTTGGTGTTAAATATATGTTTTTCGTTTATAAATTTGTGATAAGCCTAACTTTAGAAAAACGCAATTTTGAGGGTAAAACGTCAAAAAGGGACGTTTTAATGTGAGCTCAGTGGATTGTCAAGTGTCTGTCTAGTAAAGAACAAAAAGGCACAATACCATGACTGGGACAACACACACACAACCCACACACACACGAGAGAAAACTGAGCGAAACGTCGTGGTAAGCTCCTCTCTGCTATGTGTGGATTATATGTCTAGTAGTTGTGTTTTGACGGTTTAAGCCGACTTGACTCTACACTGAGAGGGCAGCAGCGGGTGGGTAGGACTAGCAGTTTACTGTCATAGTTGTAATTTGACAGTAAACCCTTTGGAAAGAGAGAGACAAATGGAGTATAATGCATTATGCGATCCTTTATTAAGAACGTTTATTTAACTGATAAATAACCATTTATTGAAAACTGGCAGGGAAGAGCGGATGGTCGGTAATGGTGATGGATAAAGATGGAATGGTGTTGATATTCTGTAACCAACGAACTTAACCGTTGTTTCTGACTCTGCTGATCTTGTTCCATATTTCTGAAGTTATTTAACCCGAGTTTACTGAAGCTTCAGTTACATGTGTCACTCAAACTACAGATCAAGTCCCCTTCAGGTTCAGTCCCTTTATGCTCATCAAGGGCTCTTGATACGCGGGATCAGACTCTATTGCCTCCTAATTCTCAGGCGCTGGATAGCCCTTACGGGTTTAGTGCCCCTATGAATATATACATTATTACAAAAAATGTATTTATATTTGTTTAAAAAAAAATTTAAATCACGAAGATAATAATATAACGCAGTGTTAAATAATACCAACACAGATAAGATAATTATGATATTGTAACAATTCTATAAAAAAATGTGATAATACTGATTAAGGTGATAGTGATGTGATATATTTATGACGTTGTAATCATGTCACAGTAGATAGTGAGGGAACACCTATCAATTGTATAGCCTGATAAGCACACGAAAACGGTAATTGGAATCCTAATTTTGAGTATTTTCATCTTCAAGCATTTTTTTAAGAATGTCCATTTTTTTTAATTACAATTTAAGATATATGGTTAAAAAACCTTAATTTGGAGTAATAGTGCCAAAACTTGTAGATTTTTAATGATCTCATAGACAACTTTCACGTGCACAGCAGATTTTTTTCGAGCCTGTACCTGGAAAAGCTGCTGGGCAGAGGAAATGCTAACTGGATAAAGTTTCCAATCACTGCTTTCATGTTTTTATCACGTTATTAATCTTGTCCCCTCGCCCAATACCTGACGAAGCAAAGTGTGTCACATTTGTCTTGTGCGTTGGTGTACCTCTTTTTATGAGATGGAAATCCTACCATCACATGTTTTGTGATGTGATTTTTTTTACGAGTGGGTCATGATCTAAGACGAGCCTCCCTGATATCGTTGCCTCCAGCACTCAAGTCTCATATTAGTCAGGATGCAATCCAACCCCTTCTCAAAATCCTCCATCTCAGCGCTAGGAAGGCAAACTTGCATCCTATTCTTCCTTTTTCGCAAAATGCACGATCTCGCGTCAGGAGAAATTTTCATATATTTCAAAAATAAAATCCCGCCTAATCCAAATGTCGTGCTGCCGGCAAAGATGAAGAGAGACTAAAGTGACATAACAAGCTTTTATTGGGAGAACGTTTCGCTCTTGTAGCACTTTATCAAGTCATGACTTCATAAAACTACACATAGCGATGGTGTTCCAATGACAGCATATTTAGCAATACGTGTCTCGCAGCCAGAAGCAACAGCCTGATTGATTAGGCTTTGATCCACCAGACCTGGTCTGGGATCGGGACGTAGGGGCGTTCACCTCCGAAAGCATCTTTCTGGTAATACCATATGAGGATATCTAGGGGATATTACTGGATATCCGAAGACGCCTCTGTCTTTTCTATATGGCAAGGTTCAGACCGTGTTGAAATCCAGAGTTTTCTGCCCAGTTGGTCTTCTGCTGTGTCTTCATGTAGTGTATAGGTCTACAGCATTTATGTGGGAAAATGAGGAAACGAATTATCAGAAAATTAAGTTTATATATATATATATATATAGGATGGGGTCCACCTCTAGTGTCAATTGTGGGACCCATTGCCTCGGAGAAGTGGATAAAAAGACTTCAAGGAAGAATATTTAGATTTCTTTCTGAAGCCATTTGAATATTCCACTTCCCTACTACCCCATCTTTTTTTTTTTTTATACAAACTTTATTTCAAGACAAAATACAAAATACAATGGGGAGTAAAACAACATAGATAACAACTCAGAGCTACATGTCAAATACTTCGTCCAACTCCCCGGCAGTGGGCCGCGTGCCCAGAATACTGCAGGCATTTCCCTCTGGATCGCAACACTGAGTCTCTGAAACAGGAAGCTGGTCGCCCTGTGGTCCTTGGTTTCTATGATGAGTTTTCCACCCAGCTCCTTGAGAAACTTTAGAGCACACTTGCCCCATGCTCCATGGGTCTCCGACCCTATTGGGATGAAGTTATAGCAAGAGGGAAGGTCTTCATATTTGCGGGTCTTCTGGGTCTCCCTGTGGCTGGCAGCTCCACCCCTTCGGCTAAGGAGTGTGGCAGGTAGGTGTCTGCCAATGTGGCAGCACAGGTGTAGTCCCAAGCAATCTGTTTACCATCCTTCCAGGGTAGCATGGTGGCTCCATCAGGACGCTTTTGACTTCCATCAGACCTCTGCACTTGGGGTTCCCGTTGAGCTGGGCAACGGGCTGTGGCGAGGCTTCTCTTTATGATGTCATTGACCTCCTCATGTCTAGCATACTTCCCTTCTGATGTGTGACACACTAGACCATGAAGTCCGAATTGGTCAGCCGTCGCCCTGCCGCAAATACACCTATGTTCGGTGAGTATGGGGGCGGCTAGGCGAAGAGCAACACCAATCCGAATGGCCTGTGGGTCGAGTCGAGTCCCCAGAGAGGATTGGGAACAGCAAGAAGGAAATCTCCTGAGTGTGGTGCCTTCACCGCTAGGAGACGAGCTTTGTCCTTTCCTGAAGCGTTGGTGAGCATTGTGTTGGAAATTTTTTCCATGATCGGTTTGTCCCAGTGGGACTGTTTGTGCTCTTTGGGAGGAGCTGGTCTACTGGAGGAGTCTGCCAGGATGTCCCACTGCACTGCTGCTTCAATGAACTTGGGGTCTTGAGCTCCCACCACCCCTCTCAAACGTTCAGGGACAATCCTCTTGACTAATCCACTGGAAGCCAAACACGATGACAGAAATGCAGGTAACGCTACCTGCCTTGCTTTGCGCACCCCTATACCTCCCAGTCGCACTGGGAGGGTTGCCTGCTCCCATTGCTGATCCTCTAGTGACAGATTCAGTGCCTTCTTGAAGGTTGATCTCAGGTGTGCGTCATACTCGTCAAGTGTTGGGTTTTCAAAAGAGGGTGCGCACCTCAGGAAGTAAGTGAGTCTTGGCATAGTAAGACACCTTGTGAGGAGATACAGGGCATCATGGGCATCAAGATCACTTATTCTCTCATATATATATATATATATATATATATATATATATATATATATATATATATAACTTCAGTTCTGTTATTTATATACAAATTATGAGTAAAATTTGAAATACGTCAAAGCCTTACGCAGCTCTGAAAACCAGAATATGCAGTTAAAACAAGTTTTCTCAAGAATTATAGTGTAAATACAAACTATCGATAAGTCTAAAAAGAATCACATATCTAGATTATATTTATGGCAAGTTCTGAAAATTGTTTTGCGTATTGTCGATTTTTTTTAATATTCGCTTTAACTGACATTACGAGCTTTTGTGACATGTGATGGCTAGGAGGGGGAAGTGGGGTGGGTAGGAGGAAATGTGGGGGTGGAATGGATGGGGTCTATCCCTCCACCTCGGTATGATGTCAGCATAACTAACAGGTGACTATGTGCGTTCTTGTTTGTTAACTAGACAGCCTTGAAAGATATTTTGTTACTATATACCTAGTAGTGTGTGGATACCTGTTATCCAACACTGGTACCGAAGCCATAACCTGAGCAAGATTCTAGCGTGCTTTCATATACATTATTCTGGCTAGGATATGGATTCCTGCATGACCAGCGTCTTGCGTATTGGCATCCTGCCCGGGAGTGAGAGTAATGGAGGGAAAGGGACGCTTTCGTTAATGGGAGGGGTAAGAGAAAGGGGTGGCTTCGTTAACGGAAGTGAAAGATAAGGGACAGAAAGGGGTTGCTTTTATTAACGGTGGTGAGGGGGGAGGGTCAGGTGGAAGTGGGGTGAACCCTTCAGAGAACATTCCATGTTCTGACAGTGGAAAACAAAGAACAATAAAATTGAAATGTGAAATTTAGCTTATCTTCCACCAGCGTATCACAAAGCATTGTATAGTGTAGGAGTGATCTAGATATACAACTAACTGGCTCAACGCAAATAAGTTACATGGGGTATCCTGGGTTTTTATCCCACCGGGGTTAATACTACTCCCAAGGATTTTTTTTTTGATGGAGGATGATTTCATACACGATATGAACTGTAGAACACGTTAGCTGACTAAAAGGCAAGAGGCGGGTCCAGGAGCTGTAACTCAACACCCACTAACTCAGACTGGGACTAGGTTAGTGGACACGTGCAACGTTTTGGATACCATATAGTAGCCTACAGTTCCCTCACCAGGAGCTCCTGGAAGTGAAACGTAGCTTTTAATAAGGTATCCAAGACATTTTGTGTATGTGCATTTACGTAACTGATTGTCGGTATTGTTTATACCCTTCATACTCCGAGACAGGGTTATCAGGGAAAGTACATTGTATAAAGAAGTCTGGGAGGAGAAGACCATGGCTGAAACACACCACAAATAATTTATAACCACACCATAAAGAAGCTGTAGACGATTATCGGTCCGTCTTGGACCGTTATCAAGTCGTAAAAGGATGGACCCAAACAATATATGCAGTTTGTTCCTCAAAGTTTGGATTATTTGTGAATTTTCTGAGAAACAAACAGGCAGAGTTGTAGTAAGAGACATCGGAGTGGGGAGAGGTAACATGTCACCTTCAAGGAGTGTGCCTTGATGCTGGCTTAGGGATCTTGATCAAAGATCAAGATCCCTAAGTGTCCGACATCAATGGTGTATATCGACAAGTTGAAGAAATAGACACAGGTGCAACATCTCGGTATCTTTGTTGAAGTTTCGTTATACATTGGCTTTATCAGTAAAATACAGGGGCAAAAAAGACTGAAGAGGGGAGGTAATCAGTCCCTCAGCCTAGCAGCAAGTGTTCACTACTGCAGTCTTGTTCCCCATGTGTCTATTTCTTCATTATGATCCTTAGATCAGACTTGATTACCTTGACTGGCGAAGGGCTCTTGATCCAAGGAATCAGTGCTACCCTCCCCTTCCGTAGACTGGACTTCTATTACCTCTTCTCCCAGGCGCTTGTATGACCTGTACAGGGTTAGCTCTTTCTCGTGAATAAAATAAGAGACCACACGCACACTGCATTATCACAGGTCATATGTTTCCATTTGTTAACAGTGTCACGGGCCAGGGTAAAAGATGTCGGGGTGTGAGATCACGGTACGGGGTCACAATTTCACCAGTAGCAAAGATACAACGATAGCCTTGTAGTGGTGAACTCGGTGTCCAGGGGTTACGGTAGACGGTAGTTGTTGTACTTTGCTAATTTTGTCTCTTGTCCTACATTTATCATTGAGTTGGTTTTCTTCCTAGCGACGTAATGGTTTTTGTTAGTTTTGGTGTTAACATAAAGGTCACTGGGGCGCACACTATTGAGAGACAGCTGGTGAAGGAGACTGGCTCTTCCAGTTGTTCTGGTACTAGTTAACTTGATTGTAAGAGGCTCACATAGGGTATATACACAGCGATATGCTTAATTCTTTGTGTACAGAGAATACGAAGTTTCTCAGTGTAAATATACAGCGAGGTGTATATTTT
Source organism: Cherax destructor (assembly GCA_009830355.1). Lineage (NCBI taxonomy): Eukaryota > Metazoa > Arthropoda > Malacostraca > Decapoda > Parastacidae > Cherax > Cherax destructor. The sequence goes on along the minus strand of WNWK01001488.1, from coordinate 259,748 downwards.
ATTGTAACTGTAAACACTTAGGAATTTACTATTTGAGGGATTAAATTGTTCTCGGTTATTAGTTTATATGTGAATTGTATTTTTAATAACCGTATAATCAGTAGGCTTTAAACCTGACACAGTAACTTGATGTGCCATCTCTTGTCTCAACACCAAGACAAACCCTCACCTAAACATATAATCACCACCACCAGCAACAAACCCTTTTGATAACAAGATAAGCACCGCTCTGATACGTGTAATCACTAGTGTCCGACTCTTGTTATCACAAATGCCGTTATTATTACCATCAGTTCGTCACACCGTTAAATATTGACTTTGCTACACCAGCTAGGTAATGTTTAAGAGTAGTCAAACGTTGTATAATTCCTCAAGATATCCCAGGAGGCGCTGCTTCACACGGAGTTACATTGGAAATTGTAATTCAGATCACGACACTAGGCGGAAAAAACATTCTATTTCATATTTTTTGATCACAGTCAGGTGTCTATGGGTACATTTTTTTTTCTGCTTGGCACTTTTGTACGAGGCATTTCTGTAATGTGTGTTGTATGGAAACACTGTGAGAAGAGGCTGGGGGAGAGGGGCGATGCTGAGAGTGAAGGATGCTGAGGGAAAGAGAGCAGGAGGTAGGGAAGGGGAGAGTAGGTGCTGGGAGTGGGGAAGTAATGTGGGGGGACAGTACCTGGTTAGAGGGGAGGAGTGCTTCTGGGCTGCCATGATCCATAGAGAGGTAGAGGGCGGCACCACCTGGCAGTACTGTTGCCCAGTATTCACTACTGATGTTGCTGCTGCTGCGGCTTGCCCAGGCAACACCAGAGCTCTGTTTGTTCATCCACCTGCCCCTCAACCAACCCTGCTCCCCACTGTGCCCTCGACTCAGCCCTGCTCCCCACCTTACCTTCCCAACCCCGCCTGCATACCCTGTCCCACATAACCCCCCCTCCCATTTCTTATTCCTATATTTTTTAATGTAATTCATTGCCTCATCAAGATCAACGTTAAAAACTAATGAACTAGGATACATCTAATATTTAGCCGTTTTGTGATACTTTGAGAGTGGAATTTGATTCTCTGGTTGCTGTGCAATAATAACAGACTCGACTTGTGGCATGACTATTTTGTATTCCGTTCTATAGTCAGGCTCACCAGGTGACTACACTTTTTGTTTTATAATTTTTATTACCGATATTGCTGTAGAAACATCTTATTAGACAATAAATTTATATTATTGTTTGTTATAATTTTGTTTGAGAGTATCGAGTGTTGTATTCCAGCTGTAGATGTACCTAGACTAGTTAATTCTTCTCGGTGGGTAGCTTCGATGTGGACTCCCTTGTCAAATGCTGCCCTGCCTTCTCTAGGTTAGGTTAGGTAAGGTTCGTCAGGAAACAGGACAAGTGTTTCCTGACGCGGGTCTTAGTCAGATGATGACCCTTCTCTATGTACAATTGTACATGCTCACCCGGGTGAGCTGATAAGATAGTTGATTATCCACCCGTCTCTCTCTTTCCTTCCGTCTCTGAAGATATTGAAACAAGATCTAGAGATATGTATTATTTTCATAAGTTTTGTTACTTTCAGTACAAATCGATTTGATTCCAGAATTATTTTATGACTTAAATGTGGATGACTTCACTCTTTAAGGCGGACTATGAACTACCAGGAAACGAGAAGGCAGACAAGTAGATAAATAGGCAAGTAGTACATGACTTACCCTACAGGTGTCTAGTTTTATTTTTTAGTGTATCTAGGGGAAAGCACTAAACCCTTAGGTGTCTTACACCGCCTGGAGAATGGTAGGCAATGAGGTTCGATCCAAGGAAGGGACGGAGAAGTCCAGTTTCTTGGATCAAGAACTTTAATCAGTATCAAGGAAGGGAAAGGTATCTAAGATATAAGAAGTGTGTATTACCTTGTGACAGTCAAGTATATACCGTGGGGAGGTCTTCCACTGCAACCGTACCCGGGAGTGGAACGTTGTCGGCTGGAATCGAACCCGATGCTGGACGTCTTTCGGCTTGAACCGAACCCGAGGCTAGAACAAATCATGAGTGGACATTTTATGCCAATAAGGGTGGGGTCAGGTAATTATTGTATTCGTGAGGATGTGCTGAACCCATGGGAGTTACAGCGCTTGAGAAATTGGACGCAATACGATTCGATCTAAGGATGGGTCAGGTCTTGAGGGTGGGCCAGATATTGAGAATGGGTCAGGTACTGAGGGTGGGTCAGATACTGAGAATGGGTCAGGTACTGAGGGTGAGTCAAATATTGAGAATGGGTCAGGTACTGAGGGTGAGTCAGATATTGAGAATGGGTCAGGTACTGAGGGTGAGTCAAATATTGAGAATGGGTCAGATATTGAGAATGGGTCAGGTACTGAGGGTGAGTCCGATATTGAGAATGGGTCAAGTACTGAGAATGGGTCAGGTACTGAGAGTGGGTCAGATATTGAGAATGGATCAGGTACTGAGAGTGGGTCAGATATATAGAATGGGTCAGGTACTGAGAGTGGGTCAGATATATAGAATGAGTCAGGTACTGAGAGTGGGTCAGATATTGAGAATGGGTTAAGTACTGAGGTAGGTCAGATATTATGGGTTGTTGTGGTACTCACGATGGGGTGGACATAGGAAGCATCACTGTTGAGACTCAGACTGGATGAGGACATAGAAAGATAGACGACGCTCCTGTGTACCGGCATTCTTGGACATGCACTTGTATGTTGTACTCTGGGAAAACTTTGTCCTTAACTATCTTGATCTGTTGGAGTGAAAGTTATACTTCCTTGTCTCATAGCGTGATTTTTTCCACCGCCATCTTTTTTTCCATCCTAGCTAGATCAACACAAACTATTATTATTACAATCAAAGCTAAGCTCAAAAACAAACAATTTAAGCTAAAATTATTTAAAAATAACTTCCGTAAAGTATTTGCTTTATTTTTTTCTATCGCAAACTAATGGTTGTATTCAGCTTTGTGTGTGTAGTCTTGTGTAGACTTGTGGAACTTAGTTAAAATATTTACAGTACTTCTTTGCACATAATATATGTTAATTTCGCACTGTTAAAAACATCCACGAACTAGCCAATATAAATCGTAATGACACGATTGCAAACAAACCACATACCACGGGTGGGGTTCGAACCCGCGGTCAGAGAGTCTCAGAACTCCAGATAAATAAAATAGATAAAATCTATGAAATATGAAGCAAGTAAATGAACTGGATCTTAGACTTGTTCTTGTATTATGACCGGAATTACAATGATGCGAGAATTATAATTTAGTAGGTGAGCTGACGGGTGTACGACGTGTGGGGTGGGCTGGCGTACGTACGACGTGTGGGATGGTTTGGCTGGCGGACGTGCAGCATCATAATAATGAAGGAACACTGCAGCAGGCCTACTGGCCCATACGAGGCAGGGCCAAGTCACCTCCAGGCTTAAACCAATGACCCACCTAGTCAGGTCAGGTCACATCCACTTAAGGAAGGAGCACGTCATCAGACCTATTAGCACAAGCTAGTCAGGTCCAACTCACACCCACTTATGTATTTATCCAACTTATTTTTAAAATTACACAACGTCTTAGCTTCTATGACGGTACTCGGGAGTTTGTTCCACTCATCGACAACTCTATCACCAACCCAGTGCTTTCCTATATCCTTCCTGAATCTGAATTTTTCCAACTTAAAACCATTGATGCGAGTCCTGTCTTCGCTAGATGTTTTTAGCACGCTATTTACATTCCCTTTATTTATTCCTGTTTTCCATTTTTACACCTCAATCATATCCCCCCTAATTCTATGCATTTCTAGAGAGTGCAGATTCAGGGCCCTCAGTCTGTCCTCATAGGGAAGATTTCTGATACATTGGATCAACTTTGTCATCCTTCTGTGTACGTTTTCCAGAGCACTTATATCCATTCTGTAATACGGTGACCAGAACTGTGCAGCATAATCTAAATGAGGCCTAACCAAAGATATATAGAGTTGAAGAACAACCTAAGGACTCCTATTATTTATGCTCCTTGGTATGAAGTCAAGGATTCTGTTCGCTTTATTGAGAACACTTATGCACTGTTGTCTTGGTTTTAGATTACTACTAACGAGAACTCCCAAATCCTTTTTCTCAATCAGTAATATTAAGATCTACATTATTTAGTTTATATGTGGCATGGTTATTTTCTTGTCCAATGTTTAGAACTTTGCATTTGTCTATATTAAACTGCATCTGCCACTTCTCCGACCACTGCATCAGTCTATTCAAATTTTCCTGGAGTGTTCTAATGTCCTCATTAGAATGAATTAGGCGACCTATTTTGGTGTCATCAGCAAACTTGCTTATGTCGCTATTTATTCCCTCATTAATGTCGTTTATATAACTTGTGAACAACAAAGGACCCTACACAGACCCCTGTGGAACACCACTCGTGACGCGCCCCCCCTGATTTCTCCCCATTGATGCAAACTCTCTGCTGCCTGTCAACCACGCCTCTACCCTGGAAAAAAAAATCTCCTGTTCCGTGTGCCTTAATTTTCCTCAATAGCCTCTGATGTGGAACTCCGTCAAAAGCGCCTTACTGAAGTCCATATACACAATATCATATTACCATGATCTACCTCCTCAAATACCTTGGTAAAAAAAGTTAGTAAATTCATAAGGCAGGAACGCCCCTTTGTATTTAGTATATTACAGATCAGTAAAAGCAAATGTCTGAATTTAGCTCCTATCATTTACACTTTATGTAAGAGAAAAAAAAAAATTCAAATACTACTATGAGCAATAATTACATGAAATTACATTTCTACGTAATTCGTCAAAAGAATCATATAATTCCTTGACCTTTTTGATGTTATGGTATATATATTAATTCTGGTCCCATATGTAAGGCTCGGGGTAACTGAAAGTTATAGCAGTGTGATTCTTCTGTTGTTGTAAGCAAAAGTATCAATACTTTCAACATTCAGACTCTTGGCTCTTTTAAGTTTATAGATATAATTGTAGTATCACTTGTTCCGCAATCACTATTAGTTTTTGTCAGTCATCACAGAGGAGCTTTTGGGGGTGGGCTGAAGGAAATCGAGGGGCCGAAAATCCCCAAGCCCCCTTAGGCACCGCCATTGCCTTGAATTAACATCAGTAGCTCCCAATCAAATCCAGCTTAATGGAGGGGTTTTGTCCTGTTGTGCACGTAACTAGAATACCGAGATTTTGCTAGGGAGTTTCTCCGGACCCCGAATGGAAGACTGCGGTACAATGTTTGTCTTTTATTACGGTGCCCCGTGGCAAAAGCTCTCTTCACACGGTGAGGATCCGGGTTCGATTCCCGGCGAAGGGGTGGAAACATCGGACGTGTTTCCTTACACCGGTTGTCTATGTTCACCCATCAGTATAATGGGTACCTGGGTGTTAGTCGACTGGGTCACATCCTGGGACAAAAAACTGACCTAATTTGCCCGAAATGTTCTGCATAACAAGGGGCTTTCTATATAGTAGTGTCATTGATGTCAGGTATGGTCTGTATACCTTGTACATATGCTTGTAGTAAATAAAGATATTATTAATATTAATAGTCACTTAGAGTGGACGAGAAGCAGAATGGATAACGGCGCCAGGGGCGGCGTGTGTTATGGAGGGAGAGGAAAGGAAGTGGGCTAACCTATATAACTATTGTTAGACGGTATCTCCAGAGAAAGTCTCCGCCTGCTATCACTCGTAATCTAAACTGTTACAAAACGCTGCGGCATCTCTTGTTTAATGTCACTACTTAACTTAGTCGACCTTAAAACCTCGTACGTTTTTCATTTATATATTTTTCATTACAGGTACAGAAAGGTATTCATGCACAATTCATGGTCCAGTTCGTGTAATTTTTGATTACCCTGGCTTTTTTCCACCAGGGTAGGGCAGCCTAAGGTATTGCGACTGGTCCCCGATGTGGTTACAAGTGGCGTTCCACAAGGATAAATTTTGGGTTCTTTATTCATAATCTACATTAATGACGATGATGTAGTAAAAAAATCGACATGAAGAATTTAGCTGACATTTAAAATAGGCCGACAAATAAATTCTGAGGAAGATATCGTTGCCCTTTATATTGATTTAGACAGGCTAATTTTGTGGTCGGAAAAATGACATTTGAAGTTTAATATGGAAAAGTGCATTGCCCTAGTACTTATAAACCAAGTAATATAGAATATGATCACAAAGAATGAAAAAAGTACTGTGGTAAGAAGAAATCTGAAGCCAAGCCAGAAGTGCGTACCGTCAGTAATAAAACTAGCAGTTTGCTGAGTTTCTGTCAAAAAAGTATTAGCAACAGGAGTCCATAGATTATTGTACAGCATTTTACATCGTTGCTGAGGCTTCACTTAGATTAATCGGCCCAGTTCTAGTCTCCATACTAGAGAATGAATATAAAGGCATTAGAGAGCATACAGAGAAGGATAAAACTAAATAACAATAAAAAATCTACACCCCTCCCTCTTATTTTTTTAGAGTAAATAGTAGTGACGTTTCCACATTTGTCTGAATTTGCTGTTTCTTGTAGCCTGTGACATGGTTTGGAGTAGGACCGTTGAGATTCAACTTGTGTCACTGCTGACATAGTCAATGCCAAAGTCGCCGCTGACATTGGCACTGCCAACGTCGCCGCTGACATTGTGTCTGCTGGTGCACCAGATGCTGCTAGTGACTGTCACCAGTCACGCTGAAGCTGCTGCAGACATTTCTAGAGGTGCTATGTCGCCATTACTGCCGTTAATCCCGACAGAAGTTATTGTCGCTGTCACTTCTGATGTCATCAGCTACCGCTATTGACGTTGCTGCTACTAACTATACCACTGTTTTTGCCGATACCATTGTTGTTGCCTCTACTGCTAATAATGCTCTTGTAATAAGAGTTCCCTTTGATGGTCTCCCACTAATATAGACATTTTGTTACATTACCTATACTGTGAATCCTCTCTTCCTCCGCATTTTCGTTTTACCGATGTGTCTTCCCAACACTACCAGTTTCCTCTTTTGACATTTTTCTCGTCTCTGGCTGCTGTGCGGCGGTGTATGTATATACAGCAGATAGGTTTTAAACCTGATGCACTAAAAACCAGCCAAACAACACCCTCAACCTGGCAATAAACACGTTTCATGAGAGCGTCAAGAAAACCACTACTCCTGTCCCCTGTGACTCAACATTATGCCTTGGTGTTCAAGGGCGCTTGATCCGAGGGATTGACTCTTTCCTCCACTTCCTAGGGATTGTATAACTCATGGGTTTAGCTTTCGTGGTGAATATAATAGCAGATACTAGATCATTCAACAGTACAAAGGGTAATCTTTTAGTCACCTACGATACCCATAGCTTTTGAGGGAAGAGGTTGAACCTGATGTCCATTATGGACTGGAAAGAAATTCTACAGAATTTGAAACAGAAAATAAGAATTATATGTTTGTAATAAATGCATGTATGGTTATTGAAATTTGTGTGATGTTCTTTTTTAATATATTTTTTAATAAGATCTCCGATAAATATTTACCTCATAGTGATCTCCGATAAATATTTACCTCGTAGTTTGGTCAGTAATTAACATATGATCTCTGTTTTTCACCAGGTATGCTACTGTGGAGAGTCTGCTTGAACTGTGGGAATCCCTGAACATCAGTAATGGTGTCTCTCTCTTAAGAGAAATGGGCTTCCCACATCGCTCACATGAACGTCTTTCTCTATGCGATCTCTCCGTGGCCCTGGAGGAAGAATGCCAGATTACAGAAGAGCAGGAGTCAGGTACTGCTGCCTCCACTCTCAATGTGGCACTCCTCACTTACCTCCATGACATCAAATACCTTCGGTCAGTGCCATGAGGTTGTATTACAATTAGTATAACAAGGTTGTACTGAGTGAAAAAGTTTAATACATGTAAATGTTTTGTTTATCAACTACTAATTTTTTTTTTATTAACACATAGGCCGTTTCCCACCAAGGCAGGGTGGCCTGACAAAGAAAAACTTTCATCATCATTCACTCCATCACTGTCTTGCCAGAGGCGTGCTTACACTACAGCAACAAAACTGTAACATTAACACCCCTCCTTCAGAATGCCGGCACTGTACTTCCCATCTCCAGGAATCATGTCCGGCCTACCGGTTACCCTGAAACCCTTCATAAATGTTACCTTGCCTACACTCCAACAGCACGTCAAGTCCTAAAAACCATTTGTCTCCATTCACTACTATCTAACATGCTCACGCACGCTTGCTGGAAGTCCAAGCCCCTCGCACACAAAACCTCCTTTACCCCCTCCCTCCAACCTTTTCTAGGCCGACCCCTACCGCGCCTTCCCTCCACTACAGATTTATACACTCTCGAAGTCATTCTATTTTGTTCCATCCTCTCTATATGTCCAAACCATCTCAATAACCCCTCTTCAGCTCTCTGGATAATAGTTTTGGTAATCCCACATCTCCTAATCTCCAAACTACGGATTCTCTGCATTATATTCACACGACACATTGCCCTCAGACATGACATCTCCACTGCCTCCAGCCTTCTCTTTGTTGCAACATTCAGAACCCATGTCTCACACCCATACAAGAGTGTTGGTATAACTATACTCTCATATATTCCCCTCTTTGCTTTCATGGATAAAATTCTGTCTCCACAAGTTCCTCAGTGCACCACTCACCTTTTTCCCCTTGTTAATTCTATGATTCACCTCATCCTTCATATACCCATCTGCTGATATATCCACTCCCAAATATCTGAACACATTCACCTCCTCCATACTCTCTCCCTCCAATCTGATATCCAATCTTCCATTATCTAATTTTTTTGTTATCCTCATCACCTTACTCTTTCCTATATTCACTTTTAATTTCCTTCTTTTACATTCCCTACCAAACTCATCCACCAACCTCTGCAACTTCTCTTCAGAATCCCCCAAAAGCACAGTGTCATCAGCAAAGAGCAACTGTGACAACTCCCACTTTGTGTTAGATTCTTTATCTTTTAACCCCACACCTCTTGCCAAGACCCTCGCATTCACTTCTCTTACAACCCCATCTATAAATATATTGAACAACCATATAGGCTGTAAAAATGCTGTTCAGAAAATGACTGATGAAAATAATGTAAATAAAATGAAAATACCATGTAAAGAGGGGAAAATTGATGCGGAGATTGTGAGGTGACACCGGAGCAACCTTGATTGAGACATTCCATGTAATTTGATTTTTTAAAAGTATCTTTTAAATTTTTGTGTGTTACTTAAAAAAAATTTGGCAGATTCAAAATAATAATAATACATACAGTAATAATAATAATAATAATACTGTAATAATAATTTTATTTCAGCATGATACATGTTTGTACAGAGGATGAGTTACATACTGTATCTTGCAAGTTAACTGCTGTAAAGGTAGTCTAATAAATATCTTTGTGCTTAAATATTTTTTCTTTTCAAGGAATTAACTTTTTTTTATTAGGTTATCTTTGGACTCTGCTCGTGGTGAGAGAAATAAACTTCGCTTTGATCTGAATGAAGCCAACCAGCGACTGACCTTACTGGCTCAGGAGCTCGATGAGCATAATGCTCACATGGAGGCTACCTCTCAGTACCAGATCCAGTAAGTGTTCTTTGACTCAGATTAATGTTCTTCATAAGCTTGCAGTGTTTATATTTGAAAGCCTTTTCAGTTCTTTGGGAATGTTGCTAAGTAGCCCTGACCCCATGAGATGATGCCCCATTGACCCATTGATTCCATTGTGAGTCCTGGAATTACTTTGTAATACTTCGTTAATTGTTACAATTTTAATGGGTTTCATTATTTTTCTAAATCCTATTAGATTTTTTCATCTACTCCAAGATGCTTAATTTTTTTTCTCTCTCTCAGCGAGAGAGAGAGAGATAGAGATATATAGAGGTAGATAGAGAGAGAGATAGATAAAGATATTGATTGATTGAGTGGAGTATCCTTCAGTAATAATGTCTGTGTTGCACTGTGGACAAGTTTTGTGGCTATTTCAGAAACCCTGCAGGCATATTTATGGCTTTTTCATTATGCTCCTGTAAGCCAGCATGCAGAAAGATGACTTAAAATATCTTTTATGTGCAGAGAGTTAGAAAGACAGTACCGGGATCAGGTGAGAGAGTTACAAGAGGCAGTGACCCATGAGCGAGACTCAGCGCGGGAACAAGTATCTACTGTTGCACGGGAAATGCAAGCACAGAATACTCAGTTGCAGCAGGAAGAATTTAAATTGAAGGCAAAATTATCTTCGCTTTATACTGTAAGTTTCTTACCAGTACTCACTTCTGTAGCTGCTGTTTCAGAATGGTTCATATTTGTGCTGTCTTGTATTGACTCCACAAACCAGTATTAGGAATGATTTTAACTCATCCCTTGAAGGGAAGTGCCTTGATGCCAGTGAGGGCTCTTGATTTAAGGAATTGGAGCTACCAATCCCTTCTTTAGGTCATATTTGATTACCTCCTATTTCTCACATACTGTATGATTCCTAGAATTCAGCACATCCCCATGAATATAATACAGTGGACCCCTGGTTTTCATGATTTTTTCATTCCAGAATGCTGTTCGTGCCATTACCAAACGAATTTATTCCCATAAGGAATAATGTAAAGTAGACTAGTCCTTTTAGACCCCCAAAAATACACTTACAAAAGCATTTACAAAAATACACTTACATAAAAGGGCGAGTTTGGAGCAGAACGAACACCGGGGGTCCACTGTACTTCTTTCAACAAACCGGCCGTTTCCCACCGAGGCAGGGTGGCCCCAAAAGAAAAACAAAAGTTTATCTTTTTAATTTTAGTAATGTATACAGGAGAAGGGGTTACTAGCCCCTTGCTCCCGGCATTTTAGTCGCCTCTTACGACACGCATGGCTTACGGAGGAAGAATTCTGTTCCACTCTCCCATGGAGATAAGAGAAAATAAACAAGAAGAAGAACAAGTAAGAAAATAAAAGAAAACTCAGAGGGGTGTGTATATATATGCTTGTACATGAATGTGTAGTGTGACCTAAGTGTAAGTAGAAGTAGCAAGATGTAACTGAAATCTTGCATGTTTATGAGACAGAAAAAAGACACCAGCAAACCTACCATCATGTAAAACAATTACATACAGGCTTTCGTTTTACACTCACTTGGCAGGACGGTAGTACCTCCCTGGGCAGTTGCTGTCTACCAACCTACTACCTAGGGTCAGTGGCGGCTCGTCCATAGGAGCTGCAGTGTCCCCCAGATGCTCACTGCCAGATGTATGACTTCATCGACCTTACACTAAAATAATTTGCAACTGACAAATATTTTACAGGAAAAATCTGTTGTATGTTGTTTTTCAATGTATTTATAAGCGAATTTTTAATTTTTTGGTTGAAATGAGATAAAAAAATATTAAAAATAAAAGTTTGATGCAGTACGATAGTATAGGTATTACTGGTGTTACATCTGGCAGCGAGAAGCTACATTCGATGCAGCACACACCCAGTTGCAATCAGTCTGTTTACGTTGTGAGTATGCACGTTGTAACTCGTGGCTGATATTGGTGTTGGTGGCCGTTTAAATTCTTTTCAGTAGCGTTAAATTTAATTACCATTTGATAAACGATGGCAGTGGAATCTAGAGTAAATTCAGTTAAATATTTACAAAGTACTATTAACTTTTCACAGTTGATTTTAAGTGAAAAAGTAAAGATATACATATACTGAAAACTTCCCTAGTGATGCACTTGAACATGCAGTTGCAGCCTATCCCATGCTCGAAAAAGATAAATTGAGAACTGAACTATCTGTACTGTATTCAAGAGAAGAGTTTTGCAAATCGGAAAAACTTATTGACTTGCTAGAGATGATAAATGACAATCATCTGCAGTCAACATTTTCAGAAACTGTCAAGCTGTTAAAAATTTTAATAACTCCAATGACAACAGCAGAAGCAGAAAGATGTTTTTCAACCTTAAAAAGAATCAAAACTTTTTTGCCCAGTACAATTGAAAACATTTTGTGACATCAAAAAATCAACGCTCGGATTTTATTTTCAAATAGTTGTAACATCATCACCTCAGCTAGCCACATCACCAGCAGAACTGTGATGACCTCTACAGGTATACATATATGTATGTGAATGATTATCATTATTAAATTTAGTTTATTTTTAAAAATTATTACTTTCATAATGTATATTATGCTGTTCTATGAGGCTTGCAGTCACGCAGTCCCCCCATTTTATTTTTTGACGAGCCGCCACTGCCTAGGGTGAGTATAATACGTACTACAATAATTCATTGATTTATACGGCACTATCTGTGGAAGTGTATTATGGATTTTCAATAACATTGGATGATCACTTTTGTTTTTATTATCCCTTATTATTACACACTTTTTTCACATTATCTGCTAAGGTTCCGGATGGATCAAGACCTCTGGATAATCTTGGGTGCTAAATAATGATTGCTGGATCGATGATCCTTTGTGATATTTAAACTTTTTCCCAGTCTTCCACTGTGATAATCTCTGACTCTCAATAAGCATTACAAGCTCTTCAGAGCATTGACTCATCACAACCCATCGTCCTTCACATACTGACTGTGTTTCACCTTCAGCTAACATAGTCATTCTGAACAATAAGGCACAATACTGTGACTAGAACAATACACAAATAACCTGTTAATGGTCCAAGTCTGACTGAAACTTTGTTCCAAGTTTCTTTCTCCTATGTGTGGGTTATTGGTGTATAATATCATTCTTTGAATTATCATGTAGCAATAAATGCTACATATCACATACAGGAAGGTCCCACATATACAGCAAGAAAACGGTGTTCCATATTTTCGTTGGCTTTCGATTGAGCCATTGATCATTATGTTCACTGCTTTTACCTCTTTTCTGCGACTTTTTCTGCTTTCATACAACAGTTGATTGAGGAAAGGGCAACCAGCACCATATTTTAAGTATTGTATGTACTGTGTATTTATTTTAATCTATCAGTTTTTTATGCCTTGCTATATTGAAAACTTAATACAGTGGACCCTCGGTTTTCGTTCACCTCCAAACTCGAAAAATTATGTAAGTGTATTTTTGTAAGTGCTTTTGTAAGTGTATTTTTGGGAGTCTGAAATGACTAATCTAACTTACATTTGTCCTTATGGGATCAAATTCGTTTGGTAATGGAACTCAAACAGCATTCTGGAAAGAATTTTCAACAAAAACTGAGGGTCCACTGTATATACATGATGGTGTAAACACGTTATCAGGCATTTTAGGTGCATTCAATAATGAAAAAAATGGTGTCTTGTCACCTGTCAGCAATTTTTGCTTTCTGTGCGGAATCATAAACTTTAGAGCCACATAAATGTAACATGTATCACCCATTGTTACAAGATAATAATGGTACAGTGGACCCCCGGATTTCATACTGCTCCAAACTCGAACAATTATGTAAGTGTATTTTTGTAAGTGCATTTGTAAGTGTATTTTTGGGGGTCTAAAAGGACTAATCTAATTTACATTATTCCTTATGGGAACAAATTCGTTCGGTAACGGCACTCGAACAGCATTCTGGAACGAATTATGGCCGATAACCGGGGGTCCACTGTATACTAGTTATTTCACCTCTCATACTTCCCTGAAATTTTACTGTGTCTGTAAAATAAAATTTTCAATATTATCCAATATTTTTCATAATACAATTGGATGAAGTAATTTATTCTGTCATTTAAGGACATAAAACGCTTAGAGGCTGAAAACTTTGAGCTGAGTGAGAAGTTGCGAGAGGCAGAGCGGCAGTTGTCTCAGATGGAAAAACAAGTGGCAGATATGCAGACTCTGAAGAACAAGGTAAGGCAAGTGCAGTTTATTAAATGAGAAAACATTATTTCATAATCAGTATTGTATATATTGTGCATTCAATATTGTATATTCAATATTATATGTATATGTACTGAAAATCATTTATTATAAACTGTCGTATCTGAGCGCCTCTGCAAAGACAGTGATTATGTATGAGTGAGGTGAAAGTATTGAATGATGATGAAAGTATTTTCTTTTTGGGAATTTTCTTTCTTTTTGGGTCACCCTGCCTCGGTGGGAGATGGCCGACTTGTTGAAAAAAAAAAAAAATGCATTGTATATTCAACATTGTATGTCTTTTTTTTTTTGTTTAATATGTTGGCCATCTCCCACCAAGGCAGGGTGGCCCAAAAAAGAAAGAAACACTTTCACCATCATTCACACATAATCACTGTCTTTGCAGAGGGGCTCAGATACGACAGTTTAGATGTAGTAACTCCAAATAGCCAATATCCCAAACTACTCCTTTAAAAGTGCAGGCATTGTACTTCCCACCTCCAGGACTTCCTGGAGGTGGAAAGTACAAGGAAAGAAAAAGAAAAGCTCATTTTTTTTTCTTTAGGTCACCCTGTCTTGGTGGGATATGGCCAGTGGGTTAAAAAAATTATTTTATAAATGCTTACATATTTTTCCAATTTTTTTTAAAGCCCATAGTTATGTGGAGCATTTTTGTCTAGATATTTTTAACTGTGGGATTATACAGTAATAGGAAAACTAAAGGAAAGGAATGAAAAGGTTTTCTAGTTATGTTCCTTTTTTAATCTAATAAATTTAAGGAATGAAGCAGTATTTTCTACCATAGGAAAACACAAGTTACAAACACTGGAGACAGACTAAGTAAATTATTATAACTGATCAGAAAATGAGACAATTCTTAAGTACTGTTCTGTGCTGTGAACATATTGCAGTTTGTTATATTGTCAACAATAGTATATTCATAATTAGCCATCGGTAATATTAGATTGATTTTATGAAATGAAGTAAAATTTCCAAAACCATGCAGGTTGCAGAATATGAGTCCATGAGTCCGAGGGAAGAAGAATACCGTCAACTTTTGGATCGGCTAGAGCGAGTCACTGTAGAGAATCAGCATCTCCGCGACAACAATGATGAATTGTTGTCGCAGATTGACTCATTCCCCGTGCGTCAAAACATGAGGAACAGGTACATATGAGAGAGCGTAAATGCTGTACGTGTGTACTCTATCCCTGTGTATGTCAAATTCATTCAGAATTTTTTTATTTCCTACTTTATTTGATACAGTGCTACTGAAAACAGAAGCCTATTGAGCTTCTTCTTGTCTTGAGAAAATATTGTCTGTACTACCATATACTATATTTTTAAGAAGCTATTTAAGTCGTTGCTAAATGTGAAAAGATGAAATACTTCTGTTCCTTCTTTTTCTGCTCACCGTACCTTGGTGGAAGACAGCCGTTGTGTTATAAAATGCAATAGTGGTTTTTTTTTTAACACATTGGCCGTTTCCCACCGAGGCAGGATGACCCAAAAAGAAAGAAAGAAAGAAAAAAACTTTCATCACTCATCACTTTCACCATCACTCATACATAATCACTGTCTTTGCTCAGATACGACAGCTTAGACGTCCCTCTAAACTGCTAATATCCCAAATCCCTCCTTTAAAGTGTTATTAATGTTTAAAGTGTATTAGTGTTATTAGCATTAATTAAAATATAATGCAAGCTTTAATGGCATAACTTGTTCTTTATTTGGAATATGAGCATGTGTGTTTGACTTAACAGTGATAAGGAGAGCAGCTTGGATGGTTCCTGCCTTGGGGATTATGTAGATCAACCTATGGGTCTTCTCGCACCAGTGAAGCGTAGGGGATCAAACAGTGGCTCTGGAGATGATAGCTGTGAGGAAGAGAGTCCACGAGGCAGCAAAGTACGACGTTGTAGTAAAGGACTCAATGTACACTATGTTGATGTTGGATGTAAGTTGAAGAGTTTGATTATTTTGCTATAGTAAGAGCACTATATACAGTGGTACCCCGACTTACGATATTTTTTCATTCCAGAATGCTGTTCAAGTGCCATTACCAAACGAATTTATCTCCATAAGAAATGATGTAAAATAGACTAGTCCTTTTAGACCCCCAAAATTACACTTACAAAAGCATTTAAAAAAATCAACTTACATAAAAGGGTGTGTTTGGGGACCATCGTAAGTCGGGGTACCACTGTATTAATATAAAGTAATACACTGTAAGAGTAAAGATATGAAGTGGGCTGGATAATAACACAGGTGGATAAAATGTAAATATGATATACTGTAGCTAATTCACATCACTTGTCATGTATTAAAGAGGTGAGCCTAAGAGCCAGAACTCACCCTTTCCCCCATTCCTCCTTTCCACCCATTGCAACCTCTTAAATATGTAATTTTGCATGTTTATTCTTCATATAGTTGATTTATTTAAAAGTTTTTGAAGTGCATTTATTCTAGCATAGGTTCAAGATTCTTTGGAAATAAGTCACTGTCTGACACTTTTGGGTTATCCTAGGTTCTCTACACATATGCTGCTATGTATGATAATCTATGTAACTGTATCTGTGTATACCTGAATAAACTTACTTACTAGTCATTTCAACTAAACCTAAATTTTCAGCATATGATGAATCCTTCTTTGACTCAAGCATGAGTAGTCTCCTGAAAAGCTCCCCAGCACCGTCCACACAACCGCTCAACTCATCTCAACCTGCATCACTGGAGGAGCTGATTGTCAAGGTTCCTCGAAGAAGCTCTGGCGACAGTGTCAGTATCTTTGTTTCTAGCCAGATTTGAAATACCTGATTAAACATGAGTTAGAGTTCAGTATATCTCATATAAACGATTATATTGTCTGATGATGTGTAGAGATACTAGAGATTATAAATATTCTAGGATTAGATGCAGTTATTTCTACTAAAATGCTTCTTTTAAGTCTATTAATGAAGAAACAGCATGCTATCAAAATATTCTTGGACTGCAATGAAAAATATGTAGGTTTACTAATCAGCTAATTGATGGTTCTTTGTATCATTACCTATGTGGCCATCAGTGTATAAATTGGATGGAAGGTAATTGGTAGGGGTCATTCCAGGAAGGGTTAGAGGAAGGGAAAAGAGCAGGCTTCGAGTGCTAGAGATTTCAGCATTCAGTAGGCCTGTGTGAGCTTGTTAGATTAGGTTGAGCACAGATGAGTGGTTTTTATGGCTTTATTCACTGTAGGAGTGTGAGCAAGGTAATATTTATGAAGGAATATAGGGAAAGCAGTTAGCCACCTTTGAGTAGTGGAGGTGGCAAGTATAGTGCCTGTACTCTGAAGCAGGAGTGTCATTTGAATTGTGATGTCTTCACTTGAAGCCAGGGAATGAATGAATGATGGTGAATGTGTTTACTTTATTAGGGTCACCATACCTTGGTTGGAGATGGCTGATGTGATAAAAAAAAATTTGCCTTGTTTTTCAGGATGCTGGTGAATCTGCCATCATTAAAGATTCATTTTGTTTGGGCATCAAGAGTGCATCGCAGTTAGTCAACAAGGAACTGAAGCAGGTAAAGTATTGTTTTTATTCAACTTTTGTATTTGTTTAAGTAAGTTGGATGCTTAGTGATATACTTTAAAAGATATTCCATATTCTTTACCTAATGTCCTTTTTTTTTTAATGAACCTAACCTAACCTAAATACAGTGGACCCCCGAGTTTCGTAAACCCCGGAAATCGTACATTTATGTAAGTATAATATTGTAAGTGCTTGTGGAAAAGTATTTTTGGGGGTCTGAAATAGAGTAACCTACGTGACATTTTTTCTTAAGGGGGTAAATTCGTTCGGTAATGGCACTTGAGCAGACTTCAGGAGTGAAGTTTTTACGAAACTCGGGGGTCCACTGTATTCATTTAGAATATTGCTCAGTGTTGACGGCTCCATTCAAAGCAGGAGAAATATTAGAGCTGGAACAAATACAGAGATCGTTTACAGCTCACATTGAGTGAGTAAAGCACCTAAATTACTGGGAACGCCTTCAAGTCTTAAACATGCACTCATTGGAGTGGAGGAGAGAAAGATACATGATAATATATATGGAAAGCACTCGAGGGCCTGGTCCCAAATCTGCACACTGCTATAACAACATACTGGAGTGAGAGATATAGGAGGAAATGCAAAATAAACTCATTGAGGAGCAGGGGTGCGATGAGGACAATAAGGGAACACTGTATCAACATCCAGAGTCCCAGACTATTCAACATCTTAACAGAAGATATCAGAAACATGGCTGGAACAAGTGTAGAAGCCTTCAAAAGGAAACTTTACAAGTATCTTCACCAGGTGCCAGATCAACCAGGCTGTGATGGATATGTGGAGCATCAGGCCTCCAGCAGAAACAGCCTGGTTGACAAAGCAAGCACCAGACGAGCTTAGCCCATGGCCGGACTCTGAGAGTAGTGAAACTCTTGAAACTCTTCAGAGGTATATCAAAGGTATAACCGACTGTATTCTATCGAGGCAAGGTGACCTAAAAAGAAAAACAAAAGTTTTTCTTTTTTCTTCTTTCAACAAACCGGCTGCAACCCACTGAGGCAGGGTGACCCAAAAAGAAAAAGAAAAGTTTCTCTTTTCAACTTTAGTAATGTATACAGGAGAAGGGGTTACTAGCCCCTTGCTCCTGGCATTTTAGTTGCCTCTTATGACACTCGTGGCTTACAGAGGAAGAATTCTTTTCCACTTTCCCATGGAGAACCTAGTGTACTTATCAACTATGTTAAGAACTTTGTTAAAGGACAACATATAGCTTGTTAAATGTATTTTAGATGGATTTTTCCAAAGCAACAAACCAGCCAACCATGTTTCGCTAATTTGTGAAATGTATTTTGTTTTCAGGTCTTCAATCAAGTGCGTGCAAGTGTAAAAGAAGAATATAAAAATGACCTCAATGAGAAATCTGAGTTACAGGAACAAGATGAAAAAAATAACGGCAAATGTGATGGAAACAATTCAGTGTTGAACAGATCTAGTAAACCAACATCAAGAGAGGTATAGAAAAAAGGTTTTGTTGAAATTGAATTCATTGCAGTATTTTAGTGTTAAGTTTTTTAGATATTACATTTTTCTGTTTCTCAGTTGTGTGCAGGATTACCATAAAATTTGTTTGAGTTAGTGTTTCTTGTTAAACCAAGTGTTTGGTTTATCATTTGCTGTTAGTGTGGTTGCCATACTTTTCTTGCTATAATTTAGTAGCAATAAACCTCATTATCAAGTATTTTTTCTTTCTGCTTTATTTCTTCAACACTAAGTACAGTGGACCCTCGGTTTTCGTTGAAAATTCTTTCCAGAATGCTGTTTGAGTGCTGTTACCTAACGAATTTATTCCCATAAGGAAAAATGTAAATTAGATTAGTCATTTCAGACCCCCAAACATACACTTACAAAAGCACTTACGAAAATATACTTACATAATTGTTCGAGTTTGGAGGTGAATGAAAACCAAGGGTCCACTGTATATTTTATTCTTTATTTATGTAATAGAGTAGAAAGTTGACCAAGACTTGGACTCTCAACTGCTGTAGACTGAGAGTTAATCTCAATTACAAAAGGTGTTTGGTTTTATTGTAATTTTTTAAAACTGTTTGTGTCACAAAAGTTATTTTAGTATAGACTGAAATTATCTTCAGTTTTAAAATTCATCCTTGGTTTGTATGCTAACTCAAAATACTTTCCAGGAATTAGAAGCTGAATTAACCCAGTTACGAGAGGAGAGGAACAGGTTAGTCAGACAAATAGCAATGCAGAGAGGTGAATTTGCTCATCAGTCGGTAAAGAAAGAGGTAAGTAAACTAAGCTTATCTACACTCCTTTGGCAAGACAGTGATAGTTTGAATGATGGTGAAAGTATTTCTTTTTTGGGTCACCCTGCCTCATTGGGAGACGACTTGTGTTAAAAAAAAATATGTAAGCTCCAAATATTTTCTTGAATTTATTCTGTACCTTTAGAAGTGTGATTAAAGATGAATATTATATGATATTGTATGATATTATATGACATGGGATATGATATTGTATGATATTATATGACATGGGATATGATATTGTATGATATTATATGACATGGGATATGATATTGTATGATATTATATGACATGGGATATGATATTGCATTTCATGATAAGGTTGGGGATGTTGCAGTCGGAGGGTAATCTGATTGTGATGTCATTGCACTTCTGGAAAGAGGGTGATTGAATGAATGATAGTGAATGTGTTTTCTTCTTTGGCTCACCCTGCCTTGCCAGGAGGCAAAGTTGTTTATACTCATTTTAATGTTCAGTTGGTCTGATGCTTATAGGTTTAGCATTTCCCATGAATCTAATAATTTGCAGTCTTAGTTGCTTAGATTTCTGTATTGTATCTGTACCTAATGGCTAATTTCTCTTTGTCACTAGTTTGAATGTGAAATGACTTTGCATCAATGTCCCGAGGTGCAAGACCCACTCGAGGAGACAACAGCACGACTTGACAGCCCTCCTCCTGATAATGGACGCATGGATTTTCCCCTCGCTTCTACGCCAGTCAAGTCTTCCCATTCAGCTCCTGTCAGCTTGAGGGAAAAGGTTTGTGATCAAATGTTTCTTTTATTAGTAAGATTAATAATTTTGCTTTTTTCCTAAGAACTGTTATTTAACTAACAGTAATCAAAAACCAATCTTTATTTAGTATGAACTGTTATTTTATTTTACAAAAGAATAGACATTCCCTGCTTAACATGTTGCTGAACTGTCTGTGTATGTATGTTCAGCAAAAATACTACTGTACATTAAATAATTTTTTTGTTTGTGAATCACATGGCAGTGTTCTAGGCACTCTACTGTTCCTCCTTAATGTCAGTGACTGGTAAGTAGTAAATAGTAACCACCCAGGGGTACTACTTTCTTTCCATAAGTGTGAAACAGAAGCCTGTTAAATATTTTGCACTCTGGCACAATTCTTGTCTTTCCTCTCTAATCAGCATGCAAGATGACAGATAAATCTTATAAACCTCTACTTACATTAAGTATCCATTTCAGTTTCATATGTTTTTTTTATAATAGTTCTTCTTTCAACAAACCAGCTGTATCCCACCGAGGCAGGGTGACCCAAAAAGAAAAACAGAAGTTTCTCTTTTTAACTTCAGTAATGTATACAGGAGAAGGGGTTACTAGCCCCTTGCTCCCAATATTTTAGTCGTCTCTTACGACACGCATGGCTTACAGAGGAAGAATTCTGTTCCACTTCTCCATGGAGATAAGAGGAAATAAACAAGAAGAAGAACTAGTAAGAAAATACTAGAAGAAAACCCAGAGGGGTGTGTGTATATATATATGCTTGTCTTGCATGTGTAGTGTGACCTAAGTGTTAATAGAAGCAGCAAGACGTACCTGAAATCTTGCATGTTTATGAGACAGAAAAAGACACCAGCAGTCCTACCATCATGTAAAACAGTTACAGGCTTTTGTTTTACACTCGCTTGGCAGGACGGTAGTACCTCCCTGGGTGATATAATAGTTCTTATTCCTGTAATATTTCTTATTTAGGAGGCCTAGTTCTGGGCTGTGGGTGTGAAGATCCTTGGAACCATGAGTAAATAGATGCCAAGTGACTCACCAATGCTGTTTGCAGATGGCACCACATTTGTCACCTCTAAATTAAACAATCATGACAACCACAGCCAGCAAATTTTCACTCAACATAGAAAATGCACACTAGGCCACTACATTATACATATTTGGAAATGCAACATCTAATTCCATAAATCTGATAAATTATACCGATTTAAAGATGGAACAAGAGCGAATTCTCTGTTAACAAACTGAAAATTAAGTAAATGCTAGGGTGTTGGGGAGAGGGGTGGGATTAAATTATGGAGAATTAAATGCAAAATGGGAGTTGACACAGTTACTTTTTGCTGATGATACTGTGCTTATGGGAGATTCTAAAGAAAAGTTGCAAAGGTTAGTGGACGAGTTTGGGAGAGTGTGTAAAGGTAGAAAGTTAAAAGTGAACATAGATAAGGGTAAGGTGATGAGGGTATCAAACGATTTAAATAAAGAAAAATTAGATATCACATTGGAGAGAGGGATTATGGAAGAAGTAAATGTTTTCAGATAGTTGGGAGTTGATGTGTCAGCGGATGGGTTTATGAAGGATGAGGTTAACCATAGAATTGATGAAGGAATAAAGGTGAGTGGTGCATTGAGGTATCTGTGGAGACAAAAAACGTTATCCATGGAGGCAAAGAAGGGAATGTACGAAAGTATAGTGGTACCAACACTCTTATATGGGTGTGAAGCATGGGTTGCAAATGCTGCAGTGAGGAGGAGGCTGGAGGCAGTGGAGATGTCCTGTCTAAGGGCAATGTGTGGTGTAAATATTATGCAGAAAATTCGGAATGTGGAAATTAGGAGAAGGTGTGGAGTTACTAAAAGTATTTGTCAGAGGGCTGAAGAGGGGTTGTTGAGGTGGTTTGGTCATTTAGAGAGAATGGATCAAAGTAGAATGACTTGAAGAGCGTATAAATCTGTAGGGAAGGAAGGCGGGGTAGGGTCGTCCTAGAAAAGGTTGGAGGGAAGGGGTAAAGGAGGTTTTGTGGGCGAGGGCTTGGACTTCCAGCAAGCATGTGTGAGCGTGTTAGATAGGAGTGAATGGAGACGAATGGTTTTTGGGACATGACGATCTGTTGGAGTGTGAGCAGGGTAACATTTTGTGAAGGGATTCAGGGAAACCAGTTAATTGATTTAGTTGGACTTGAGTCCTGGAAATGGGAAGTACAATGCCTGCACTTTAAAGGAGGGGTCTGGGATAGTGACAGCTGGGAGGGACTATTCTCAGCTGTCGTATCTGAGCTCCTCTGCAAAGACAGTGATTATGTATGAGTGTGTTGAAAGTGTTGAATGATGATGAAAGCATTTTCTTTTTGGGGATTTTCTTTCTTTTTGGGTCACCCTGCCTCGGTGGGAGACGGCCGACTTGTTGAAAAAAAAAAAAAAATCTAACACACTAAAAGTGCAAGAATGATGGGCATTCTGTGTAAGGCAGGCTGATGTGTGCTGAAATTTCGTTGAATTCCCTCCGAAGGGGAGCGAGGGAGGAAAGGAGTTTTCACCTTGATGTCTGTGAAGAGCTCTTGATTTAGGGAAATTTATCTACTCTACACTTTCTTGGATAAAAATTAATTGCCTCCTATTCCTTGTGCTCTGTTTGACACCTGTGGGTTTAGCACTTAGCAGTGGAAATATAGTAATTATAATAATAATTTGTAATGACTTAGGTAGTGGGTTGGTAGACAGCAACTGCTCAGGGAGGTACTATCATCCTGCCAGGTGAGTGTGAAATGGAAACCTGTAATTGTTTTACATGATGGTAGGATTGCTGGTGTCTTTTTTTCTGTCTCCTAAACATGCAGGTTTCAGGTACGTCTTGCTACTTCTACTTACACTTAGGTCACACTACACATGCATGTACAAGCATATATATACACACCCTTACTTACTAGTTCTTGTTTATTTCTGCTTATCTCCATTGGAAAGTGGAACAGAATTCTTCCTCCATAAGCCATGTGTGTCATAAGAGGTGACTAAAATGCCGGGAGCAAGGGGCTAGTAACCCCTTCTCCTGTGTACATTACTAAATAAATTTAAAAAGAGGAACTTTCTTTTTTCTTTTTAGGTCACCCTCCCTCGGTGGGGTACGACCAGTTTGTTAAAAGAAAGAAGAAGAATTTGTAATGAGTGAAATTAAAAAATCAAATGAAGTGAGCTGGATTTAATTTGAGGTACAGTGGTACCTCGGTATACGTCTGCTTTGGAATAAGTCCAACTTGGTATACGTCCTGTTTGGCCGTGAAAATTTTTGCTTGGTATACGACCTTTGTTTGGCATATGAATCGCATGCTAGAACTTGTATGGGTCAAAATGAGTCACGATACCGCACGTTACCCTTGTTTACCTCTCTCTCGATGGGGAGGAGTTAGTGGAGGGGCACAGGGAAGAGCTAACCACTGAGGAGCTGCAGGAACTTGAGAAGGAGGAGCACAAGACTAAGATGGATGCACTCTCTTCAGGCTCAGAAGAGGAGATAGAGGAAGCCCTTACTTCATTAATCAAGGAAATCTTTACCAAATGGATGGACGTCAAAAACTTTGCAGAGAAGTACCACCCCAACAAAGCCCAAACAAGAAGCAGTAATTGCATTGTCTGGAATGACCAGACAATGTCACATTTCCAAAACATCCTGAGGAGAAGGCAGAAGCAGTTCTTTGCACAGATTTTTAGTAAAAGTCAAACCTGGTGAGCTTCAACCAGGTCCAAATAGGAAAAAGAGACAGAAAAGAGAAGGGGACTCTCCTTCCAAACAATAACATTTCCTCCTCCTCCCTTCTCAGCACTATCCTAGTAGGCACTCGACTCTTTTTTCAGCAAAGTAAAGTGAGGTTAAATTTGCATTTATTTCATCTAATTTTTTTGTATTTTTGTATGTATTTTAGTATTAAGCAGTGTTTAAATTATTTTTATACAACACCATCAATGTATAATATGCCAATAACAATAGGATTGTTTTTTCATGGAAACGGATTAATCGTTTTCCCTATATTTCATATGGGAAAATTTGTTTGGTATACTTCCTGTTTGGTATAAGTCCAAGGTCCTGGAATGGATTAAGGACTTATACTGAGGTACCACTGTATATCTCTAAAATTTAAAAAAATAATAAAATGAGATAGTTCTTTATATAAAATACTACTATAAAACATTCATCCAGTATGTATTGATAGGTTCTTGTCAACTATGAAGTACATGGTCTGTAACTAATGTACTGTATGGTATTTATAACAGCTGTATAATACATTTGAATTTTTGCTTATATTGTATACCATATGTCAATCAATTATAACCTAAATTCTTTTGGAATTTAAGAATCTAAAACATCTCCAGTCTTGCAGCTACATACTTTAAATTTTGCATTTAAAGAGTTAATGAATATACTATATTAAAATGGTGTAAAATTTAATTTAATGGTTTAATGGAAGGAGGGAGTAAAGGAGGTTTTGTGGGCGAGGGGCTTGGACTTCCAGCAAGCATGTGTGAGCGTGTTAGATAGGAGTGAATGGAGACGAATGGTTTTTGGGACCTGACGAGCTGTTGGAGTGTGAGCAGGGTAACATTTTGTGAAGGGATTCAGGGAAACCAGTTAATTGATTTAGTTGGACTTGAGTCCTGGAAATGGGAAGTACAATGCCTGCACTTTAAAGGAGGGGTCTCGGATAGTGACAGCTGGGAGGGATTATTCTCAGCTCAGCATTCTGAGCGCCTCTGCAAAGACAGTGATTATGTATGAGTGTGGTGAAAGTGTTGAATGATGATGAAAGTATTTTCTTTTTGGGGATTTTCTTTCTTTTTGGGTCACCCTGCCTTAGTGGGAGACGGCCAACTTGTTGAAAAAAAAAAAAAATTAACCCACTACATGTTGCAACTTTTTTTGCAGAAAATACCACAGTGAATTTTCATTATACAGTAGGATCCCCGTATCCACTTGTTCAGTTTCCATGGTTTCAGTTATCCGTGGTTTACTATGGCCCGAAAATAACCCTTAATTTTGCTTAATAATGACCACAGAGCACAAAAGCAGTGATGGTAGCAGTTCTTCAAAGCCTAAGAGAAGCTTCCCATCAGTGAAAAAGTGCCAATTCTGTACTTGTTGTGTGTAATTTATCAATTAAACCTTATCATAGATATGTATGTAAACTAAAAACGATTTAGATACATATAGGGTTTGCTATTATCCGTTGTTTCAGGTATCCATGGTAGCTCTTGGAAACGCATCCCTCTGGATACGGGGCAGCTACTGTATTGTGTTTTATCTTTAAAGACATAGGGAGTTTCTTATATGTGTAGCACTCATAAATTATCTATGCACAGTGTATGAGGTGTGGTGACACACAGGGTCAGTTAACGGTGGCATTAGAGGAACTAGAGATGGCTCTTCGCAGGGAGGAGCAGGAGCGATCTCAGCGCATTAGTGTCGAAACATTACTCACCAATAGGTAAGTGATTTGTTGTGTACATAAATACATGTTATTTATAAGGTATTTTACTCCCAAGAAATGGCTTTAATTTTATGTTGCTTATGCTCTAGCTATTATTATTCTGTACAGTAAACTCAATAAAAATAGCCTATGAAAATTAAATACATGACTTTCTTGTAACTACAGTATTGACCAACTTACTTGACCCAGTTTTGAGACTTGTATTTTAATGAATTGAGTGGAATAGGATTACTAAGAGGGTATATAAATTTGGGGGTAGCAGGAAGGAGAGGTGAGGGTCATCCCAGGAATGATTACAGGAAAGGGGTAAAGGAGGGTTTGAGCATTATGGGCTTGAACATCCAACAGGCACATGGAGTGCAATGGATCGGAGTGAGTGGAGACAAGTGACTTTTATGATTTGACATTCTGTTGGAATGAGAGCAAAGTAATATTCATGAAGTGATTTAGGAAACCAGTTTGCCAGACTTGAGTCCTGGAGGTGGGAGGCACAGTGCCTGCACTCTGAAGAAGGTTTGAGGATGTTATAGTTTGACCAATGATGTCAGCACACTTCTGGCAAAACAGTGATTGAGTGAATGACAGTGAATGTTTCCTCCCTTTTTTGAGGGGGTCACATAACTTCAGTAGATGATGGCTGGTGTGCTAAATTTAAAAAAAAAAAAAATTATTAATTTAACTTTAATACAGTATATTAAAATTTTCTGTCATAATATTTTATTATTTATTAACACATCGGCGATTCCCACCAAGGCAGGGTGGCCCGAAAAGAAAAACTTTCATCATCATTCACTCCATCACTGTCTTGCCAGAGGGGTGCTTTACACTACAGTTATAAAAGTGATTGAGTGAATGACAGTGAATGTTTCCTCCCTTTTTTGAGGGGGTCACATAACTTCAGTAGATGATGGCTGGTGTGCTAAATTTAAAAAAAAAAAAAATTATTAATTTAACTTTAATACAGTATATTAAAATTTTCTGTCATAATATTTTTATTATTTATTAACACATCGGCCGATTCCCACCAAGGCAGGGTGGCCCGAAAAAGAAAAACTTTCATCATCATTCACTCCATCACTGTCTTGCCAGAGGGGTGCTTTACACTACAGTTATAAAACTGCAACATTAACACCCCTCCTTCAGAGTGCAGACACTGTACTTCCCATCTCCAGGACTCAAGTCCGGCCTGCCGGTTTCCCTGAATCCCTTCATAAATGTTACTTTGCTCACACTCAAACAGCACGTCAAGTATTAAAAACCATTTGTCTCCATTCATAATAATCTAACATTAATACAATACATTTAAAATAATTGCAATCTGATATTCATTTATTTAACCCCAGTTAAAACATAATTCTTTGTTAAAAAATTTTCCTTTTTGCACTGACAACATTTTTCTGCCTCAGTGAAGGTAACTCCTTGGAGACAGTCATTATCATTTCCTTCACTCCATTTCACATAATTGGAGGTGGTGACTAATCTCTCAAGTTGGCCGTCTCCCACCAAGGCAGGGTGACCCAAAAAGAAAGAAAATCCCCAAAAAGAAAATACTTTCATCATTCAACACTTTCACCACACTCATACATAATCACTGTCTTTGCAGAGGCACTCAGATACGACAGCTGAGAATAGTCCCTCCCAGCTGTCACTATCCCAGACCCCTCCTTTAAAGTGCAGGCATTGTACTTCCCATTTCCAGGACTCAAGTCCAACTAAATCAATTAACTGGTTTCCCTGAATCCCTTCACAAAATGTTACCCTGCTCACACTCCAACAGCTCGTCAGGTCCCAAAAACCATTCGTCTCCATTCACTCCTATCTAACTTATCATGGTAGAGAAGATATAGTAAATAATTTCTTTGAGAATTCTGATTAGTTATAACTTCGCAATAAAAACACAAAAAAAAAGTGTCTACTTAGTCTTCAATTACGTACTTTAAACCTTGCAATGATGTCCACTTCATATTGAAGTGGTGTTTTGTATTGTGGTATACTGTACATGAGTATAATATCTGAATGGTATATCTTTCAAGAACTGTTTCAAATGACTAGGTCAAGTGGAAAAGAATTCTTCATCCGTATGCCATGTGTGTCGTATGAAGCAACCAAAATGCCGGGAGCAAGGGACTAGTAACCCCTTCTCCTGTATACATTACTAAATTTAAAAAAGAGAAACTTTTGTTTCTTTTTAGGTCACCCTGCCTCGGTGGGATATGGCTGGTTCATTGAAAAAAAAATTAAATATCACTTGTTTAGAGTTTTCATGACACTTTTCCTTTAACTGACTAAAAATTATGTATCGACTCACTTTGCTCCCAAATAACCAGTGAGATTTCTGAAACTAATTCATAAAAGAGATTTATGGTCCTTTAATGTGTCAGTCCCCAGAATACCCTATAGGAAGTATAGCTACCCTGACTATCAGGGATTAATTACGGCTTCTTAATTTTCCTTGAAACATTTGTGCAATAATTTGCAATGTAGATTTTATAGGCTTTATTTGTATACTGTGTATTCAAGGAGGAAGAAATAAGGCAGATGTAACTCATCACCTTTGGTGAGTTAGGCGAGTTTTTTGATTCATCCTGGACCCTTGTCAGGTCATTTGATTATGGCCCAAGATACACCCAAACATTATCTAAATTTCCCTTTCCAAATTGTATGTAAGTTGTGAATTGTCCAGTCACAATTTTATGGTGAATTGTCCAGTCACAATTTTGTGGTGAATTGTCCAGTCACAATTTTGTGGTGAATTGTCCAGTCACAATTTTGTGGTGAATTGTCCAGTCACAATTTTGTGGTGAATTGTCCAGTCACAATTTTGTGGTGAATTGTCCAGTTACAATTTTGTGGTGAATTGTCCAGTCACAATTTTGTGACTTTTATACTTTTTCTTTACCATTCTTGGTCTGTCCTTAGGCAAGAAATAGATAGCCCCGCTGAATCTGGAGGTGGCGACTCCACTACCACAACATATCCAGGATCTACTTCAGGACCATCTACTGCTGCCAGACTAGCATTTCTAAAGTCCTCTCATGCTTCAAAAGAGGTGAGAACATTCAGTGTAATCAGTCAAAAGACTTGGCCAAAAAAATCTAGCCATCAATGTTTTGCTCTGATGGTGTATGTACCTTCCTTCAGGGCAGAGTACGAATGCTAGAAGAACAGTATCAGGGACTGGAAGGAAAGTTGGCTAGAGTAAGGGTAGAGGTGCTCAAGATGGTTGAAGAAAGGGGCCAGTTGGGGATGAGGACAAACCTTGAGAAGGTAGAACATTTATTGCTACTCTGCCAATAACATGTGGCTCCTAATACATGCTAAGCATAATTAATATTGACAGTTGCTGTAAAAAGTATACATACACATACAGTCATACATACATATAAATACATTCATGCATACATTACCGTATATATCGCAGCCAGCTGGATTCAAACTTAGGTCGTCAACCCTCCACAAGTGTAGCTAGCTGCAAACCTAACAACTTTAAACACTTGGCTATAAATGCAGCTCTGTATGACCCTTGTAGGTTTAGCGCTTAGTTATGATTGTAGTAATAATAATAATACAGATGCCACAAGATGTATGGTGGCCTGGTGAATCGCAAGGCATGTTTCTCTTAACGCCAGGCACACCATTGAGGCTCAAGCATGATTTCCAGCCATTTCATTCCCTCCCATATGTTCTGGCCATATGAGTGACACTATACTCAATGCTTCTCACAGAAATAAGTAAAAATATATGCAAAGATATATTTCATCACATACACACATACAGACATGCATGCATGTAT
The DNA here is from genome assembly GCA_009830355.1 of Cherax destructor. Lineage (NCBI taxonomy): Eukaryota > Metazoa > Arthropoda > Malacostraca > Decapoda > Parastacidae > Cherax > Cherax destructor. The sequence goes on along the minus strand of WNWK01001488.1, from coordinate 230,012 downwards.
ACATACATACTGTACATATTTAAAGTATAACTAAGGTCAATAGCATTTAGCATGGATATTTATAGATTATTACTATATTTTATATGAATGTATACTCTAAACATATTTCCTCTTTGTTTATCCCTCTGTTATTCCTTGTTCTCTGGTAAATAACTTACCCTACTGATAGTCTATATTTTGTAATTCTTCTGTCCATTCTCTCATTCTATGTACAAAATGCAATTTTGTTTTATATTGCACTTGTAATATAACTACTTTAAACTGAAACTCACCTACTTTAAATTGTTGCTTACTATTCAAATAGTACAGCAGAAAGATGCATAGTACTCATAAATACTTTATATACTGCATTATTGATCATTAATAAAAAGTGCTCCCATTTCATGACGTATTCCAAGTGCATTCATTATATTTAAACTTGCATCATACAAGAACCCTTTCCTGCATTTGTATATGGGATATGATAATTTTGGAAGAATCATGTGTGAACAAATCAGGCATTTGTCATTAATGAAATTTAAAAGGAAGGAAGGTTCAGTATATAGATGAAATTGTAGGCAGTATCTAGCAGTGTTGGGAAAATGTCGCTTGTGGTTCTGTATATGTTAAAAATGTGTGAATGGACTTTTCAAATGGTCTTTTGGCAGTTATACTTTTTTCTTCTTTCTTTCAACATGTCGGCCGTTTCCCACCGAAGCGGGGTGGCCCAAAAGGAAAAACGAAAGTACAGTTATACTTAGCAGTTGATAATAGACACTACTACCAAAACTTCAACCTAAAATCATTACACCAGTTCACTTGCATCTTTAATTAGAATTAACAGAGACAAGAGAAGTGTCTGTTAGGGACCTGATTTCCAATTGAGATTTGCTTACCAGCAGAAACTTAATTTGTTTTTGTCATTATTATGATAAAATTGTTACCTTACACCTCTAAGTATCCTTATCTTGTTCTAAGATTTTGTATTTCATGGTGACTTGGACATATGCCATTCACTGCTCAGAAAACACACTGAATTCAGCTTGTGGGATTAGTCATGTACGCATCAATGTACCTCTCACAGACCAGAGAGTTGCTGAGAGGAAGTCACATACGAGTCCCTGTTTTGTCTCAATTTTTTTGTGCTCTTGTGTTTCCTTTTCCTGTTTAGTACTGCACTTCTTGATTTAAGCACGATTATACTATATCCTGCCTCTGTACTGGAGGCTTAAACCATGACTTACCTAATATTGTAAGACATTGTTCTAATGTTATGGTATTTACCTTGTGCATCATGTCTCATTTTAATTTATTTTTACATTTATGCTGTATTTTAAACCTATAGCTTACAAGATTATAAAATGAAACTAAAAATTATATTGAAGATATTGTTGTGATGTTAATAAATGTCAAATGTTGTACTGTATATAGTACTGTCTAGTAGTCATCACTATAAGTTATAGTTTAACATAAATTGTAGCAAAGTGTTAATGTTTCTGGAAGCTTAATACCTCTTAGGTTTTGTTTGGAAATGTTTTTGTAAAGACTAACAATTATATGTACATTAAAGATTATGGGTTAATATATAATATACTGTAATTGCCTAACCTTGTAAAATTCTTGCCTACTGCCATACATAACAATTAGTTTATATTGTGTTTGAGTTAAAAGTGTTTATGCTTGCCTTTAAATACTTGCTTATTTGTATGTGATTCAAATCTTAAAATCTTCAAGTTATATTCATGAACTTTGAACTTTCACTTATTCAAAGATAAGTTTGTATTCAGCTGATTGCATAATGCATTCTTTAGTATGAGTGTTACTGCAACTTTTTCAGTCTTATTATAAGCTAACTTAAATGTTGTTATTTCTAGCAGAGGGAGGTTGAGTTTGAGAACATGAGAAAACGATGTCGCTCACTAATAGAAAAGATACAGAAAAAGCGACGTGCTCTTTTACCAAAGGAAGATAATACCAAGAAAAATGACGACAGTTGCAATAAAACTGAGCAAGAAGGAAGTATGAAGCAGCTGCAGGCCAGCGAATCACTTTATACTGCATACTGTACCACAAATGATCCTGATAAAGACAGTGTTGATCATTCTGTCTCGGAGCTCTCTCATGATGACTTCCAAGTTCTTGAAGAACAGGCAAGTGTTGTTCATGCTTTATCTCAATTTTTGTCCACAAATAAGAAAAAATGTATACAGTAGGCATCTGTTTACTCTTTCATTAATAATTTTTTTAATGTACAGTATAATTTAAATTTCAATACAGTGGTACCTCGAGTTACAAGCTTAATTCGTTCCAGATGGCTATTCAAGTGCCAACACCGAAGAAATTTTTTCTCATAAGAAATAATGAAAATTAGATTAATCCATTTCAGACCCCCAAAAATACACTTACAGAAGCACCTACAAAAATACACTTACATAATTGTTCGAGTTGGGAGCTGCACGTAAGTAGAGGTACCACTGTATTTTTATATTACTAATGAAAAATACTTTACTGAATCACATAATTTACCACAACACAATCTTTCTCAGTGACAAATTTTTTATTCTATAGTTTTCATTTCATATTACAAAACAAAAATATAATACTGTACTAAATATTTGTAAGCCATGCATGTTGTAAGAGGTGACTTAAATGCCAGAAGCAAGAGGCTAGCAACCCCTTCTCCTGTATATATTACTAAATGTAAAAAGAAGAAAAATTTTCTTTTTTTCTTTTTTCGGTCATCCTGCCTCAGTGGGAGATGGCCAGTATGTTAAAAGAAATGTATACGTACTATATTTTGTGACCCTCAAAATCACCCTGCATCCTACACGGTGAAGGTCAGGCTTGGGGGTCAAGCTTGGGATCTATGAATAATTCCATTTAACAAACAAACCATTTAAAAAAAGTAATAAACAAGGGATATTCAGTAAATTTAGCGTGCGACCTATATGCCGATGCATCTTATGTGCCGCAAAATACGGTATATACAAAATTTATTTATGTATTTTCATTGCACAAAATATTTTTAATTGTGTAATTGTTTTAGGTTCTTGCTCTAGAAGAAGAGATGAGCCTTGAACGTGACAGCCTGGAGAAGCAGAGAGCCTCCTTGTTGGAGAAGAATAACAAACTTGAGCAAGACATGGAGGTGGGATTAATAAGTACAGTACTGACAAATATAAATTAGTTTTAGACACCATTACGCTTGATGGCTTGGTATTACAATATTGTACATTTTTATTACCTGTTTGCCATTACTCCTTTGTAGCCACAGAAGTAGAGCTATGCACATACTAAATGGACCCCAATGGAAGTAAGTCACCCTGTCTGACTTTTTTGGGTTATCCTAGGTTCTCTACACATATGCTGCTATGTATGATAATCTATGTAACTGTATTTGTGTATTCCTGAATAAACTTACTTACTTACACATGGTACTTATCTATAAGTGGCTGCTGGGACGAGTCCTGGCTCCTGGCCCTGCCATCTTCAATGTTTGATCATATAATTTTATTATTTCTAGTAGTTATAGCACTTAGTATCTCCTTTTGTATTCCATTTCATTGTTCTGTTATTCTGTATTGTAAGCCTCAAATTTTTCTATTTTAAGTACAGGTGAATGAAAGTATCTTTAAAAAGTACAATTTTCTTTTTAAACATACCAGCTGTCTCTCACTGAGGTAGGGTGACCCAAAAACAAAGGAAACACTTTCACCATCACTTATTCAATCGCTGTCTTGCCAGAAGTGCACTGACATTACAGTTCAGATGGTTTCTCAAACTGCATCATTCTCACCCCTCCTTCAAAGCACAGGCTATGTACTTCTTCACATGTAGTGTTAAATTTTTACTTAGTAAGATTGGCTTTGTCACTTATATCACCATCATGCACTGCTTGGATGAGCAGAATAACTAAATTTGATTGCAATATAATTGTTTTCTCTCAGCTTGCTTAGGCATTGCATCTAGATTTAATATAATTATCTGCAAACTTTTCCAACAAGGAGAATAGCGAGTCTTCCTTCCTTTCCCAGTAATTTAAAACCTTAACTGATTGAGAATAGGAAAGGGTTTCATTCACTTTTCCTAATTTGCTTTTTAGATTTTCTCAACTGATCTGCAAATTTATTTTTATGAACAATGACTAAAGATTCTGGATAACACAAATACTCAAGTACCATCAAGCCCACATATTTGTGGCCTTCCTTGCTTTCAGGATTCAATAAAAGAAATTTTTTTTAGGGGGGATTCCTGGAAATAGATTATTTATGGGTTTTTCACAATCCCCCCCTTCATTCTTATTTTTTGGCATTGTGTGCAACTTCTAGATTAAAATATAACCATTGAATTTCCTTTAAATTATGCTCAGTGGATGTCCCAATCCTAAATCTCTCTTCTTTCTAAACATTGTTATAGATGTTAATATTAACCAGATTAGAGCATTCTAGAGGGATGCAGCCTCTGAAACTTTAAATGAGCCCAACACTGAAACAGAATTGAATGTATGAACATAATTGATACAATATGACTTACAAAATCATAATAACACGATTGCAAACAAACCACAGCACAAGTGGGGCTCAAACTCACCAGGTGAGTCGTAAAGCTCAGGTCAGTATTCAAGCCACCCAGTGGCTTACCTACTAGCCAGGAGTTTTACAACTTATTTGTCGTGAGCTTGAACCCCACCTGTACCATTGTTTGATACAGTATATGCGCATTCTGAATTCACAAAAACCTCTAGGAGCCTAATCCTCACTAATTTTTGGAATTTGACTGCATGTGCAGGCATGTAGCTTCTCACTGTGATAAGAAAAGACAAACAGGAAATATAGAAAATAGTACACAGAAAAAATAAAATGCACATTATAATTATTTATCCAATTTGTCAGATTCTTCGTGTGGAATTTGACAAGAGTGAAGACTATTGGACATTGAAACTACAAGAAGAGCAGGATTACTATGAAGAAGAACGCCGCCTTTATGACGATAAATTTTCTGCTCTGGAGAAGAAAATTCGAGAATACGAAGATCTGGTGCTGTCTGGAGGAGGAGGTGGAGGAACAGGAGCAAGTGGAGGACGAGAGAATTCCGAGGAATCTGACCGTTTGTCAACCATTGATGAGAGTGCGGTTTGGGAAAAGCAGGTACATATGGTTCCAGTGAAATGGACTTTATCCATATGGGAATATTACAGGTGCTCCTTGATTTATGATGGGGTTATGTTCTGACAAACCCATCGTAAGTTGAATATGAATACTATATGATATGATAAATAAGTATACTATACACAAATAACTACTGCAACTAAATAAGTAAATAAACAAATAATTACTATACATAACTAAATACAGTGGAACCCTGGTTAACGAACACCCCGGAAATCGTGCAATTATGTAAGTATAATATTGTAAGTGCTTGTGGAAGTGTATTTTTGGGGGTCTGAAATAGACTAACCTAAATGACATTTTTTCTTAAGGAAGTAAATTCGTTCGGTAATGGCACTTGAGCAGGCTTCTGCAATGAATTTTTTTCGTTAACCAGGATTCCACTGTACCAGTATTGAAAAGTAAGAAATGAATACAAGTTACATATTTGCCATCTTCATGCTGGGTAATTATCTTAAGTTTCATCTCCAAAGTAATTGCTTGTGCACCATCATAAAGTTGAAATATCTTAAGTCGAGGAGCACCTGTATACTCTTCGTGAATTTATTTAGGAGACATATCTGAGTTTACGATACAGCCATAAGTGTTAGCACCTGTATTTCTAGAAAAAACAACCTCTATATGTGAGACACTATGTGCCTTGATGCTGGGGAATGGAGTTTGATCTGAGGAATTGAAGTATCCTTCCCGATTTAACCTGATAACCACTCATTCCCCAGCACTGTATGAATCTTTGGGTTTAGTGCTTTCATATGAATTTTTTTTTTTTTTTTTCAACAAGTCGGCCGTCTCCCACCGAGGCAGGGTGACCCAAAAAGAAAGAAATCCCCAAAAGAAAAACTTTCATCATCATTCAACACTTTCACCACACTCATACATAATCACTGTCTTTGCAGAGGAGCTCAGATACTACAGCTGAGAAAAGTCCCTCCCAGCTGTCACTATCTCAGACCCCTCCTTTAAAGTGCAGGCATTGTACTTCCCATTTCCAGGACTCAAGTCCAACTAAATCAATTAACTGGTTTCCCTGAATCCCTTCACACAATGTTACCCTGCTCACACTCCAACAGATCGTCATGTCCCAAAAACCATTCGTCTCCATTCACTTTTATCTAACACGCTCACACATGCTTGCTGGAAGTCCAAGCCCTCGCCCACAAAACCTCCTTTACCCCTTCCCTCCAACCTTTTCTAGGACGACCCTACCCCGCCTTCCTTCCCTACAGATTTATACGCTCTCCAAGTCATTCTACTTTGATCCATTCTCTCTAAATGACCAAACCACCTCAACAACCCCTCTTCAGCCCTCTGACAAATACTTTTAGTAACTCCACACCTTCTCCTAATTTCCACATTCCGAATTTTCTGCATAATATTTACACCACACATTGCCCTTAGACAGGACATCTCCACTGCCTCCAGCCTCCTCCTCGCTGCAGCATTTGCAACCCATGCTTCACACCCATATAAGAGTGTTGGTACCACTATACTTTCGTACATTCCTTCTTTGCCTCCATGGATAACGTTTTTGTCTCCACAGATACCTCAATGCACCACTCACCTTTTTCCTTCATCAATTCTATGGTTAACCTCATCCTTCATAAACCCATCTGCTGACACATCAACTCCCAAATATCTGAAAACATTTACTTCTTCCATAATCCCTCTCTCCAATGTGATATCCAATTTTCTTTATTTAAATCGTTTGATACCCTCATCACCTTACTCTTATCTATGTTCACTTTTAACTTTCTACCTTTACACACTCTCCCAAACTCGTCCACTAACCTTTGCAACTTTTCTTTAGAATCTCCCATAAGCACAGTATCATCAGCAAAAAGTAACTGTGTCAACTCCCATTTTGCATTTAATTCTCCATAATTTAATCCCACCCTTCTCCCCAACACCCTAGCATTTACTTCTTTTACAACCCCATCTATAAATATATTAAACAACCATGGTGACATTACACAACCCTGTCTAAGACCTACTTTTACCGGGAAGTAATCTCCCTCTCTCCTACACACCCTAACCTGAGCCTCACTATCCTCATAAAAACTCTTTACAGCCTTCAGTAACTTACTACCTATTCCATACACTTTCATATGAATATAATAGTGATAATGTATGTGAAATATGGATTATTCAGAAACTGTCTTCATTATTTTATGACTTCATTTTATTTTCACCATTTACATGAGTTTCTATTATTTTTTTTATTAATCTGCAAGGTTACTGAGCTGGAGGAAGAGGTGACTCTCTTGCGAAAGCAAATTGATGACCTCAGGGAAGAGAGACATCAATTGGTAAGTCAGTGATTTTGTTTTTGTAATACTGATCATACTTATAATTGTGTTTATGATAAAGTATAATAGAATATGCTCTTTATTTGAACTTTTATTTCAGATACCTAAAATCTTCATATGACTTCAAGCTAGAATGTGAGGGTTGAAAACCCCTCAAAACTAGTCACAAGTATGACTGCTCCCAGTTTTATTTGGGGTTTGTAAATGAATAAAAAGTCACAATACCATGACTGGAACAATACACAAATAACCTGTACATAGGAGAAACTTATGAATAGTTAATGGTCCAAGTCAGCCCAAAATGTTATCATAAGTTTCTTTTTCCTATGTGTGGGTTATTTGTGGGGTTTGTGTAGCATTAGCTAATGCAGCAAAAATTCTGCTTTATCTGTGTCCCATCCTGATAAAAAAAAAAAATTCACATTTGAAAATAATTGGGGTTTTAATTTATTTTAGGCATGGTAAATTCACATTTGCTAAATGTTCTTTAAAACTGTATAGACTTCTTCAGTGATTCCTTTGTATTTAAAATTCCTGAGCAAGTTTTTGTGATTTGCACAGGAGAGTAGCATGGAGGCCCGTGTGTCTGAGGAGAGACAGCTTGCTGGTCAGGAGTGTGCCAACCTCCAGGAACAAGTTAATAACCTTTCATCACAACTTCATCAAGCACAACTGCAAGTCACAGCAGGTAACTGAATACTTTTGGTAACTATGAGTACAGTAAAACCTCTAATTAACAGATCCCCATTTGACAGTTTTTGTTCCAATATCATATACAGTGGAACCCCGAGTTTCGGTCACCTCGGAAATCGAACAATTATGTAAGTTTAATATTGTAAGTGCTTTTGTATGTGTATTTTTGGGGGTCTGAAAGGACTAATCTAATTTACATTTTTCCTTAAGGGAACAAATTCGTTCAGTAATGGCACTTGAACAGCCTTCTGGAATGAATTATGAGCGAAACTCGGGGGTCCACTGTAGTATAGTATTGTACAGTATCTTATTTTCAATTGGGAACATTTTTAGCTATAGTTGTGCTGAATATTTCTTCATCTTCTGCATAAACATTCTTCAGTTTTAAGGCCCGAATATTTTTTTTTCCCTGGAACCACTGATTTCATTTTAATATTTTTTTTTTTAACCAACCCATTTTAAATGAAGCTTTCTTGTACTGTACTGGGACGTAATATTCCTGACGTGTTTGATATAGCTACTGAAATCATTGGTGAAGTTCATGGATATTGCCTAGTAGTACATGCATGCTAGTGAAACAAATTGTAGGTATTTATGTGAGATGCTACTTAACTAGTCATGTGGTGAGCCAGTCAGATGCAAGGAGGATACTACCCAAAGTAGTCTATGAATTATGATAACAAAAGATGTAAATGAAAGAACTAAAATAATTTTTTGCCTCACTTTCATAAAATAATCATTGACTTTCTTAATTGCATGCAGTTTATATTTTTCTTTTATTTGCTTTGTTTCAGTGCTAGAAGAATTGGAGAAAGTTCGAAGAGAATCAGAGCAACGTGTTCAGGAGTTGGCCAACCAACAGAAATTGAACATGCAAGTAAGTTTCTGGAAAAGCAAACTATATTCTATAAAATTATATATACACTGTGTGGGGTGTCTCAAAAAATACATACAAATTTTCAGAAAGAATACTATATTAGTGAAGAAAAAATATAATACAGTGGTACCTTTACTTACGAGCAGCTCCCAACTCGAACAATTATGTATGTGTATTTTTGTAGGTGCTTTTGTAAGTGTATTTTTGGGGGTCTGAAATGGATTAATCTAATTTTCATTATTTCTTATGGGAAAAAATTCCTTCGGTATTGGCACTTGAATAGCCGTCTGGAACGAATTAAGCTCATAACTTGAGGTACCACTGTATAGTGAACAATGGCTTGTATCAGATGGATCAATATTGTAATCTAAATACCACTGATAGTGGTTTCCTTCTATACAGGAGGGCCCGGCTTTACAGCGCTTCGCTTTACGGTGTTTTGCTAATACAGCGGTTTTCAGTTATACCCATTCTTCAATTATTTAAGAGTTCCTACAACAAATATATCCACCACTCACTATAAGCTAAGGCCGAAAATATTTTAAAGTAAGTAATCTGTGTACTGTATATGCATTTTTTAGGCCGAGCTCTATTGTTCGCTTAATATATGATAGTGTAAACATGTTATCAGGCTTTTATATGCATTTGAAAATGAAAAAAAGGCTGTGTTTCACTTTACAGTGATTTTTTGCCTTGCAGCAGTAGCCCAGAACCTAACCTGCTGTATAAGCGGGCCCTACAGTGGCCCAGAACCTAACCTGCTGTATAAGTTGGGGCCCTACAGTAGCCCAGACCCTAAACTGGTGTATAAGCAGGGCTCTACAGTAGCCCAGAACCTAACCTGCTGTATAAGCAGGGCCCTACAGTAGCCCAGAACCTAACCTGCTCTATATGTGGGGCCCTACAGTAGCCCAGAACCTAACCTGCTGTATAAGCAGGGCTCTCCTGTACACTATTCTTCAGGTTAGCGACACAACTAGAAGTCCAGTGTAGTTATGAGGGAATATATAACAGTTCCTCTTTGCTCTGTCTACTAGTTTAATGTAATTAATATCAGGGTAGATGGACATATAGGAGTGCTCCATTTTGCTGTTAGTACAGTAATCCTTTCCATCTGCATAAGGAATTAAGGGTAACCGGCTAGCTGGACTTGAGTCCTGGAGGTGGGAAGTACAGTGCCTGCAATCTGAAGGAGCAATGGGGATATTTGCAGTTTTGAGCTGTAGTATTGGTGCCCCTCTGGCAAGACTGACGGTGAAAGTGTTTCTTCTTTTTTTGGGCCACCCTGCCTCAGTGGAAGATGGACATTGTGTTAAAAAAAAAACTGATGAATGACTGGGTCATTGGATGACTCCAGCACAGTTAGGTACCCAGCACCAGTACCAGTTCTTTCAAAGAAAAATAATTATATAGTATCTTGGGAATACACATCATACAGTAAGTCATGGCAAATTCACTGCCTTGTTCCTGTGAATATTCAAATTCTAAGGGTACCAGTACATAAATTATTGCCTAATCAGTCTAGAAAAATATGTCTATTACCTATGTATCCTCATCAATCTTTTGCAATTACTCAGCACAGTGATCAGAATTATCTTCATTCATTGTTTGTAGCTTTAGCATGTACTGTATGTTTTCTACTGCAACTTTTAGATTTCTGTGTACACTTGCCTATGACAGTCTCAGACACACAAATCTTACAGAATTTTTAAGTGCTGGAGTGTTTGTATACTATAGCATTATCCTAAACCATTTATGTTCATGGTCTTCCAAATTGTTGTTTATGCATGTCTTGCACAGTACCTTCCAGTTCAAATCTAGCATGAATTCTTAAAATTGTTAGTTATGTTAGAGACTTGGTTACAAAATTCATACCTCCACAGCATTTGCAGTACACATGAAAATTTTCAATACCATTTCTAATTTGCCTTACATTGCTTGAATGTCAATAGATTGTATTATATTAAGTTTTAAACCTGTGTGTGTCATTTCATACAAGGAATATATAACATTTTGTGTTAAGCTTTTCCTTGCTAAATATGCTCAGTTGTATACTCTGATGGATGCATATTCTTTATTAAAATGAATATACTTTTTGAGACACCTATATTTACACACATCATCCCTCATGTATCCATCTCAGAAATGGTGTAGCATGTGGTCTTGTAAATACAGTGGTACCCCGACTTACGATGGTCCCCAAACAAACCCTTTTATGTAAGTTTATTTTTTTAAATGCTTTTGTAAGTGTAATTTTGGGGGTCTAAAAGGACTAGTCTATTTTACATCATTTCTTATGGAGATAAATTCGTTTGGTAATGGCACTTGAACAGCATTCTGGAATGAAAAAATATCGTAAGTCGGGGTACCACTGTACTCTTTGATTGCAAGAGTCTTTTGAATAAAAGATATCTTTCACCTGCAGGTAGAAACAATGTGAGTGGTTGTCAACTTGAAATTAAATATATATATAATGTAATTAATCTTGGATTATTCAGGCAACACAAAGTCCAAAACAAAATGTATTTTATCTTAAGCTAACATATGACTTCACTCTAGCCATCAGCTGTTGCTACTAATATGTAGTTTATAATCGCAGTGAATGAAATGATAAGAAAATTTGGATGGCAATCATGGTAAGAATTATGGGATACAGTGGTACCTTGACTTACGAGTTTAATTCGTTCCATGACCGAGCTCGTAACTCAATTTGCTCGTATATCAAATAAATTTTCTCATTGAAATTAATTGAAATTCCATTAATTCATTCCAGCCCCCAAAAAACCACCCCAGGGGCAAGAGAAAATACTTCAATATACAGTGGACCCTCTGTTAACGAATACCCCGGAAATCGTGCAATTATGTAAGTATAATTTTGTAAGTTCTTGTGGAAGTGTATTTTTGGGGGTCTGAAATAGACTAACCTACGTGAAATTTTTCCTTAAGGGAGTAAATTCGTTCGGTAATGGCACTTGAGCAGACTTCAAGAGTGAAGTTTTTACGAAACTCGGGGGTCCACTGTACAGTGGACCCCCGGTTAACGAACACCCCGGAAATCGTACAATTATGTAAGTATAATATTGTAAGTGCTTGTGGAAGTGTATTTTTGGGGGTCTGAAATAGACTAACCTACGTGACATTATTTCTTAAGGAAGTAAATTCGTTCGGTAATGGCACTTGAGCAGGCTTCTGGGATGAAGTTTTTTCGTTAACCGGGTGTCCACTGTAATGCTAATATCAACTGTATGGCTTATTTATCTATCAGAATTGATCTACTATGACATAATAAACACTAAGTAACATAGAAACATGATACAGTATATACTCTAGAATGAATAAAATAGGCCATAATATGGCGAGTGTCCAGGACCAGTCCGAGCATATAAAATCATTACTGCTCCTACCTATAACGTGTTCTTTGGTCCTGGGTAAGAGAAAACGGAGTTTCTGAGAGGCTAACTGCACTAGATCACTTGTGCAGTGATATATGAATATCTCGGAAGTAAGTTATTGACTTATTTCATGAAGCCCACCATTTATTATTGAAGTAAATGCAATGATATTGACAGGAATCATAAAAAATTATTATTCTACTATTGGCTTGTGGAATATTGGAAATATTCCAAATATTTTGGGATTTGTGTGGGAGTAAAGGGCAAGATATTTTGCAAATGTCAAAAACTTAGCAGCTTTATTTTTTTGTAGAATAACTAAAGATAATTACACGATTACCTCCAGTGAGAACATCGCACTAGCATTGTTTTATAAGTACCAAGTCCCAAAACCACCTTTCATTGTGCAATTTTTTTTTTCGGTAAATATTTTTTTTTTCACTCGTAACTTTGATTTTGGCTCAAAACTCAAAGCAAAAAATAGACCGTGCGATGGCTTGTAACTTAGAAAACTCGTAAGTTGGGGCACTCACAAGTCAAGGTACCACTGTATTAATGATACAAAATGCTTGTATTGAATTGCTTTATAATTTTAAAATGTTACTTTGTTAAGATGTATTATATAAATCATGTAAGTACTAGAATCAGTTCTCCATGTCTACACTGAAGAAAAACTGAGTTTTGGTAAATAGAAAAAAATTATATTGTATATACTGATATTATTATTATAATAAAAACTACACTAAACCCACTAGGGCCATACAGGTATACGTATACTGACAGGGTCATGTCTTTTTATTTGTAATTTTCTTTTGGTTTGCTAAAGATATTTTTTATATATCCATTACTGCAGTAGAGCCACTGTTATTATCTGCAAGTGAGCAATGATGATAAATACTTAATAACCTGATTACTTGATTGTTCTCATGATTGTGCCTTAACCCATATCAGTAATGTTAGTACAGTAGCTTGTAATGAGGTTCAAGTATCAAAAGGCCAATGGTAGTCAAAAGGCCTTGAAGTTTTTTGAGCATTTTGGGATTTGTGTTGCTGATGAGTGGCTGTGGTCATTTAGTTTTTTTGAAATAAATGTGCTTTTGTACAGGTACTTATTATCTTCTTATAGACCAGTATAGCTCAGTCATTCCAGCTGCACACACACAATCTTCATAGGTGTTTACTGAAATAGATATTTGTGCTTTGTTGTGCTTCTTTGCATTATAATGAACCATTGCAGTCATTGTTGAAAATAATCCTCACAGGGGTTCAAGTTCAGTCACTTGCATAGCTGATTGCACATACTTTACTAAACTGTACTAGCAGTCTCACATGAGCAATACCTCAATTCATTAGAAGAGGCAATTTGCTTAATAAACTAATTTAAGTCTAAATAATTTAACCCACTGATACACCTCCAAGGTCTTCTGGCTATTTTTTTTTTATATATTTGTCAGATTGTTCTTGAACAGACCATTATTATTGCAACCACTTGTTGAAATTTATTAATGAATATATTAAATGTTTTGCTATAATTTAATATTTAGAATTTGTGCATCATTTTGTACTGTAGAGTATTTTAAGTGTATTAAAAATACTAGACAGTTTAGTGCAGTTTCCTTCACTTGCTTTATTTTGGTTATATTAGTGTGCCTATTTTCTCAGGTAAGAACTGCCTTAATGAATGGCCATGCCACAGAAGTTGAGGAGCCACCCAACTCAGGAACACAAGAAGACAGGCCATGTTATCAGGTTGGTCAAGTGTTATAGGTAGTAGTTCAGCTTGGCTCGTGGATCGGGTGGCTCCAGTATCTGTTAAAGTATTATCAGAAGAAAAATGCAAAATTTTCAAGAGGCAGTCTCTTACAGTTTCACTTCTGACATTATTTGCTATAGTTATCTTTCCGAATTTGATGGGGCTCAGTTCTTGGTCCTGCTTTGCAGGACCATTTATACACCAGTGCCCTGTAAAAAGTCTTCATCTACAGTATCCCTATCTGGTTCATAAGAGTTTGGGTCTTTAACCCTTTAACTGTCCACATGTAGATCTACGTTCACTCGAGTACTGCTCTGAATATTTAAAAAAAAAAAATAATTTAAAAAAAAAAAAATGAAGAGTGCATTTTTATAAACAGGACAGGCTAAAAAAAATTTTTTAGGGCCAGTACTTACCGAGATATAAGCCCGCCAAGTTGGTGCTGGATGCTCACCTGACGGCAACATCAAGTCCTGCCGCTTGCAGAAGTATTGCGGATATACTTTTTTTTCTAGTTTTTATTTTAATTTATATAATTTTTATGTTCTGATAATTACAATTTATAATAGTTCTTGTGATTTCATAGCCAATCTTTGTTCTAACATTAATATTAGGTACTGAAATAGTACTCAAATAGTCACAATCACACCAACAGGTGAACATATTCACCTGCCTTGGTCATTTACTATTGTCTATAAATATATAGGAAGTATTTATAGGTCCCAGCAATGTTTTAGACATCCTGGAGTATATATGAAACTCCTTGAAGAATGGTGTTATGACAGTTGTCAGATAACTACTGATAAGGCAGTGACATTGATGAATGAATGTGTGCAGGGAACCCTCCCTTTGTTTTCACTTTCTGTATCTGTCTGTCTGTCTATCTGTCTGTATCTATGTGTCTGTCTATCTATCTGTCTAGCTCTGCTTATCAGTTTTTCTGTCTGCCTGAGTATAATATGAAACTCCTTGAAGAATGGTGTTATGACAAGTGTCAGATAACACTGACTGTCCAATGACATTGATGAATGTGAGCAGGGAACCCTCGCTTTTTCACTGTCTTTATCTGTCTGTCTATCTGTCTGTCTGTCTGTCTGTCTAGCTCTGCTTATCTGTCTGCCTGTGTGTGTGTCTTTCCGTCTGCTTGTCTCAGTCTCAGAGTGCGGCTCGTAAATGAACAGGTATTATACACGATGCAGAAGTGACATGACAAAGCATATTACTTGCCAGTCATGCTTATTATGCCTTATATCTACAAGCATTGTATAGCACTTTGCCTGGAATTTTTGGGTTATCTTAGGTAATTTACACTATGTATAATAACTGTACTTATGTGTACATGTGAGAAAGAGAGAGAGATATTACAGATATATATAGATAGACAGAGATATAGGACAGATATATATAGATAGACAGAGATATAGGACAGATATATATAGATAGACAGAGATATAGGACAGATAGATATAGACAGAATATAGACAGATATAGACAGCCAGAGACAGCCAAAGCCAGCCAGCCTGCCGAATATATAATATAAAAAAGAAGGAACACTGCAGCAGGCCTACTGGCCCATGCAAGGCAAGTCCATGTCACCCCCTGGCTTAGACCAATGACCCACCTAGTCAGGTCACATCCTCTGAAGGAAGGAGCATGGCATCAGACCTAGTAGCACAAGCTAGTCAGGTCCAACTCACACCCACCCACAGCCACTCATGTATTTATCTAACCTATTTTTACTTTCCTCTTATAAGGGGAGTGTTAATGTGACATGACATCAGTGAATCCCTGGTGTTTGCCACACTATTTGCTCTAGCTGGAGCTAAATTGAACTGGTGCTCCCACAAGGTACTAAGTGGTCCAGGATTTTTTTAATACTGCGCACACTGAGGGCGCAGACCCATTCTCTCATGTCTAGGCGACTCAGGCCTCTCGCACTAAATTTGAAGGAATGAAAAATAAAACGTAGATCTACGTTCGGAGCAGTACGAGTACAAACATATATCTACGTTTAGACAGTTAAAGGGTTAAAAAACAAAGTTTTTAAGGCTTATTTCATTAGAAATATTTTTTTTTATGCTAAACATTGTACAGGGGTCCCTCGGTTTTCGCCGAAAATTCGTTCCAGAATGCTGCTCAAGTGCCATTACCGAACGAATTTACTTCCTTAAGAAATAATGTTACGTAGTTTAGTCTATTTCAGACACCTAAAAATACACTTGCAACAGCACTTACGAAAATACACTTACATAAATGTTCGAGTTTGGAGATGCACGAAAACCGAGGGACCACTGTAAATGTATGGCACCATTTATCACCACCTACCAGAAGTATCACCAACACTACTATTTATCACCACCACCATCTTCCATCATCACCTATGGCCAGTGTTATGTACTGTAGTTGTTACCACCACCTACCAGCACTATCACCACCTTCAACCATCACCTGTGGCCATTATTACATAATGTAGTTTCTGCTGCTGCCACAGCCACCACCAATCCCATCACCTATCATCACTAACACCATGCAACCCCACCATCACCAGGAAGAAGCTTGCTTGTTGATAGTTTAATATGCACAATGTACAGTACCTTCCAAGCAAATGGGCAGGGAATCCTTTCCAGAGAAAATGGGCAAGGCTCAATACCACACGAGTGAGTATTATAGCTTTAATACACAACTTCCTAGGTTTAAAAGATACGTAAAATACCTTTTGCTTGCAGTACCTTAAATTCTAGTTCCTGATGCATAGAGACCTGGACATCAGTAGAGAGGGTTGATGTGACCCTAAGTTGCCAAGGTGAATGGCTTTGATTTGTAGGATTAGCTGCTTGATCCATACATTTAATAACCTTTCAGTCTTATTTATGGTGTAAACAGAGAAGAGGACAAGCTAGGCTTCTAAAACAGTGGGGACACCCAAGACATGGAGGGAAACTTTCCATGTGGAAACCAGCTGGATTTAAAATTATTTTCCAGTGGGAGACGACCGATGTGTTGAAAGGTACAGTGGAACCCCGGATTTCATACTGCTCCCAACTCGAACAATTGTGAAAGTGCTTTTGTAAGTGTGTATTTTTGGAAGTCTGAAACGGACTAATCTAATTTACATTCGTCCTTATGGGAACAAATTCATTCGGTAACGGCACAGAAAGAATTAATTGACGAAATCCAGGGGTCCATTGTACGTATACCTAATAAAGGCACAAGGCCAACAAGTGGTAAATACACTTAATGTAGTGAATAGTTTATTGTTTTTTAACATTTTTAAATCATATTCAGTCTTGCAAAATTTTTATCAGTTTTTTTTTTTTTTCTATTCCCGAAGAGTTCTGGAAGTTTAGGAGAAGAGACTATTAATGGGTCACTACGAGCTCAACTACGCCAGTGTCATGGACGATTGCGGTACCTTGAAGCTGCACTTCGTCAACATCATACCCATGCTTCTCAAATACTAACAGGTACAGCCATTCTCATGGATCAATATTATTGTCCACTATAACCCATATATCAGAGGTCCCCAACTTGCAAACAAATTAGGTTTCTGGTAACAAATTGTTTGCATAGAAATAAGTAATACAAAGGATGGTTATGTTTCACATATCTAGACGGGCTTATTATTATTATTATAATCAAATAGAAGCGCTAAACCTAGACGGGCTTAGCAGTTCTGAAACTTCAGATGGTTCATAAGTTTCCCATTTGTAAATGAGGATGTATGTAGTTTGGGACATTTGAAGTTTTCAGCCTTCTGTATAGAAAAAAAAAAAAATATGGTATAACAAAGTTGCAGGGAAGATGTCATGTTTGAGAGCAATGTGTAGTTTGAATATTATGCTGAGAATTCAGAGCGTAGAAATTAAAAGGTGGTGGTACCAAGGGCAAAATTCAGAGGTCTGAGGAAAGATCGGCGAGGTGATTTAGGCATGTAGAGAAGGATAGAGAAGAATAAAGATGAAATGGATGTATAAATCTATGATGTAAGGTAGGAGGGGTAGGGGTCATCCCAGGAAAGGTTGGAGGAAGGAAGTAAAAGATTCTTGAGTTTTAGGGTCTTGAGCATCCACCAGTCTTGTGTGAGCAGGTTAGGAGTGAATGGGGACATTTTTAATGAAGGTGCTGTTGGAGTATGAGCATGGTATTTATAAAGGGATTCAGGAAAACCAGTCAGCTGGACCTGAGTCCTGAAGGTGGGAAATACAGTACCTACACTGAAGGAGGAGCCAAGGATCTTGTAGATCAAAAGTCATTTGACTTGCAATTTCTGCACATTTTTGGCAAGACAGCAGTTGAATGTTTCCTTTTTTTCTGGGGGAAGGGGGGGGGGGAGATTGTGAGAAAGCCAGTGTGTTAAATGAAATTGTGTTTTCAGTAACAAGAGAGCAACATGCAGCTGAAGTGCACAACCTTGAGAGCATGATGGCAGCTACTCAGCAAATGCTTGGTCAACATATTGCAAAATACAAGGACCAGGTGAGGCATATAACTACTACATACTATCAATAAAAAAAATTAATGTAACTACTTTGCTAATTGTTACATTGTCCTTATTTTGAGTCAGTTCAATATGGAGTTAAATCTATAGTATTAATAACATTGTGTCACACTAATTAATAATATACTGGGTTTACTTTTTTGTAAAAGCTTAGATGCATAACGAGTATTAGAGCAAACACACATGGAAGTATGTAATGAAACAAACTAAGAATACTGAACATTTTGGCTTCACTGAACAGTCAGAAGATATAGTACACTCACTCCTGATATTTACCATTTTGTCTCCATATTCACTTGTCAATTCTAGATTTGCCAGAACATAATCCCTGCTAACCTTCAGCTGATTTGTATTTATTATTATAATAAAAAAGAAGTGCTAAACCAAAGGGGTCATACAGTGCATGGTGATTTGTAAATTTTGGTACTTTAATTTAAATAGTCTGTGGTGAAGCTTAGCCCAACAATAAATTTTTAGGGAAATGTATAAAATTTATTGAAATGTGTGAACTAATGTACAGGTGAATTTGGGGATTTTTCAGCTTAGTAAGGCCAGTCGTAGCGATTCTCTGGTTAAGGAACTATACCTGGAAAATGCTCAGCTAATGAGAGCTCTACAAATAACAGAAAGCCGACAAAAATCAGCAGAAGAAGGAAGTCGAAGATTGCAAATGGCAGCATTAGGACCCCACACCATTTCATAAAAGTGGTAATTTGGTAACTAATTTATTGTTTTTTCTGTATTAGATATTTTTTTAACATTGATATGAACAAATGTTCAAACCATAAATGAATAAATTTGTGGTGGTTTAAACTTAATTTGAAATAAGGGTTTTTATCTGAAAGTATTTTAATACCTCAGTTACATGAATTACTGAATTGTTTAATCAGTGCCTCAACAGATCTCTGGAAACCTGCCATGTTATTTTTATATAAAGAATTTTGGCATTTCCATCTCAGTCCAATTTTGTAAAGATTTCATTAACCAACATTTTAGATTTCTGCATTATTTTCAGTGGTTTAATATATGTAATTGTATTTTCCTACTAGACCGATATTTTTTAAATATTTCTTCTTACAAGAAGTGAATGAGAGTTAATGTCAATGTCCATGCAATTAATTGCTTTGTCTGGTTGTAGTTACTTGTAAAAACCATAATTTTAATTTGTGAATGCATATTTTACACGAGTGAATGAAGTTACTTGAGCATTTAGAGCTCTTACTTAAGTACAGACAAACACTGTTGAAAGCTCTTGTATGTTTACTGATGTAATCTGCCTTATATGTAGTGTTTGCTTTTTAACCTACATGAATGCCATGCTAAAATAAAAAAAAATTGTTTTCTTGTAAAGACATTTACCAACATATTTCTTAATTTGATGGAAATAATTGAAGGTTGGTAGACAGCAGCCGCCCAGGGAGGTACTACCGTCCTGCCAAGTGAGTGTAAAACGAAAGCCTGTATTTGTTTTACATGATGGTAGGATTGCTGGTGTTTTTTTTCTGTCTCATAAACATGCATAATTTCAGGTATGTCTTGTTACTTCTACTTACACTTAGGTCACACTACACATTCATGTACAAGCATATATATATACACACCCCTCTGGGTTTTCTTCTATTTTCTTACTAGTTCTTGTTCTTATTTCCTCTTATCTCCATGGGGAAGTGGAACAGAATTCTTCCTCCGTAAGCCATGCCTGTCGTAAGAGACGATTAAAATGCCGGGAGCAAGGGGCTAGTAACCCCTTCTTCTGTGTATATTACTAATTGTAAAAGGAGAAACTTTCGTTTTTCCTTTTGGGCCACCCCGCCTTGGTGGGAAACGGCCGACGTGTTGAAAGAAGAATTGAAGGTGGCTGTAGACAGCAGAAAGTATTTATTGTACATATATATATATATATTCAAGGGACTAGGATTCTAGGATCACTCAATTGCCTCTCATTCCTCCAGGTGCTGTATGATCCATACGTTTATTACTCCCTTCCTCATGAATGTAACACAGTTATGGGGAAACACTAAAGTACACAGGTATAATACAGGATCAAACCAAGAAAAATGAGGGCCAGTCCAATTTCTTGGTTCTAAAGTCCTTTATCACTGTCATCAAAGAACATCCCTTAAGGGATTTATTGTACATAAAAGTGAAGAAAGCTGACTGCCCTGTCCCTTGCTCCCCTCTCTTTTCAAATAGTATTAAAAACATGCTTTTGTAGGGGCTAGGATACCTACCATGCTATGAAAGCTGCTGCCTCTGGCAGTGCAGTGGCATTCTCTGCTGAAAATGGAGATATTCACTGAACACAGCAGCAGCAAATGTTCAGTGGCTGTAAGCTTTTTTTTTTACCCTTATCTAGAGAAATACAGGGAGAAGTTAACCCGTAGCAGTGATGCATGTGCAAGAAAGAGCTGTTGCACTAATTTTCCCCAACACCTTATGCCAAGATAAATTTATGAAATATATTGGAGATGGCTATACCATAGATGTTTAGTGTACATGAAATTGGATAGTTTCCTTTAGTTTTAAGAACTATGTAAAGTGAAAGCCTACTGTAGGCCACTAAACTGTCAACATTGATACCTGAAATGCCACCACAAATCTAAGAAATTAAGCATGTCCTATATGTGATGATTAGGTGTACAGACTGATGTGTGGAGACTTTGAATGCCTAATGTAGTATTTTTGTATTTTATATAAGAATGTTTCTTACAATCATTTTTCCCCTTGAATATTTGTAAATGATTTCCCAGTAACATTCACAGATCTTGGAACTTCACCCTAGGCTTTCAGCATTGTTTGCCTGAATTACTGATGTATGTTAAAGGGATTGAAAAAAAATTCTAGTCAAGTGGATTTTTTTTTTTTTACTGTATTGTGAATGGTTTTATCAGATGTAAAGTTTTTAGTGTGTGTGTGTGTGTGTGCGTGTGCGTGTTCATTCAACTGCAGCAGATTAGTTTAATATTTGTAAATATTAATCAAATTAATTGTACCATAATGCAAGAAAAATTTCATGTGGCCATTTTTTTTCAAGCAATCTATGAATTCACCTTAGGATCTTCCACAAATGGTATATACTAAAACTGCTGAAGTTGTAATTATTGTACATTGAGTTGCTCACATTTATACACCAGTGCCTCTGTATGTGATACCAAAGCCTGTAGAATGTCATGAAATAAATAATGTATATCCCTCTTATTCAGGGTAACTAAAACCTTGTTAACATTTAAGATAGTAAAAGTAAATGTGTATTTTTCAAAAAATCCAAGTGTTAAATGCTTTAGTGTTACTGGTCAGGTTATATTCTTAAAACCAAAGCTGGATATACGAGGTGCTATCAAAAAATTTTCTGGGCTGATGCTGAAAAATGTACAGTGGACCCCCAAGTTTCGTAAACCCCGGAAATCGTACATTTATGTAAGTATAATATTGTAAGTGCTTGTGGAAAAGTATTTTTGGGGGTCTGAAATAGACTAACCTACGTGACATTTTTTTTCTTAAGGGGGTAAATTCGTTCGGTAATGGCACTTGAGCAGACTTCAGGAGTGAAGTTTTTACGAAACTCGGGGGTCCACTGTATAGGGTTACCTTATTGCCTAGTTTAAGTTCTCCCTTGAAGTACTCTCCATGAAGCTATACACTGATCCAGTGCCTCTGCCACGTCTCAAAACATTTCTTGATTTTTTTCTTTCCTAATGGTGTCTAGCGTGGCCTAAATTGTACTCGAATCTCCTCTACTTTGTTTTAACATTGCCCCTCTAGTGTCATTTTTATATTTTGAGAAGAGAAAAGAATCATGGGCTACATCTGGGTATTAGCAGGAAGGGTGGGGGGATGACCTCATCTTACAGGGCACAAATTTTGCAGCCAGTCACCTCTTTCAAATTTTCAGTCAAAATGCTTTGACATGACCCACAAGAAATTCCCTCAGCACTTTTAATGTCTTGGATATGCCAATGATAATCTTTGATAATAGCCTTCCTCACTTTTTCAATGTTGGTGTCCTTTTCCAACAACCCAAGCACTTATTGTCAACTTGCATTCATCATGCTTTGAATTGAGGAAGACATTCAAAACACTGTCCAACCTTTTCTTCATTGCCAAATACTGAAGCATTTTTTCTTGAACACTGTTCTTTCAGATTCCACTGTTACAAGAAAAAATGCCCATCAAACCTCAACAAAATGATCGACCACACAAACTCCCCACACTTCTTCACAAAGGAGTGTAGTGCATTGATCTACACTCACTATTTACCCCCAGGAAGCATACAAAAATTAGACAAAAGCCTTTTTGATAGCACCTCAATGAACAAAATTATATCTCAGATGAAACTTATAGTATATTGTGTAATAATGAGCAATGCTTTGTTTTGCAAAAATATTTATTTTCAATTAGGTAGTAAATTCACAATCATATGCAGTAAGGTTAACCATGAGACTGACATTCTTTAAAAGCCTCTTAGAATAAATAAAATAATCTAGTGCTAAAATTGTCTTAAGCAAAAGTGTAGATAGGCTGCACAAGAAAATGTTTAGTGTAGGTACTGTGGCTCTTCAGGGAAGGTTCCTTGATGTCAATGTTAGGTCTTTTGATTCAAGGATTTAGACCTGTGTATCTTTGGATCAAACCTAATGCTTACCATTCCCACAGGTGCTGTACAACCCATACAAGTTTAGTGTACCCCATGAATATTCATGAAGCACTAAACCCATAGGGGTCATACAGAGCCTAGGGGGTATGAGAGGCATTCAGATTTGATCTGTGAAGAGTACAGGTCCAATTCCTTGGCTCAAGAACCCTCACCAACAAAGGAACACCAGGGGTATACTAATACAGGTACACCACAGATTTTTCCGGCATCCCTGGGTCCAAAGCTATGCTGGATTAACTGTCAAACCAGCGGTCACCAAAACTAATTACACTTCCTGCACGTCTTTTAAAGCACCATGGACTGCTAGAACCTTAAATTAAAGAAATATTAAATGTAAATTAAGTAAGTTCAACTGTCTTGAATTGATATGGACTGGTGTTTACATTTGACACTATCATTGACACTTGCATCTCTCAGAAGCTATATTATTATTATAATCAAATAGAAGCGCTAAACCTCAGAAGCTATAGCTAAGGTTATATTTAAGCAAAATAAGTTAAGAATCTCACATCGAGGTACCACCAGCAGCAAGTGTAAACAATCCACATGAGTGCGGCTATACAATGCCATCTGTGGGCTGCCCAGTAAACTGGTCTGGCAGGTGCAGGAATTTCAAGTTCCCGATTGTAATTTTGCCCAGACTAAAGATGATGCCACACCATCCATTGTTGGAAAATCGGTGGTGTACCTGTAGTATTGCCGGTATGTCGCTAGATTTCATTTATCTCATTATATATAAACCACAGATTGTTTGATTACAGAAAACAAGATTCAGTGATACTGAGGTTCCCTCCAGCGAGGGTCTTGATACAAGGAATTGGATCAGTGCTCTCCAGAAAGGTCATTAATGGCAAGCAGGAAAAGGGGTGGCATTAAAAATACAACACTAAAGTACAGTAAAGTTTCAGAGAAAACTTACAACTTGAGTGAAATTATTTTCTGTTATGGAAAAGGCGTGTGTGAGCGTGCTAGATAGGAATGGAGGCATATGACTTGGAACCTAACAAGCTATTGGATTGTGAGCAAGTTAACATTTACGAAGGGATTCATGGAAATCAGTTAACTGGACTCTAGTCCTGAAAGTAGAAAGTACAGTGCCTGCACTCTGGAGGGCTGTATAACCCCTGTGGTTTAGCGCTTCTATTTGATTATAATGATAATAATGCACTCTGGAGGGGCATCTGAACTATAATGTCTGCAAGACAGTGAGAGCGATGGCAAAAGCATTTCTTTCTTGATCCACCCTACCTAGGTGGGAGACTGCCAGTTTAAAAAAAATTAAGCCCTATGTATGTGCACATTTTTTCAGAGCAACAAGATATTTGGGAATATAATGTTGGAGGGGTTAATGTATTTGTTCAATATATGCAACGTGAAATGTTACAGAATGCCTAGTTCCTTTGTACAAGGAAATAATAAAAGAATAGGGGTACAAATCTTGTGCATACTGGGTAAAGTGTACTTTAGAATTATTGAAAGTACAATAATAATTTTCTTAACCTGTAAGGTCCAGTACAAAAATAGAAATGCAGAAGTGCAAGAATTTAGGAGGGGTGGGGGATGTGTAAACCATCAATGTTCATAATGAAGTACTTTAGTGTGCAGCACTTAAGGTGAATGAGGTTTGTTGCACATATGGAATTACATAAAGTATGATAAGGGTGGACAAGCAAGACATGTGGCTAATATATTGAATAAGAGTATATAGGAACTAAGGAGACACTTTCTCAAGTCAAAGTACGACTTCAGGATGTTGTGTCACCAAGGTTTAACCTTTATAGATGGGGTTGTAATAGTAGTATCATCAAATTAAGCACTAAACCTTAGAATCATAGCTCTGCTGTAAAAAATATATAATGGATTCTTTGTATAAAAAATCCTTTAAGCCATATTTAAGAGACCAAAATCAATAAAATAGCATAGCCATCCAGGATAACCCGGGGTAGTGTTAGCCACCTAGGATAACCCGGGGTAGTGTTAGCCACCCAGGATAACCCGGGGTAGTGTTAGCCACCCAGGATAACCCGGGGTAGTGTTAGCCACCTAGGATAACCCGGGGTAGTGTTAGCCACCTAGGATAACCCGGGGTAGTGTTAGCCACCTAGGATAACCCGGGGTAGTGTTAGCCACCTAGGATAACCCGGGGTAGTGTTAGCCACCTAGATAACCGGGTAGTGTTAGCCACCTAGGATAACCCGGGGTAGTGTTAGCCACCTAGGATAACCCGGGTAGTGTTAGCCACCTAGGATAACCCGGGTAGTGTTAGCCACCTAGATAACCGGTAGTGTTAGCCACCTAGGATAACCCGGGGTAGTGTTAGCCACCTAGGATAACCCGGGGTAGTGTTAGCCACCTAGGATAACCCGGGGTAGTGTTAGCCACCTAGGAAAACCCGGGGTAGTGACTCCATCATCCAAGTTTTCAGTCGGAAGTAATAAAAATATTCCCAATTTTTTTTTTTAAAGTATAAATTGTAATGAAACCAATGTTTGATTATGTTAAATATGGAAGCCTTATGAAAATAATTAAAGTGCCTATTTAAGTACTTTCATTTGTGGTTAAATGTCATTTTAGTAATAATGATAAGCTCAAATGCATAAGGTTTAACTTGCTAATGACACTTGTGGGGCTGCAGCCCATGGTGAAACACTGCTCTAGATCATAAGTCATTGTAGTAACTAAGTCCTCACAAGCTTAGCAGTGTGTGAATAAAGCAGGCTGACAATAGTAACAACCATAGTAAAGAGAAGTTAACTATATCTGTGAGAAAAGATACCACAAAACTAGTCGTGTTGTCAAGAACTGTTTTTCTACGGTATGCTCTACTTTGACCTTTTCCTCCAAATGTACTTTTATGAAACTGCTCAAACAAATGCCTGTACTGTGAAAGTGCATTTCATTGGAATATTTTTGCTCAAATCATTCTGGGAGGAACTGAAAAAAGTTTCATATTATACATGTTTGATACAAAATATACATTTGACAGAAAAATTAAGTATTAAAATATACTGATGACTTTTTTACATAAAATTTGCAGATTTCCTTTAATATACATTATTAAAATTATAAATGCCAATAAAAATGCTAGATTAAAAAAAAAGTAAAAAAAAAAAATTCAGCTTCTAGAAAGTTAAAAAGTTACATTACTTTAAATAAAAGTTTTAAGTTAGCTACCACCAATATTTTTGGTGATATCCTCAATCAAATCTTTGAGTCTCTGATTTTCTACAGATGTTTTCTCCACTGTTTCTGTAAGTGTGAGAATTTTCACTTCAGCTTTCTTCAACATCACAGATGCCTTCTTCAATTCTCTGTCATGATTCTGCTTCATTGTTGAATACTCTTCTTGAGCTCTGAAATACAAATATAGGAAATTAAGTACTGTAAATTACACAATTTAATATGACAAAAGCAGTATTGCATTATTGTATTGCTTCTATTAGTAGTAAACCATATTCAAATAAAGCAATGCCCAATCTATATTAATTAATCCACTAGTGGGAAGGAAGGCTATGTACTACACACTATTGCTTATTTCTTTAAAACCCTCTTCACATATACATTTCTCCACCTTTTGTTCTTTCACTGTCTCAAATTTCTCCTTTACATCTATTTTGTACACTAAGTCACTCAAACTACCCATTCTTTCCATTACCAAATGTTTAAACCATTTTTAAATTTTCTGATTTTTTTTTAAATGCCTTAAACCCATAAAATTCTCTAATTCTTGTAGTATATACACAAAGATCACAGTACTTTTCAAACCTATATTACCAATAGCTAAATACCCATAAAGCTATGCATAGCATAACCATTGAAAAATTATTTATTTAACAATTAGCCAGGGGTAGGGGATTTTTTTTTTTTTCAGTTGAAAAAACTGAAGGCATTTATAAGGCCTAAATAAAACTAAAGTCATCAGAAAAAATGTTGACATGTTCTGCAGAATGGCTATGGAATGGACACATTCCAAAATTAGCCAGAGAATATACGTAGAAGAAGCATGGTACTTCGTGCATTGATGTGCAAACTGCCTTAAAGTGCTGAACCATTATGACAGAATTACGGAGGCATTGGAGGACGACCAAAACGCAGATGTGATTTACACAGATTTTGCAAAGGCGTTTGACAAATGCGATCATGGAGTGATAGCGCACAAAATGAGGGCCATAGGCATTACGGGGAAGGTAGGCAGATGGATTTTTGAGTTCCTAACACAAAGAACACAAAAAGTAGTAGTGAACAGGGCAAGATCCAGCATCAGCGAGGTCAAAAGCTCAGTGCCCCAAGGCACTGTCCTGGCACCTCTGCTGTTTCTCATCCTCATAGCAGACATAGATAAAAACACCCAGCACACTTTTGTATCATCATTTGCAGATGACACTAAAATAAGCATGAAAGTCACTACGGGAGAGGACACTGAAAAATTACAGGAGGACATAAGCAGGGTCTTCCAATGGGCAGTGGAGAACATGACGTTCAATGGTGATAAGTTTCAGCTGCTTAGGTATGGAAAAAATGAAGAACTCAAAAGGAACACTATATACAAAACGCAAGAGGGTCACCACATAGAACGAAAGGAACACGTAAAGGACTTGGGAATAATTATGTCTGCTGATCTGTCGTTTAAAGACCATAACAAGACAAAGATCACAACAGCCAGGAAGATGACGGGGTGGGTATTGAGAACTTTCAAAACAAGGGAAATAATGCCGATGGTGACTATTCAAATCGCTAGTGCTCCCTCACTTAGAATACTGCTCAGTGCTGACGGCCCCGTTCAGGGCAGGAGAAATAGCAGAGCTGGAACAAATCCAGAGATCGTTACGGCTCACATTGAGCCATTGAAACATCTAAATTATTGGGAACGCTTCAAGTCTTGAACATGTACTCATTGGAGCGGAGGAGAGAGAGATACATGATAATATATACATGGAAAGTACTTGAGGGCCTGGTCCCAAATCTGCACACTGCCATAACAACATACTGGAGTGAAAGATATGGGAGAAAGTGTAAAATAAACCCAGTGAGGAGCAGGGGTGCGGTGGGTACAATACGGGAGCACTGTATTAACATCCGGGGTCCCAGACTATTCAACATCTTACCAGAAGATATCCGAAACACGGCTGGAACCAGTGTAGAAGCCTTCAAGAGGAAACTGGACAAATATCTTCACCAGGTGCCAGATCAACCAGGCTGTGATGGATATGTGGGGCAGCGGGCCTCCAGCAGCAACAGCCTGGTTGACCAGGCAAGCACCAGACGAGCCTGGCCCATGGCCGGGCTCAGAGTAGATACTCTCGAAACTCTTCAAAGGTATATCAAAGCACTTTTGCCAAGGGTCCTTATATGAGAGCATGCAATTAACTTCTTTAAAGCCTTGAAAGTATTGTAAGGGATATGCTATGTAGCAGGAGGCTACTTACAACAAGCAGTTGCTTTTTAGTTTTGAATGCAATTGCAGCACCAGTGTGGAACATTTAGCTTTGTACCAAGAAAAAGGATTCAGCTATGCATCCAGACTAGTGCCAAAGATGAAAGAAATGAGCTATGAAGATTGCATAAACAATCTTTTTCTTGAAGGAATACAGCATAAGTGACTGACTGACCAATTGAAACTAATACACACTCATCTTCAAAAGATTACTGAACGATAGATAGAAAACTTTACACCATATTTAAGAAAGGCAATGGACAAGAAGCCCTGAGCTACCGACTAGTTCCCCTAACAAGTAACATGCAAACTGCTGCAAAAGATCACAAATGATAAAAATCTAGGAAATATTTGATTTCTTACAGCTGAATATGGATTCAGAAATGAAAAATCTTGCCATATATAATTTAATACAGAAATAAAATATATATTAACAGGTCAGACCCTGCAAGTGGATAGTACCTTTTTTTTTGCTAGTGAAGGACTTCTCATACAAGGAATTTGAGCTACTGTCACCATCCTTAGATTAAGTCTGATTGTTTATACCCTTTCCCCAAAGTGCTGATTCTAATAGGTTTAGCACTTCCTCGTGAATATGTAGGTCAAAGAGAATGGGTGAAATTAATATTTCTAGACTAAGAAAGCTATTGAAAGTGCCATATAGATAGCTACCTAGCAAATTTGAGAATTAAGATGAAATAAGAAAAAGTTAACAGTATGAGAATGCAGTAAACCCCCTTATGAAGCCACACTACAAAAAACAATTTTGTCTAAACAATCATAATGCATCAAGTGAGGCATTAAATATTAATGGTTCAAGCCATGGATCCTTCCCCAAACCTTCTGACCTACACAGGGCCTAAGGGTAATGTGTTCGAAGAAATATAAGTTCTTCTTTCATTTATACCACGAAGAAATACAAGTTCTTCTTTCATTTATACCACCTACAGTTGCTTTCTGGGAGCCTCGCATGCCTTACTGTGTTCATAAATTTTTTTTTATCTTTTCACAACCTCATCTCTGGAAGTTAACCATAGCACTTAAGAGGAATACCAGTGATGAAGGTGGCAAGAACAATGAGCACAACTGGCAGTATTGAAAAGTGTTAATTTTAGATACTGTACATGATGCAGACTACACTATGTACAATTAAGACAAACTAAGGGTTTGTGCAACAAGTAATGCATATTATGACTTGGTGAAAATGTAAAGGTCATTACTGCAGGGTAAAACAGACCATATGCATTAGAATACTTCAGTACAACCAACTACCGAAACCTTAATCAACAACAAAAACTACAGCCACCTCGGCCCAGCATCCTCGAACACACTTCCATAACAATTACAATGAATGAAAGGCAAAAAAAATAGTAATTTGTACCAGGTAAAACATTTTAAAGTTAAATTATATGAGGTATAACCTACTTTCCATATGCTTCTTCTAAAGTTTTAACAACTGACTGGAATGATTCTTCTTTCTGGGCTATCTTAGCTTTCAAGCTCTCTCTTTCAGACTTCAAAGCTTCCTCATTTTTATGCAAGGCCGCTGTAACCTCACGCAATCGCTCAAATCTCCTATAAAAAAAAAAAGTATTTTGTTACTTAAAGTACAGGTATAAAAAGTGTCTGGTAAGGGTAATCATTAATTTAACACAATACAGTACTACATGTAGAAATGTGTTACTCTAGTAATTATTAATTATTTTTACTTTCAACATAGTTGCAATTAACTAACATTCAGAAGTACAGTGGAACCTCTGTTTTCGTAGGATTTGGTTTTCGACGACTTTTCATCTAAATTTTGTCTCGGTTTTTGTACATCCGCTCTGTTTTCATAGAGTTGCCATACCAAATGCGTCCGCCTGCCTGCGCCCACATAAAGCATCCCATCCATTGTGACAAGTCTGCCTGTTTCTTGTAGAGTGAGCATAACCCCACACGTTCATCCAAAACATTTCGTAATAATTCATTGTTTTTTGTGCTTGTTTATTGAGTGCGACTGCTAAATAAGCCACCATGGGGCCAAAGAAAGTTCCGAGTGCCAGCCCTTTGATAAAGGCAGCGAGAAACACGATAGAATGCAAGAAAACTAAGCGAAGTACGAAAGTGGAATGAGTTGCAAAGTTTTGTGGAGAAATATTACCCTAACCTTTGTTAGCCATGTCTACAACATGTTCAATGACAATGCCTTGTCCCATTTTAGGCAAATCTTGAGAGATGCCAGAAACAGACACCTCTGGACAGATTTTTTGTGCGACAGGGGTCCAGTGACTCGAGCTGGTCCTAGTGCCAGTAGGAGACAAAGAAGGGAAGTAACCCCGGACAGGGCCTTGATACCCAAGTCCTTATGGAGGGAGGATTACCCTTCCAAACAACCTCTCCTCCCTCTCCCCTCCTCGCCATTTTCCATAAGCCAACAAGTCTTCAATAAAGGTAAAAGTGATGTTAAATGTTCATTTATCCATTTCATTAATCACTTATATTTCTCATTGTTTTTTGTATGTAAAACTAGTTATTCTCTATAAAATGTATTTTTTGTTAATATTTTTGGGTGTCTGGAACAGATTAATTGGATTTACATTATTTCTTATGGGAAATATTGCTTCAGTTTTCGTATGAATCGGTTTTTGTTAGACTTTTTGGAACTAATTAATCACGAAAACTAAGGTTCCACTATATGCTTAACAATTCTTAAAATTATTGAAACATTATCTATCAATCCACACCAGGATTTGAACCTGCACACACTGCTGGCTGTGTGGATACAGTAGTACTGTGTACTTTGATGCAGTGTGCTGGTTCAAATCCTGCTGTGGACAGAGATAATGTTTGTATTCAAAAGTATGTGGACCTACTTGACCAAGTCAAAGAATGGAACTTCAGACTTCTTCAGCTCATCTTGATATTGTTCACATTCTTTACGTAGAGCAGTTAACTTTACCTCATACTGATTTTCCAATAAAAGCATTTGAGTCTTGTGTTCTTTTTCCTTGGATGCTTCATGCTGCAATATCTTTGCCATTACACCTTGCATCTGCTTAATACTTGACCTGAAGGGAAAAAATTTATTACCATTTACTACCAAGCAAAATAGTTGGTGCTTAAAGCTATGACCAACTGAGCTTTCTTTACAAATTTACGTATTTTCACTCCTGTAAATTTCAGAAGTGAAAATACATAAACCTCCAATATTAAAAACAATAAGCACAAACATTCACTTATAATTAAAAGTGAAGTTCAGTAAATTTTTTAAAGTAACAATGAAGTAGTTTTAATTTATTAATAAAGCACTAGAACAGTTTGGTTATTCAGTAATTTAAATAAGTACTATTTCTAGCATAATTTTTTTTTTTTTGACAAACCGGCCGTATCCCACTGTGGAAGGGTGACCCAAAAAGAAAAATGGAAGTTTTTCTTTACATTTAGTAATTTATTTAGTCACCTCTTACGACATGCATGGCCTACGAAGGAAGAATTCTTTTCCACTTTCCTATGGAGCATTATAAAATATGCATAATTAACAACTTATTACTGTCATATTACAAATCAATCTCAAGCAAAACTATTTCATTGTCAACTTTTCAGATTTTTTTTTGACAATGATAGCAAATTTTGATGAAAGGGGAAATACAGTGATTATGTCTGAATGATGGTGAAAGTGCATTTCATTTTTTTTTTTGGGTCACCCTGCTTTGGTAGGAGACGGCCGGCATGTTAAAAAAAAAAAAATATATATTTAAAGATTGAGGGACCAGTCAGGCAACCTACCCTGTGCAGGTAGTGGGACAACCCTCAGAAAAAGCCCCCCTATCTCTAGGCACTATGTAGAATAAAGGTGCAGAGCAATGAAGCAATTACAATGATATATATATACAGTGGACCCTCGGTTTTCGTTCACCTAAAAACTCGAACAATTATTAAGTTTATTTTCGTAAGTGCTTTTGTAAGTGTATTTTTGGGAGGTCTGAAATGACTAGCCTAATTTACAATTGTCCTTATGGGAACAAATTCGTACGGTAACGGCACTCAAACAGCAGAATTTTCGACGAAAACCGAGGGTCCACTGTATATATATATATTTAACAATTCAAATCTTTAGATCTTGGCATGTAGACTGTAGATCACTAAAATTTCTAAAGAAAAAAAAAAATCGGTTAAAAAAGATGAAGTGCATGCAGACGGGTGCCAGGAACTTTGGGAATGAGAAAAATGGGAGATAGACATTATCTAAAAAATGAAGACCAAGATAAATAGGATTTTAGCATATAAAATATGGGCCACAGTTCACCTAGATGAAAATTACACACCTCTGATACAAGAGGAATGAAAGGGAATGATTTTTGCAAGGGTATTATTTTTGCATAAAGTTGGCCGAAAGCTTTAGGAGGTAGGACCGAAAGCTAGAGCTCACTACCTACAAACTGAAATAGGTAATTACAAAATCATAGTCATTGTACAGCTGTCACCTTCACAGTAATACACCCCCCCCCAAATCTGACAATTTAATTGCCTACAGCACTTGTGGCTACAATCTAATCATTCAAGGCCCACTATAAGCACATGCTGCTCAAAAACAATCATACTCCAGACTTTCTGGCAAGGAGGGCAGTAAAATTAAAAAATTTAAGATATATTATGCAGAAAATATTGTGCATTTACGAGAAGCTAAATACAACCAAATCTAATCTCTCCTATCAATATTTATGGGTGGAAAAGCAAACTACAAGGTGACAAATGAGAGAAAAAAAGCCTGCATGCTTTGCATGTGCAAACTGAATACCTAATATCCATACCATTCTTGCAGTCACCAGAATGGGTTATGCTCTTATCACTTGACAAGATCCACAAGCCAATGGTAAATAACTTTCTGCCCATCATCCAAAAATTAGGAAAACCCTCCTTCCAAAATGTAGCAAACCAGCATTAAATTATGATTTTAATATTTATGGGAAATTAATTACTCAGCCAAGAGCAGTAGTAGATAAGCATCATACTGTGAAGGTGGTTGCAAATATGGCAGCTATCAGAAAATCTTTGCCAAATATTTATAAAATGAACATTTCCATCCTTAAGATTTACAATTTCACAGTGATTCTGATGTGTATTAATTTGTATGGAGAATCTCACCAGCAACAGGAGCAGTCAGAAATAAAGATAAACACTAAATATGAACCAAATCACTCCAAAGCAACTAATCAACACTGAACAAAATTAAACCTATACATCATTATTACTAACTTTAGTGTGGCATTTTCTTCTTCCATACTAGTCATAGCAATACCCTGCTCTGTCAGCTGCCGCTTCAGACGTTTCTGGATCTCCTCAAACTCACGGCTCTTCCTCAGCATACTGTCCTGTAGAATAAGCACAATAAACACTACTTTTATGCAAGCATTTAATTTCTAGAAACAAACCAGACTTTTAATGCTGGGAATGGCCATATTTAAAAAGTTGGAGGTAGTCTTATCATTCTTATTGCAACTGCATTGAAACAGTACATAATTATTAAATACTCTTAAACATTATGTACAGTGAACCCCCGGAAATCGAACATTCTTCATTCCAGAATGCTGTTCAAGTGCTGTTACCAAACAAATTTATTCCCATAAGGAATGATGTAAATTAGATTAGTCAATTTCAGACCAAAAAATACACCTATAATAGCACTTACAATAATAAACTTACATAAAAGGGAGAGTTGGGAGTGTTCAATTTCCGCGGGTTCACTGTATTTCTAAAGCTAAGGAAAATTAAAAAAAGAAGAGCATTTAAAAGTTCAAAACAGTCAATTAAGAATAAGCATTAAATACAGTTAACATTGTTCTGCCGTATACCGTGGACCCCCGAGTAACGAACACCACGGAAATCGTACAATTATGTAAGTATAATATTGTAAGTGCTTGTGGAAGTGTATTTTTGGGGGTCTGAAATAGACTAACCTACGTGACATTATTCCTTAAGGGAGTAAATTCGTTCGGTAATGGCACTTGAGCAGGCTTCTGGAATGAAGTTTTTACATTACTCGGGGGGTCCACTGTACTACCGTTGAAAACTGGCGTGAACTACCGTTGTAAACTGGCGTGAACTACCGTTGTAAACTGGCGTGAACTACCGTTGTAAACTGGCGTGAACTACCGTTGTAAACTGGCGTGAACTACCGTTGTAAACTGGCGTGAACTACCGTTGTAAACTGGCGTGAACTACCGTTGAAACTGGCGTGAACTACCGTTGAAACTGGCGTGACTACCGTTGTAAACTGGCGTGACTACCGTTGAAAACTGGCGTGTACTACCGTTGAAAACTGGCGTGTACTACCGTTGTAAACTGGCGTGTACTACCGTTGTAAACTGGCGTGTACTACCGTTGTAAACTGGCGTGTACTACCGTTGTAAACTGGCGTGTACTACCGTTGTAAACTGGCGTGTACTACCGTTGTAAACTGGCGTGTACTACCGTTGTAAACTGGCGTATACTACCGTTGTAAACTGGCGTATACTACCGTTGTAAACTGGCGTTTACTACCGTTGTAAACTGGCGTGTACTACCGTTGTAAACTGGCGTGTACCCGTTGTAAACTGGCGTGTACTACCGTTGTAAACTGGCGTGTACACCGTTTAAACTGGCGTACTACCGTTGTAAACTGGCGGTACTACCGTTGAACCGGCTGTACACCGTAACTGGCGTGTACTACCGTTGAAACTGGCGTGTACTACCGTTGTAAACTGGCGTGTACTACCGTTGTAAACTGGCGTGTACTACCGTTTAAACTGGCGATTTTAACTGCTACTACCGTTGTAAACTGGCGTGTACTACCGTTGTAAACTGGCGTGTACTACCGTTGTAAACTGGCGTGTCTACCTTAACTGGCGTGTAAACCGTGTAACTGCGTGTAAACGGCGTACTCGTTGTAAACTGGCGTGTACTACCGTAAACTGGCGTTACTCTACTCGTTGTAAACGGTTACTACCGTTGTAAACTGGCGTGATACTAACTGGCGACTACCGTTGTAAACTGGCGTGTACTACCGTTGTAAACTGGCGTGTACTACCGTTGTAAACTGGCGTAAACTGGTACTACCGTTGTAAACTGGCGTGTACTACCTTGTAAACTGGCGTGACCGTAACCGTTACAACCTGACGCTGTACTACCGTTGTAAACTGGCGTGTACTACCGTTGTAAACTGGCGTGTACTACCGTTGTAAACTGGCGTGTACTACCGTTGTAAACTGGCGTGTACTACCGATGTAAACTGGCGTCTACCTAACTGGCGTTAAGTTAAACTGCGTGTACTACCGTTGTAAACTGGCGTATACCTGTAAACTGGCGTGTACACCGTTGTAAACTGGCGTGTACTACCGTTGTAAACTGTATGCGTGTAACCGTTGTAAACTGGCTTTCTACCGTTGTAAACTGGCGTGTACTACCGTTGTAAACTGGCGTGTACTCACGTTGTAAACTGGCGTGTACTACCGTTGTAAACTGGCGTGTACTACCGTTGTAAACTGGCGTGTACTACCGTTGTAAACTGGCGTTACTACCGTTGTAACCTGGTAACGTGTATACCGTTGTAAACTGGCGTGTACTACCGTTGTAAACTGGCGTGTACTACCGTTGTAAACTGGCACGTGTAATGCGTCACCGTTGTAAACTGGCGTGTACTACCGTTGAAGTGTATACCGTGTAAACGCGTGTACTACCGTTGTAACTGGCGTGTATCCGTTGTAACGGCGTGTCACCGTTGTAAACTGGCGTTACCGTTGTAAACTGGCGTGTACTACCGTTGTAAACTGGCGTGTACTACCGTTGTAAACTGGCGTTACTACCGTGTAAATGGCGTGACTACCGTGTAAACTGGCGTGTACTCCGTTTAAACTGGCGTGACTACCGTTTAAACTGGCGTGTACTACCGTTGTAAACTGGCCTTAAACTGGTACTCGTTGTAAACTGGCGTGATACCGTTGAAACTGGCTGTACTACCGTGTAAACTCGTTAGTTAAACTGGCGTGTACTACCGTTGTAAACTGGCGTGTACTCGTTGTAAACTGGACCGTGTAACTGCGTACTACGTTGTAAACTGGCGTGTACACCGTTGTAAACTGGCGTGTACTACCGTTGAAACTGGCGTGTACACCGTTGTAAACTGGCGTGTACTACCGTTGTAAACTGGCGTATACTACCGTTGTAAACTGGCGTATACTACCGTTGTAAACTGGCGTATACTACCGTTGTAAACTGGCGTATACTACCGTTGTAAACTGGCGTATACTACCGTTGTAAACTGGCGTATACTACCGTTGTAAACTGGCGTAAACTGCCGTATACTAGTATTTACATATGCACAAATTCAAGTTCCATCCTTGTACCACATTTTTTGGCTTATAAATTTTGGCAACCATTTTTCTGAGCTCTTGTACATGATGGCTTGTGACTAATGGTTTTACAGCTGCCACCTCAAGCAGTTTAAAAGATGCACAGAAATTACTAATATATCTACAGTGGAACCTCGGTTTTCGTGATTAATTTGTTCCAGAAAGTGACGAAAACAGAAGCAATACTTCCCATAATGAAATGGATAAATGAACATTTAACATCACTTTTACCTTTATTGAAGACTTGTTGGCATATGGAAGACGGCGAGAAGAGAGGGAGGAGAGGTTATTATGGAATCCCCCTCCACAAGGACTTCATGTATCAAGGCCCTACCTGGGGTTACTTCCCTTCTTTGTCTTTTACTGGCACTAGGACCAGCTTGAGTCACTGGACCCTTGTCGCACAAAAAAATCTGTCCAGAGAAATCTGTTTTTGGCGTCTTAAGATTTGCCTAAAATGGGACAAGGCATTGTCATTGAACGTGTTGCAGACATGACTTGCAACAGCTTCGTTAGGTTGATATTTCTCCACAAAACTTTGCAACTCATTCTACTTTGCACACATGTCCTTAATCACTGAAGGCACATTCTTCCCTCTTTCTTCCTCCTCCTCTGAAGCAATTTCCTCAGCTGTGGTCTGTTGCTGTTTCAGTTGAAGGTCTTGCAGCTCTTCAGTGGTTAGCTCTTCCCTGTGGTCGTCCACCAACTATTCCACATGGTGGCTTATTTAGCAGTTGCACTCAATAAAGGACAAAAAACAATAATTATTACGAAATGTTTCGGATGAACGCGCGGGGTAATGCTCACTCAACGAGAAACAAAGCCAGACAGTCAGAACGCGTGGATGCTTTGTGTGGGCACGGGCAGGCAGACGCATTTGGTACGGCGGACCATTGTCAACTTACGAAAACCGAGCGATGTACAAAAACTGGGAAAAAATTACGAAGTCGTTGAAAACCAAATTCTACGAAAACAGAGGTTCCGCTGTACATAGCCAACAATATATACCTACCCAATACAGTACATAGTGTTGCACAGTACACTGAAGAACAGAATTTGTCCAATATTCCATTATACATTATTACAAAGGAACAAGATACTAACAACAAAAGTGCCTGCCAGAAAAAAAAAAAAAACTTGCCTGCATAATTAACTCCATATTTTTAAGCTTTTCCTTCATCGCACGCTCGGTAACCATTTTTTCTGCATGGATAACCTGGAAAAAATAATAAAACTTAACAAATGAGCTTTCCTACTTCAAGGGAGGGAAAGGGAAGGAAGTTAAAAAATATATACTGATTTCACCAGTCAACAATGGTTTTAGTTCGTGTTTAAAAAAACATTCCTAATAATTTTTTTTTTTTTTTGAGATGCTTAATTCATAATTGAACTATTTTCCTTCAAAATGTAGTTTGTGAAATAGAATCCCATTGAACTATTTCAAAGAAATCATGAGGAGGAGATATCAAGGAAAAATCTGAAGATCAGTTTGATGGCTGACTACTGCTGGACACTGATGCAGGAGAGCGATACTGAACAAGTGAAAAGACATGAAAATTTATATACTAAATATGTATGACTGAAAATTTATTTTTATGCATATACAGTAGACAACCATAAATCATGCATTTATAGCTCACATTTTCAGAATTCTGTTTAAATTAAAATTTTCATTGCCAATAATAGCATGCCATTACTATCAAGATGCACAAGGGAAGAATTGGTGGAACACAATTTGGAGCATGTGTCCACTCCTTGGGCAAGGCCCTCACTTTGGCAAGAGGAAGGCACAGCAACTCTGCTTAGCCTAAGCAAATTAGTTCCAAAGTCTCTGGACACATACCATATATGATTGTGGTTATCCTCTATTTCATTCACATCACCTTGCTTCCTTTTTTTTTTTTCAACAAGTCTGCCGTCTCCAACAGAGGCAGGGTGACCCAAAAAGAAAGAAAAACCCCAAAAAGAAAATACTTTCATCATTCAACACTCATACATAATCACTGTCTTTGCAGAGGCGCTCAGATATGACAGCTGAGAATAAGTCCCTCCCAGCTGTCACTATCCCAGACCCCTCCTTTAAAGTGTAGGCATTGTACTTCCCATTTCCAGGACTCAGTCCAACTAAATCAATACCTTGCTTCATGTCTGGAAATTAATTATGGCACCCAAAAGAAATAAGTCATGCTGGAGGTGCCAAAAAGAATTAGGTATGAAGTTTTTAAAATTTCTAAAAAAACTGGTTTAAATATTGATTAGAGGTGGGTGGTGGTGGTGGTAGCTGGTAGGTTACTCACATGGCTAGTGTAACTATTATAATTCACTAATTACACAATCTTGTGTGGTAAGATCATTTAACCATGCTAGCTGCATTTATATGGTTGTTGAATACGTTGGTGATTGGCAATATAGTAGGAAAACATTATTAAAAGAACATTTAGTGTTCATGATGTAGTGAAGATTAAGGTCAGTCTAAAATTTTGGCCAATAATGGCCACATCAACTATACCTACACCATTTATGTAGCAACAAAGACAAGGAGAAAGGAAAGGATGGTAATATAAAACTCACTTACCTTATTTCAAAACAAGAATGTGCCCAACAAAAATACTTTATGAAGAGTGTGCTAAAGG
Source organism: Cherax destructor (assembly GCA_009830355.1). Lineage (NCBI taxonomy): Eukaryota > Metazoa > Arthropoda > Malacostraca > Decapoda > Parastacidae > Cherax > Cherax destructor. The sequence continues at coordinate 190,256 of WNWK01001488.1, read as the reverse complement.
TTTCGAGGGTCAATCATGCTCACACTTACCACTTATTACAGAAGGAATATAGGGTCTTCAGTTGAGCTCTATTGAATGTGAAAAGGCACTGGTTGGTGAAACCTCTTTAAAATAAAGATACCCAGGTGTGGTACAGGTGCAATTCATTTTTTTAACACTGGTAATCTCCTACCAAGGTAGTGCAACTCGAAAAAGAAACGCTTTAACCACCGCTGTCTTGCCAGAGGGGTGCTGATACGTATACTACAGTTCAGATGTTCCTCTAAACAGCAAATATCTCCACATTTTTAGAGTGCACACTCCAGGACTAAGTCTGACTAACCAGTTTACCTGAATCCTTTCACAAAATGTTACCTTTCTCACACTTCAATAGCTTGTGAAGTTCTGAAAACTATTCCTACCTAATACACTTAAACACACCAGCTGGATGTCAAAGCCCCTTGCACACAAACCCTCTTACCCCCCTTCCTCCAACCTTTCCTAGGATGACCCCTACCCTTATATTGTACAAAGTTCTAAAATACACCAGAGATTATGTCAAACTCACCATTCCACCTTCCAATCTATCATTTGCATGAAAATATTTTACCAGCTATTAGGTACACCTAAGACCAAATAATGCTTAAACAGTACTGTACATGAGAGCAAACTTATAACCTACTTACTGATAACTGAAGAGAAGTTTCACTAGGATCAGTGATATTACTAATCATAGTGGTATTGTTGAGAGTTTGACTAGAGACCACAACAGTAGTGTTACCACTCTCAGCAAACGTTGTGTTTTCAAGGCTTGTAGCATCAAAGACAGTATCATCAGAAACACTGCTAGTAAGGGCCTTCACAGGAGTTCCTGCTGGTTCTGCCTCTCTCTGGCGCTGTCAGAATAAAAGGGTTCACGATAGTAAATACAAAATTAGAAAGATCTGAAGAGGGTAACAATCAACCAGAACTCGACCATTATGACTGGGAAGAAACTTTTTACAAGAGAATGCCAGGAAAGCATTCTCAAACGAGGGTTACATGGGTATATACTGTATTGCACAAAGTATATACAATTACACAAATTATTTTTTAAGAGGGAGTCAACTCTGATGGACAATAAGTGGAGTGTATATAATTTTAAAATCCCTCTTGTACATAGCATTTCAGTAAAGAAATTATAATACACGAAAGACACAGGTTACAATACAAAAATTGCTCATTTTAAAGTATCAAGATGCAAAAGGGAATCGCATACAACCAGATGAAACTGTAAACCTTTCAATTGAATGAACTTGAGAAACTTGGGCCAAAATCTGTTTTATTAATTTATTCAGAAACAATGGACAAAGTCAATTGGTTCCAGAATTGTCAGTCATTACTAAAATCACAGTTAATCTGCTCTATCCACCATAACCATTACTAGCTACCCACTACCTGTATGTCAAAGTGAGGGTTTACTATACCTACAATAAACCATATAAAAAAAGTACCATACAAGAAACCATTATAAATGGAAATAAAGACAGGGCAAGATAACATGGTATAATAGTGAACCCTCAAATAATGGACTAATACAGGGAAGAGGGATGTTTATTACTTCCAAATGTCTTTAGATTCTGAATTATAAAATTCATTTTTCACGATCGTTATACAAACTGACAAAGTTAGGAATTGGCAGACTGACAGATAATTCACAAAACTACTTGACAACAATTCCAAAGTTTGACAAACTTTTTTTTTCCCGTAGTTTCAAAAATCCACAATCCATATAAATTCAAGGTTTCACTGCACTAAAGTTATTCAAGATTTCATTCTCATCAAGATTCTGCTCAGCATCAAAGGAGCAGCATTACTTGTGCATTTCTAGTAGCTAAATTATAAGCACGAGGAATGCAGGTTATGGCATTTTACCTTTAAGACATTTGGTCTTAAGAAGCCATAACCCATATTGTGTATATTTATATACTGTCAGTATACTCTACCACTATTACCAATCATGGGGAAGTACCAACTTTTATGGGTCACAGTGCCTGAGGGATGGGAGGTAATCTGGTTTAATCTACAGAAAAAGAGGGTAGCACTGGTTCCTTAAAGGCCAGATATCTTCATGGCAATTTCTGGGACCATTGGCAAATAATTGTAGTGTACAGATACTAACCTTAGTGGGCGAGGGGCTGAACGAGATGAGTCCACTACATCTCCTTGGATCCAATGCATTAGACCTAGTCAGACATCAGTTCACAATCAAATCAATATGCCGAGTATCAAGGTACTGTAATGCACGGATGCTTAAAATATATAAAATTAAATTCTAGGCGCTAATTACAATACAATTTAAATGCAGCTCGGAAATCTTATATAGACAAACTACACAAGAATTGTAAAATGGATGGTAATTTTTAAGGCAACTTGCAAAATATTATTCACCCTCTTACTCTATAACACTTATTTCAGTACAGGATAAAGAATTACAAATCCCAGAATTTAAAATTTTGGATAGCTCAACTCACTCTTTCAGGTGTTGTGCAAGATATGGTGCAAGAGACACTCGCCCAGACACCAATGGGTCAAATTTCACATAGAGTGAATTACGAACAAGATTTAATTTGTCACCATCGGTCCCATGAGCACTCAACTCGTCAAAGTCCTCTGGGTTATTGAAGACTGGAAAATGTGTAATAAATAATATAAACCACTTGCACTGTAAAAAAAAAAATCATTAATACATTACAGAAGTCTACAAAATTGGGGCTTTTACTACAAATAAGTAATTCAATCCACGAGTAAATTTTTACTTGGTTTCAGTGACTAATACATCACTAGTGCTAATTTTGAATTTCATAAATACTGACTAGAATGGACAAGGATTTGGGCATGGGAAAGTGAGTGGGCCAGAAGTTTTGGATAATCAAGTTATTCTAGAGTTGCAGAGTAAAATTGTTGGAAAATTGAAACCCACCACACAAAAAATTGTAGGAACTACGTACTGCACTTTTAGATCCATATAAATTACTGGAGAAGGTGTGTAATTACTGAAAGTATTATTCAGAGGGCTGAAGAGGGTTTGTGGTGGTCATTTATACGTGCGTTTTTTTTTATACGTATATGTACACGTTCGTGAGGCAGTGGGTAGAATGAAAGGGGGTAAGGCAGCTGGGATTGATGGGATAAAGATAGAAATGTTAAAAGCAGGTGGGGATATAATTTTGGAGTGGTTGGTGCTATTATTTAATAAATGTATGGAAGAGGGTAAGGTACCTAGGGATTGGCAGAGAGCGTGTATTGTTCCTTTGTATAAAGGCAAAGGGGACAAAAGAGAGTGCAAAAATTATAGGGGAATAAGTCTGTTGAGTGTACCTGGTAAAGTGTATGGTAGAGTTATTATTGAAAGAATTAAGAGTAAAACAGAAAGCAGGATAGCAGATGAACAAGGGGGCTTTAGGAAAGGTAGGGGTGTGTAGACCAAGTGTTTACAGTGAAACATATGGTGAACAGTATTTGGATAAGGGTAAAGATGTTTTTGTGGCATTTATGGATTTGGAAAAGGCGTATGATAGGGTAGATAGGGGGCAATGTGGCAGATGTTGCAGGTGTATGGAATAGGAGGAAGGTTACTGAAAGCAGTGAAGAGTTTTTATGAGGATAGTGAGGCTCAGGTTAGAGTGTGTAGGAGGGAAGGGACTATTTCCCAGTAAAAGTGGGCCTTAGACAAGGATGTGTGATGTCACCGTGGTTGTTCAATATATTTATAGATGGGGTTGTAAGAGAAGTGAATGCGAGGGTCTTGGCAAGAGGTGTTGGGCTAAAAGATAAAGAAGCAAATACAAAGTGGGAGTTGTCACAGTTGCTTTTGCTGATGACACTGTGCTTTGGGAGATTCTGAAGAGAAGCTGCAGAGGTTGGTGGATGAATTTGGTAGGGTGTGTAAAAGAAGAAAATTGAAAGTGAATATAGGAAAGAGTAAGGTGATGAGGATAACAAAAAGAATAGGTGACGAAAGATTGGATATCAGATTGGAGGAGAGAGTATGGAGGAGGTGAATGTATTCAGATATTTGGGAGTGGACATGTCGGCGGATGGGTCTATGAAGGATGAGGTGAATCATAGAATTGATGAGGGAAAAGGGTGAGTGGAGCACTTCGAGTCTGTGGAGACAAAGAACCTTGTCCATGGAAGTAAAGAGGGAATGTATGAGAGTATAGTTATACCAACGCTCTTATATGGGTGTGAAGCATGGGTGATGAATGTTGCAACGAGGAGAAGGCTGGAGGCAGTGGAGATGTCATGTCTGAGGTCAATGTGTGGTGTGAATATAATGCAGAGAATTCGGAGTTTGGAAATTAGGAGGAGGTGCGGGATTACCAAAACGATTGTCCAGAGAGCTGAGGAGGGGTTGTTGAGGTGGTTTGGACATGTAGAGAGAATGGAACGAGACAGAGTGACTTCGAGTGTATAAATCTGTAGTGGAGGGAAGGCGGGGTAGGGGTCGGCCTAGGAAAGGTTGGAGGGGGGGTAAAGGAAGTTTTGTGTGCGAGGGGCTTGGATTTCCAGCAAGCATGTGTGAGCGTATTTGATAGGAGTGAATGGAGGCATATGGTTTTTAATACTTGACGTGCTGTTGGAGTGTGAGCAAAGTAACATTTATGAAGGGATTCAGGGAAACCGGCAGGCCGGACTTGAGTTCTGGAGATGGGAAGTACAGTGCCGGCACTCTGAAGGAGGGGTGTAAATGTTGCAGTTTTATAACTGTAGTGTAAAGCACCCTTCTGGCAAGACAGTGATGGAGTGAATGATGATGAAAGTTTTTCTTTTTCGGGCCACCCTGCCTTGGTGGGAATCGGCCGATGTGTTAATTAAAAAAAAAAAAAAAAAAAATGTACACGTCAGCCATCTCCCACAAAGGCAGGGTGACCCCCTTCACACAATAACAATCTTTGCACAGATGCTCAGATATGAAAATTTAGATGTCACTCCAAACAGCCAGTATCCCAAACCTCTCCTTTAAAGTGCAGGCATTGTACTTCCAACCTCCAGGAAGGGGTATAAATCTGTAATGGAGGGGGAGGGGTCATCCTAGGAAAGGATGGAGGGAGGAGGTAAGAGGTGTGTGCAAGGGGCTTGGACATGCAGCAGGCATGTGTAAATGTGTTAGATAGGAGTGAATGGAGACTAATGATTTTTGGGACCTGATGAGATGCTGGAATGTGAGCAGGGTAATATTTTGTGAAGGGATTCAGGGAAACCGGTTAGCCGGACTTGAGTCCTGGAGGTGAGAAGTACAATGCCTGCACTTTAAAGGAGTGGAGTGGTTTGGGATACTGGGTGTTTGGAGTGACATCTAAACTTTTATATTTGAGCATCTCTGCAAAGACAGGAATTGTGTGAAGGATGGTGAAGGGGGTCACCCTGTCTTGGTGGGAGATGGCTGACGTGTATGTATAAAAAACGCATGTATAAACGACAACTTTTTAAAAGAAAAAATCACAGAACAGGTAGGGCTTGAATCCATGGCAAGCAAGTCTTAAAACTCGCAGGCTAGTGCATTTTCAATTTGGTTATTACGATTTCATGAGTCACGACGGCAGCTTTTCAAAGCCATTTTACCGAACATGTCATGCCAAGAGGGAAAGAATACATAGATGTTTTAACACAAAGATATGGATATACTGAAATGGAGACTAGAGTAATCAATGGTCATACCTACCCAGACAAACTAACATGCTAGTGCATACACCATAATTGAAATACTTTGCAAGGAAGAGTACAACATACATTATAATTAGTTAGAAATGTTGGGAAAGTATCATCCTACACTGTTGGGTGAGAGGCACTGCCAACCATAACCATGAACAATCTTCTACCACTACATGCAAGATAACTACAATACAGTACAAAAACTTGCATGTTTACACAAGAATGCTTTACACTGTACATATATCTTAGTAGTGTGCTCTTTCCTGCATTTCTGACCAGTTATTTAATTCATATTTAGATTTTTTGTTACAATTTTATATACTTTCCAGCCTCTTTTTACTAGAATATAGAGGCAGTAGAATCACTTGTGCAAAGTACTAACAAATTTAACAAGTGCCATCATATATTAAATTCATAATTTTAAAGGTTTTAAATAGAATCAGAAAGGATATACAGAAATGCAGTTTTAACAATGGAGCAGTAAGGTGAGTGGAATACTACTGAGAAGGATAGTCTTGGAAGCTAATACCTTGGGTAGCTTTAAAAATAGGTTAGACAAATATAAGAGTTGGGTTTGAGGAACTGCTTAGGATGGACCACGAGAAGTACTGGTAGAAGAGTAGTGTTTCTGTGGACCAGGAAAGCAAATGAATGTGTATACTAAATGTAAGTACAAGTTTGTAACATATACCTGTCATCTTGGATGTTCACGAGGAAAAAAAAAACAGCAATGTGCCAGTGCGCTAAAAATTTAACAGGTTTCAGCTTCACACCAACAGAATGGTAGTACCTCCCTGGATGGTTGCTATCTCTCAAACCTACTATCCCTTGCGCAAATTCACTCCACTAACACATTATTTAAGACATACAATAAATAAAATATAGACTACAATACATATTCCTGAAATAAGCATTCATAATTATTTCCCACTAAATTCTACAAGTAACCCCCTACAAAACTGAAAACCTTTAAGTAAACAAGTCACTATATAGCATCGCTTGGACAAATCACAAACTTGTAATGAAAACCAAGCAAAATCTTAATACAGTGGACCCTCGGTTTTCGTTCACCTCCAAACGAAAACAATTATGTAAATGTATTTTTGTACAAGCTTTTGTAAGTATTTTTGGAGTTCTGAAGAAACTACTAATCTAATTTACATTTGTCCTTATGGGAACAAATTCGTTCAGTAATGGCACTCAAACAGCATTCTGGAAAGAACTTTCAACGAAAACCGACGGTCCACTGTATATTCATTGAGAAAACTTAAATCTAGGGATTAGACAGCTTGGGGAATGAGAGGCAATCTGGTATGATCCAAGAAAATAGAGGGTAGCTTAGATTCCTTGGATCACAAGCTATTCACTAGTATAATCCAGAATGGATAAAAAAAACTACCACCGATTTCTAATTTATGAATTTGTTTCAAATTCTTTCAATAGTCTTATTAAAAACCCAGTTAATGCACACCTTGAAATTACACTTAGCAGAAAATACCTTTAAAAGGATGTATTTCCATTGGTCACCTTCTACCACTATCTACCTAATACATCTCTTGCTTGACTAGTATAAAACTCACGTGGATAAATAAGTGGACAAATAAAGCTCTCTCCTTCCACGGGTTCCTGGTCATCATCTGGCACTGTCAATACCACATTTGTCATTATGTTCCATTGAAAAAAAAATATATATATATATATATTCCAAAAACAAATTCAGATGCAGTTTACTTACATTCAGCAGCACTAGTAAATTCCTCAAAGTCAAAGATACTATCAGCATTTTCTTTTTTCTTTGCTTGACCTTTGGGTAGGGGACTGAAGACATGTTGGTTCACCTCTTCTGTACTAGCTTGTGTCTTCCCTTGTCCTTGATGGAAGGCAGTATTTCCAGAAATCACCATTTCTCCCTTTTCTGACATTGCAAGAGTTTCAGAATGAATTGCTGCATCTATCAAACTAGAAAATGCCTTCATGGAGGGATTACTTCTAATAGATTCTGTTGCTGAAGGAATAAAACCTTGGTTATCTGTTTTTTGAAAGCAATTCATAGTTTTATTTTGTTGAGATACAAGTGGGACTGCTTCACCTCCAGTTATTTTTTCCACCTCCTCCAAAGATTTCACAGGCATTATTTCAGACACTGGCTTCTCACTTTTAGTTTCATCCTCAATTATATTTTGAGCATTGAATGAATTATCATTTTTAATTGGGGAATTTTGAATAGTAGCTTTGGTGGCAAAAGGGTTAAAATTAGGATCATCAAACTTGTCAAGGAATTCCACAGCACATTCTTTTAATACAAAATCTTCATTTTTACGAGAATTTTCAATTTGTTCTAATGGCAAGGAAGTTTCTGTCTTGGAAACGGCACTATTTGTTTTTGGGCCCGACACTTCTACAATCGCATTCAGATTTTTAGTCAATGTTTTTTCTAGTGATGCTCCATTACTTTTCTCATTTTGAAGTAAAACTGCCTTGTCTGATTGTATGTGAGAGAGTGCCTGGTAACCAGCTTCGTTTTTATTTGGAGAGTTCGTGCAAGATTTATATTTGAAAGGGTCAAAATCTGAATCTTCTAACTTCCTTGTGGAATCAAAGTTATGACCTTCCTGCCAAGAACTTTCCTCTTTAATAGGTTTTGCAAGAGAATCTTCCAACAATCCCAGTGAACTTGCTTCCTTCATAATGCTTTCTACCTTTACTTCATCCTGCTGAATTTCCTTCAAAATTGCATCTGGTTGAACTTCTTTGCATGGAGAATTTGCAACAGTAGTTTTAGTTGCAAAAGGATTAAAATTAGGGTCATCTAGTTTATCTAGGAAATCCAGTTGGTACCCTTTTTGAGGAAAACTTTTCTCCAATGGCTCTTCTGCAGCTTCCAATGGTAATGTCTTGGTATTTTCAGGTATATCGGCCATCTCTAGTTCCTTACAAGGCATTTCATCGCTAATTACCATAGTTTTATTCATTGCACTGGCCAAGTGGGACACTGTGGCACTGGTTACATGATCAAAATTAGACTCTTCTAACATAAGGGAAGGCATGTTAGACTTACAAAGACCTGAAGTTTCCAATGGTTTTTCAAAAACCCTTTCTAATATGGCAGATTCCATTCCCTCAGGCATATCCTCTGTCACTGAATTCTGACAAAGTATTTCCTGCGTTATTGCACCTTCATTGTTGTGAAGGCCTGGTTCACTTTTTTCCTTTTCAGTTATCTGTGTATTACTTACAACTGTTGGCATTTGTGCATTATCTTCATTGTTCTTTGGGCTGACTACCAGACACTCCAAATTGGTTGATATGTTCAGTTTCTGGGAATAGATACAATCTCCCCCAGTTTCGCCCTCTTCTCCAATCTTATAGATTGTAGATTTAGCACTGTAAGGCTCCTCATTTGCCTTTGGCTGAATAAGTGCAATGCCCTCTCTTTCTGGAGAGTTGGCAATCAGTTCTTTGGTTTCAAATGGATTGAAATTGTTGCTATCAAATTTATCAAGGAAGTCTACCCCATAGACTTTTTGAGGGAAGGCTTGTCCTACTAGTTCTTCCTGATTGTCCTTTCCCGATAATAAAGAAAATGTCTCCATATTTTCTAGCATTATACACTGATTTGTTTTTTCTTGAGAAGATTCTCCAGGTAAAGCTTTCAAATTATCTTCCTTTACCTCGGGAAGAGCGTCCATTGTAAGAATGGTCTCCATTACTGTTGGAATAACCTCCGCCTCTGGAGCTGCCTCAGCTTCCACCGAAATGGGCTTGGCCACCCATGAAACTCCCTTCATGACTGCAGAAACGGGCTCCGCGACCTCAGAAGCTGCAGAAACGGGCTCCGCGACCTCAGAAGCTGCAGAAACGGGCTCCGCGACCTCAGAAGCTGCAGAAACGGGCTCCGCGACCTCAGAAGCTGCAGAAACGGGCTCCGCGACCTCAGAAGCTGCAGAAACGGGCTCGCGACCTCAGAAGCTGCAGAAACGGGCTCCGCGACCTCAGAAGCTGCAGAACGGGCTCCGACCTCAGAAGCTGCAGAAACGGGCTCCGCGACCTCAGAAGCTGCAGAAACGGGCTCCGCGACCTCAGAAGCTGCAGAAACGGGCTCCGCGACCTCAGAAGCTGCAGAAACGGGCTCCGCGACCTCAGAAGCTGCAGAAACGGGCTCCGCGACCTCAGAAGCTGCAGAAACGGGCTCCGCGACCTCAGAAGCTGCAGAAACGGGCTCCGCGACCTCAGAAGCTGCAGAAACGGGCTCCGCGACCTCAGAAGCTGCAGAAACGGGCTCCGCGACCTCAGAAGCTGCAGAAACGGGCTCCGCGACCTCAGAAGCTGCAGAAACGGGCTCCGCGACCTCAGAAGCTGCAGAAACGGGCTCCGCGACCTCAGAAGCTGCAGAAACGGGCTCCGCGACCTCAGAAGCTGCAGAAACGGGCTCCGCGACCTCAGAAGCTGCAGAAACGGGCTCCGCGACCTCAGAAGCTGCAGAAACGGGCTCCGCGACCTCAGAAGCTGCAGAAACGGGCTCCGCGACCTCAGAAGCTGCAGAAACGGGCTCCGCGACCTCAGAAGCTGCAGAAACGGGCTCCGCGACCTCAGAAGCTGCAGAAACGGGCTCCGCGACCTCAGAAGCTGCAGAAACGGGCTCCGCGACCTCAGAAGCTGCAGAAACGGGCTCCGCGACCTCAGAAGCTGCAGAAACGGGCTCCGCGACCTCAGAAGCTGCAGAAACGGGCTCCGCGACCTCAGAAGCTGCAGAAACGGGCTCCGCGACCTCAGAAGCTGCAGAAACGGGCTCCGCGACCTCAGAAGCTGCAGAAACGGGCTCCGCGACCTCAGAAGCTGCAGAAACGGGCTCCGCGACCTCAGAAGCTGCAGAAACGGGCTCCGCGACCTCAGAAGCTGCAGAAACGGGCTCCGCGACCTCAGAAGCTGCAGAAACGGGCTCCGCGACCTCAGAAGCTGCAGAAACGGGCTCCGCGACCTCAGAAGCTGCAGAAACGGGCTCCGCGACCTCAGAAGCTGCAGAAACGGGCTCCGCGACCTCAGAAGCTGCAGAAACGGGCTCCGCGACCTCAGAAGCTGCAGAAACGGGCTCCGCGACCTCAGAAGCTGCAGAAACGGGCTCCGCGACCTCAGAAGCTGCAGAAACGGGCTCCGCGACCTCAGAAGCTGCAGAAACGGGCTCCGCGACCTCAGAAGCTGCAGAAACGGGCTCCGCGACCTCAGAAGCTGCAGAAACGGGCTCCGCGACCTCAGAAGCTGCAGAAACGGGCTCCGCGACCTCAGAAGCTGCAGAAACGGGCTCCGCGACCTCAGAAGCTGCAGAAACGGGCTCCGCGACATCAGAATCTGCAGAAACGGGCTCCGCGACATCAGAATCTGCAGAAACGGGCTCCGCGAGCTCAGAATCTGCAGAAATGGACTCCGCGACCTCAGAAACCACCTCATTGACTGATGAAATTCTCTCTCCCTCAGGAACTGCTTTCTTTTTCACTGGTATTGCTGCTCTCCCTGTAGCAACAGCTAACTTTCCAGATGTAGCAGGAGCCTTTCCTGTTGGACCAGGAACCTTTCCTCCTGGAAATGAAGCCTTTTTTGCAGGAATGACAGCCTTTCCTACAGGATTAACTGCCTTTCTTGCAGGAATAACAGCCTTCCCTGCAGGATTAACTGCCTTTCTTGTAGGAACGACAGCCTTTCCTACAGGATTAACTGCCTTTCTTGTAGGAACGACAGTCTTCCCAGCTGGAACGGAGACTTTCCCTGCTGGAACGGAGACTTTCCCCACAGGTACAGCGGCCTTCTTCGGTGGTACGGCAGACTTACCCGCTGGTACAGTGGCCTTCTTCGCTGGTAAGGCAGTCTTGCCTGCTGATATGGCAACTTTACCTGCTGGAACATCAGTAACCCCTGGTGGGATGGTCTTTGTCACCACCTGAACATTGATCTCTGAAACAGCCTCCACTGCTGTCTGGACAGCATCCTTTACCTCAGAAAGTCTCTCCAACACTACTGGGACATCTTTCTTTACCTCAGTAGTAGCCTCCATCACTAGTGGGACATCTTTCACCTCTGGAACAACTTCCTGTACATCTGAAAGAGGTTACCATTATTTGTGGAATAGTTAGCTTCATCTCTGGAGTAGTCTCGTGTACAACTTTCAATGACTGCCCACCACAGGCTTTTTCCAAAGTTACAGCAACATTTACCATTTCATCTGAAGACTGAAGCTCATTTTTAGGGGAAATATGTTGAACTGCTACTATGTCTTCCTGAGGTGACGTACACCTTATTTGTTCATTCTTTTCATCTTGTGGAATGTGATCGTCCTGTTCGTCCGAAAGGACTTTCATATTATTTTCGAACGATGTAACGAACTGATCAAATAATTCTGCGTCTCCGGTTTTGTCTTCAGGCACATTGTTACTCGAAGATGACATTATATCATCCAACGAATCACTAGCATCGTGGAACTTCTCAACTGGTTCATCAATTTCCACAATTTTCATTTGTTCAAAACTGTTTATAAACGAGTTCTCAAATACAGTATCCGACCTGCAAAATAAAGATGCCAATTATAATATGTAGTGGAGTAACGAACAAAATTCATTACAGAAGCCTGCTCAAGTGCCATTACCAAACGAATTTACTTCCTTAAGAAATAATGTCAAGTAGGTTATTCCATTTCAGACCCCCAAATACACTTACAAAAACAGTTACAATATTATACTTACATAATTGTACGATTTCCGGGGTGTTCGTAACTCGGGAGTCCACTGTACTCAAAAAGATGAACCAAAGGATAAACTGATAAACCTTTGCCTTCCTTTATCTCCATGTCCCAATTTTAAATTCCTTTCATAAAGTATAGTGTAACCTTGATTTAACTGACCAGTAGGGAGAAAGTGGGTGTCTTGTAATGCCACTGTCCATTAAATCCAACAAAGAGTTGTTTTTACACAACTGCAACAAATGAATTCTGAAGACAAAAGATTGTCTTTTCCAAATCAACTTACACAGATCATAAGGGACAATTATGCATATAACAGAACTGCTCCATCTGAGGATTTTTTAAACAAGAAATCTGTAAACAAAGTTCTGATAAATCAAGGTATCACTATTTTATCCCTGGCTTTTTATCAAAGTTCAAGGAAAATTTTTTTATTCACATGATCAAGAAACTATAATATAAGTTATGAAATCAGAATGGTTACTATTAACAGAATTTTTTTTTTAAACTGACATTACAAAATGCAGTGAAGACAAAGGAAAGAACTTCAAACAAGTTCAATGGACACTCCATTCGTATAAGCACTACCTGTCAAAAAATGCTTTATCATAAATGAATGCACCAGCCTAATATTTTTTCACTGAATTTATATTTTTAACTTAAACATTAGTTACCTATTTGGGGTGCTATTAGCTGATGATACTACATTAAGCAGTATTGAGTTTGCCACTGGCAAGACGGGGGAAAGAATCTTTGGTGCAGAAGGCATGTCAATTTCCTCCAGTTCCTCTGCACTCTCATATTCAGATTCTGTAACAAGTTAAGAATTACTTTAATTTTGAATCTTGTGTAGGGTACTTAACAGTACAATGGGAATGAAATGAATACACAGTACTATGAATGTAAAAGCCTTAAAATTGTATTTGAATGCATCCAAATCCTGTCAATTCAGACACTATTTGATTTTTACACTTAAAAGCACATATTTGTATATGTAGAACCACACATGCCTTTCAAGGTGTACAGTAATGTACACCTAAACTTTCCCTAATGCCATAGAATTGTTTACACAACTATTTTAATGACCAGCACTAACTGAACCATCAAATTTCACTAGTACCTCTTATGCCAGGGGAGATGGGAGTACCATTCACAGAACAAACATGAACCACATGGCTCTCACACTATTGGGACAAGGAGAGCAAGTTATAGGGAAACTGACTTGCCAAGTGTATCAGGTAAAGTGTATGGTAGTTATTATTGAAAGAATTATGGATAAGATGGAGAGAGGATTGCAGATACACAGGGAGGCTTTAGGAAGGGTAGGGAATGTGTATACTAACTGTTTACATTGAAGCATGAAAGTGAACAATACTTAGATGAAGGTAAGGAGGTTTTTGTTACATTCATGGATTTGGAAAAGGGATGCAATAGGGTGGGATAGGGAAGTAGTGTGGCAGATGTTGCCAGTACATGGAATAGGCAGTAGATTGCTGAAAGCAGTTAAGAGTTTTTACAAGGACAGCAAGGCTCAAGTTAAGGAATATAGGAGGGAGATTATTTTCCAGCAAAAGTAGTCCTTAGACAGGGCTGCATGTCACAGTGGTTTAACATTTATAGATAGGATTGTAAGAAGTGAATCCTAGGGTGTTGGATGGTGTGGGATTAAAATATGCAGAATCTAATAAAAAAATGGAGTTATCATAGTTGCTTTATGCTGATAAAACTGTTTTTGGAAGATTCTGAGAAGTTGCAATGACTGGTAGACAAATTTGGGGTTAAGGAAATTAAAAGTGAACATATTAAAGTGCAAGGGGATGAGGATAAACTATTTACATAGACAAAGACTGGGTATCAGAGGAAATGGTTGTGTTAAGGTGGGTGGTGCATTAAAGCATCTGTGAAGACAACATTATCCGTGGAGAAAAAAAAGGCGAGAGTATAGTGGTACAACACTAATGTGTTGTGAATGTTCCAATGAGGCAGATGGAGGTAGTGATGTCTTGTCTGGGGAAGAGATGTGGCATAAATATTATGCAGAAATTCGTAGCTTTGAGATTAGGTGTGGGGTTACTAAAAGTATTATCCAGAAGTCTGTGGTGGGGGGTTGTTGAGGTGATTTGGACAGTTAGAGCATGGAGTAAAATAGGACAATTTTCAGAGTGAATAAATATCTAGTGGAGGGAAGTTGGGGTAGGGGGTTGCTTTAGGAAAGGTTGGAGGGAAGGGAGGTTAAGGTGGTTTTGCGTGCGAGGGGCTTGGATATCCAGTAGGTGTGTTAGGAGGTACGTAAACAAAAACGACCTGCAACCACATGTGATTATTCAACGTGATCATGCTCACTGATATTAATTCCCTATGTGATATTACCCACTGATTTGCTTTTACTGTACTTTCAATGCCCAGCTTTTTGAAAACTAAAGAATTCCGACAAAGTAACTGATAAGTGTGCAGTAAATATTTGGTAATGTCTGGATTAGACCTGAAATGAATATAAATTTACTATCAATCTATCAATTTTAATTTACTACCAACCTGAGTCTCCAAGGCTTGCCATAGCAGCCTCTCGGAATTTTGCAACACTTCTGTGAGGTGGCTTACTTACTAGAAATTTGGCCCTGAAAAAAAATGAAAAAGGATAGCCCAACAAGAAATGTCTATTTAGCATGGTTGTTTTAACTGGCAGTGTAACTATAATTATTACTATTATAATCAAAACTAAGCACTAAACCCACAAGGGTTATTCATGGAGGTAGACCATTGTAATTATTGCTATATACCATCAGGCTGATCCAAGTAGTCATCAATGTTTTGCTATTCAAGAAACAGGAAAATGGCTAACACAGTTCTTAGCCATAAGAGACTCGGATTAAGACACCACTGGCATCCAAGTATTGTGTAATGGTAATTAAACCATTACTGTCTTACCAGTCTTGTACAGTTAATAGGTAATAAATCATTCACTGGCTTCTCCAAACCAAGTCTTCCATCCAATATAAAAAATGAAGGCTCATTTTTTTTGTAAAAGGTTATACAGTGGACCCCTGAGTTACGTACACCCCGGAAATCGTACAATTATGCAAGTATAATATTGTACGTGCTTTTGTAAGTGTATTTTTGGGGGTCTGAAATGGACTAACCTAATTGACATTTTTTCTTAAGTGAGTAAATTCGTTCGATAATGGCACTTTAGCAGGCTTCTGGAATGAAGTTTTTACGTTACTCGGGGGTCCACTGTACTGTAGATTCAATACTTTTAATTTTACTAAATAAAATAATTTCTTAGGGAGATCAGACTCAACCAAAACTTCCTCTGTATTTACATTTATCTGAACTGTAGTTACAAATTCTTTCATTGAACAACAATAATGTAACCAGCAAGTGGGGCAGCAAACCCTATTTTCATAACAGGAATTTCTAGAAAAGAGAATTCACATACAGTACCAGTAAAAATCAGTCAATTCGGCAAAATACTGTAACAAACATTGTGGTACGGATATGCTAAATCTGAATCTTTGGCAAATTTGATGGTCTTGTGCTGGTATAAATAATGCAATGTTTCTGTAATCTATTTCAAGGTTTAGATAAAATTTGACTAGAAGTGAAAGGATATAATCTCAAGAGCTAAGAAAAATAAACTAAAACCAGTAAATTTGAAAAAAAAAATTTGGCTGACATCAATGATGACTAGAAGGGCCACCTTTAGTGGCTGTTTAGCTCCCTGCACAGCAGAGCTTTACCAGGTCAATGACTTAACTCTCACATATAGCAAAACTGTCACAATAAAAACTATGCCTGTCATCTTCCCCAGTAAAATGTTCTTGAAGTTCTAATAAAGGTGTGAGTTTATATGCAAATAGTCTCGTATTGTACCTTTTTAGTCTTCAACGGCGTTTGTAAGACTGCCAATAGGATGTAGGCACATTTCTAGCTAAGACAATACAGGTACAGTGGACCCCCGACTTTCGAACATTCTTCATTCCAGAATGCTGTTCAAGTGCTGTTACCAAACAAATTTATTCCCATAAGGAATGATGTAAATTAGATTAGTCCATTTCAGACCCCCAAAAATACACTTATAAAAGCACTTACAATAATAAACTAACATAAAAGGGCGAGTTTGGAGTGTTCAAATAGCAAGGGTCCACTGTATTATTGGGTATGGGAGGAAAGATCTTCTAAATTAACAAACGTGCTTAGACTTACATAACCGATTCCTTTCCAGCTTCGCTGACAACTTCATTAATTACTTCCTTTGCAAACATCTGATATGCATCGTGATCAATGCGGGTGATGACCTCCGTGCGATCACGCCACTTTTCATCCTCGTCGAGCTCATGACCCGCCTCGTATCGAGACGTTATTCTGCGAGTCTACAAGATAATGGAAAACCTTCAAATAATTCAATGTCTTTTGAAATATAAATGCTATTATACACTGTTCCACTAAAGCAATTATTGTAATTTTTTATATATGTACGTACATAAAAAAATATACTATGTATACTAAAAAATAAATGATAAATATTACCTTATCTGCCTTGACTGTTCGAGCCTCTAAAGGATTGTTAGCTATGTCCTTAAAAGGAGAGCGGTGGCCTGAAACTGGTGTAGTATAAAGCGACTGTTCTTTTGCTGAAGTATTTTGTTGTCCTTGAGGGGACCCAGAGTTCACATCAGGTTGACAATTTTCATCCATGTTTAACTGAAAGTAAATTTTTTTTTAATACAGGATATTACAGATTTTACTGACTGCTCTTATATGTAGTTATAACTAAGCACATTATAGTGTACACTGATAATGCATGCAGATTTAAAGAGTATAAACCAACAAAGCCAGTGTGATTTACTTCCTTTGAGAGCCTCTTATTTAAGCACTCATGCATGCTATCAAGTGAATAAAAAAAAATTAAATTACAGGAAACAACTGCTCATACAGTACTCGCTTATGCTAAAATTAATATTTCTCAGTTTAAATTGGTTACTCATAGTTCAACGTTAAAAATATAAAAAGTTCCTGGCTCCCTTTCCCACAGCTTCATAAATCTGGTACTCCTTAGCTTTAGTCTTAAATTTATTTAGACTATTACTGGCCTCTAATATAGCTAGGTAAATTACATATTAGTCTTATGGCTATATAATGGTAACTATTTAATGCCTGGCTACAAGACTGTTCAACTGCCTCCCAGCATACATAAGTGGAACTACCAACAGACCCCTGGCTGTCTTCAAGGAGCTAGACAGGCACCCAAGTCAGTACCCGACCAGCCGGGTTGTGGTTCGTATGCCAGTTTACGTACGGCCAGCAGTAACAGCCTGGTTGATCAGGCCCTGATCCACCATGAGGCCTGGTCATGGACTGGGACATGGGTGTGTCGACCCCTGAAACCCCCTGCAGGTATACAGTAGGTACTGCAAAATCTTGTTCACTCTCCCTGGTATAATACTGAATTTAGGTCATATAACTCCCATGGTTCAGTTGGCAGCATACTCTGCTCACACACTGAGTGTCCGTGGTTCAATCCTCGGTACGAGTGGAATGTTGGGAATGTTTCCTAATGCCTGCTGCCTCTATTCACCTAGCAGTCAGTAGGTAATTGGATGTTAGTAGACTTGTGGGTGGCATCTGTGGGGTTGTAGTAAACCTTAGATAGGGCTAGGGCTTTGAAATGAGCCGAGGTTGGATAATAGTTCTCAGCCTGTAAAAACTGATTTGTGAAAAAACAAAAATTTGAGGAAAGATGATCTGGACAATGTTAGAATTTTTTTTAGAAACATTTTGACAGTTTTAAATACTAGTTGTCAATTAAGATTTGTTCATATTTTTAACCCAAAGGGTTATCCGCCCAGGATAACCCAAGAAAGCCAAATGCATCATCGAGGACTGTTATTTCCACCAACATCCTTCAATCTTGTCCCTGAGGATGCGACCTACACCAGTCAGCTAACACCCAGGTACTGTACCTACTAGGGATGTATCGGATGTGAAAAATTATATATCCACGGATGCGGATGTGTATACGGATGTCTTATCTTGCGGATGCGGATGTAAGAAATTGTGCGGATGTTCCGCAGATGTTGATGCGGATGTAAGAAATTGTGAGGATGTTCCGTGAATTTTGGATGAGGATGCATATGCGGATATCTGTTTACAGTAAAATGTGAATGCGGATGTTCCGCGGATGCAGATGCAGATGCGGATATCCAATACATCCCTAGTACCTACTTAATGCCAAGTGAACAGGGCCAACTAGTGTAAGGAAACATACCCAATATTTCCACCTGGCCAGGGATTGAATCATGGACAGTGAGGTGAGAGTATTGCCTACCAAAACCACAGAACACCATATTTATTTTTATAGTTTGTCCTGCCCCTTGTGTTACTCTGCACCCATGTCAAGGTTAAATCTCACCATCTCTTAGATAACTATTTCTTTCCTTAATCTTTTTTTTATCAGCTCAAATTGTTCATTTAAACTACTCAATAACCTAGGGTTATGCAAAGCAATTACATTTGAAATTTGCACAGCATGGGAATGCATAATACTAATACAGGAGTGTCCATTAAATCAGAATGTTTAATAGAAAAAGAAAGCACTTCATAATCTCCTTTACACTGTACCACCTAAAATAGTATACACACAAATGTTATATTGTAATGAACATTGGAGATAAAGGAGTTAAAGCATAATCATTCCAATGGATTTTGCTATTACATAAAAGTTCAGTATATCGAGGGTATACTGTATATGTTTAAGTACTGGAAAGCACTAAACTCAAGGATCAGGGCCAAAGAAATTTTAAATAATAAATTTGATCCAAGAGAGCAGCTCCAAATCCTTGCATCAAGGCATCCTCATCCCCCCCCACATCCTCAGGGGAATATAAATCAATTAAATTATATATTAAGAAAGCAAGTGTTATCACAAGCATTCCAAAGTCAGTTGGTCAGAATCATCAGATCTTTTCCTATTAGCAAAACGTTCTCCCGAACATAAATTGGCTAATTATTGATAAGTACTAACCCATAACCTAATCCTAAAAAAGACACGAACCCAGCATAACCAAAACTGATGGATAACTCTTAGGTAATAGCTTTAAGTTGCCAAACCTGCAGCCTGGATAAACAAATTTTATTTCTTTGTGCAGTATAAATACGCAGTTTACACGTAATAAATTATTATTAAGTATAAAAGAAAGTCACAAGCATGCACGTGCATTTTGGATAAGTGCCATTGGCAATTTAAAACTTGACTACTATCAGATATCTTCTTTTAACTGATTTTTAACACAGCTGATTTACTTAAGTGTTTTAACTTTTAAGGTTTAAATAAGATATTACAAGGACCCCAGTGAAAACAAGTCACTCTTTTTTGGGTTATCCTAAGTAATTTACACTATATATGATAATTATACTTGTGTGTACCTGTGCCTAAAACTTACACCAGCGAGCTACGAGGTTTAGGGAAATAGGAAAAACTAACAAAAAGAAAAGGATATAGTATAATATATGTACTTGTCAGAACTCAGCCACCGACTTGGACTTGCCTAGCATAGGCCAGTAGGCCTTCTTCAGTGCTCCTTTATGTTCTTATTTATTTTTTTAAATACAAGATATTTGTCTCAGGAAAAAAATAGGTCCAATGCCTTGGGTCAAGAGCTCCTCACTGGCATTAAGGTCTCCTTTGAGGGAACATTTCTATTTAAAACACAAACATTAAGAACAGAACTGTGAATTTGAATTTGGTTAGGCCTACTGTAGGGCTTGTATACAGCTGACAGGTATTTAATAGGGGTTAAGTAAACAATTAAGTTGATTTAGGCACCGATACAAGTACAGTTAAATGTTAATTACCTAAGATAACCCCAAAAATTCATAGACTAGACTGGGGTCATTAAAGCGGCATATAACTTTTTCCACCAGACTAAAATTTTAAACCCTGTATATATATCCTGTGACACCAGTCACAAAACTCTAATATATCTCTTCCAAGACTAAAACAATCCACGTCATTCAATATATCGAGTATTTAATCAATCAACCCTTCATTCCCAAACACCATTCAAATAAATCACCAATGGAAATAAATCACCGACTTTTTGGGGATTATCCTAATAATAATCCTAGGTAAAATTATATAAGATCTCCCCTTTAATAATTACATGAATTATTTTTCGGAAACAGAAATTACTAGATGAAGCATTCAAAATACTGAAGCAAAATATATTCTTTTAATCGGGATATTCCATTAGAATAGTAACAAAATATTACTATGTATAACTTGTGTGTACCTGTACCTAAATCAACTCACCAGTGAAGCACAGAGTACATCAGTAACACCACCACAGAGGGTCCAAGAGCTGAGACTCAACCCCTACAACCACAAATAGAGGAGCACCTGATGTATGATCTTTGAATTTAAACGTTGTAGTGAGGCGCAGGCGCACTAGCACAACCTCCTCTCATAACAACTTCAAACTGTCTGCCATAACGTCTCCTGGAGGCTGCCTCCTCCCTCACTCCACCTTCAGTAATATCTCTCTCTCATTTAATGTGCTAATTAACCCATTTTACCATATTTTTATGTATTTAAAATATTATACTGCATATCTGTATCCCATAGATTTATAAGGAAAATTATTTTTGTTAGAATTTTAGGGAATTATAAATAGTTCTCCCGCTAAGCAATAGATGCCTCTGATGACCCCAACAAAATTTATTCAAATAATCTTTAAGTAAGTCTATTTAGTTATTTCTGTTTAATATATATGTAAATTCCATGTATACTGAATATGCTTAAAAATATACACAACAGTCTGGACCTCAATAGAAATACTTATATTTAGTTTCTTCTTCTTCACTTATTTAAATATAAGTTAAATGTATCTAGATATATCACAGGTTTGATTCCAAGGATCTGCTAGTAGTAGTAGTTAGTAGTAGTAGTAGTAGTAGTAGTAGTAGAAGTAGTAGCAGCAGTAGTAATAGCAGTAGTAGTAGCAGTAGTACTAGTAGAAGCAGTGTTAGCAGGAGTGTTAGTAGTAGCAGTAGTGTATACCTGGAGAGAGTTCCGGGGGTCAACGCCCCTGCGGCCCGGTCTGTGACCAGGCCTCATGTTGGATCAGAGCCTGATCAACCAGGCTGTTACTGCTGGCCGCACGCAGTCCAATGTACGAACCACAGCCTGGCTGGTCAGGTACAGACTTTAGGTGCCTGTCCAGTGCCTGCTTGAAGACAGCCAGGAGTTTGTTGGTAATCCCCCTGATGTATGCTGGGAGGCAGTTGAACAGTCTTGGGCCCCTGACAATTATTATGTTAGCAGTAGTAGTAGCAGCAGTGTTAGCAGTAGTAGTGCTAGCAGTAGTAGTAGCAGTAGTGTTGCCAGTAGTAGGGTATACAGTAATGTTACCAGTGTAGTCTACCTGGAGAGAATTCCAGGGGTCAAGCCCCCGCGGCCGTGTTGACCAGGCCTCCTGTTGGACAGAGCCTGATCAACCAGGTTGTTACTGCTGGCCGACATTTCAACGTACGAACCACAGCCCGGCTGATCAGGTACCGCTTGAGGTGCCTGTCCAGTCCTTGAAGACAGCCAGGGGTTTGTTGGTAATCCCCTGATGTATGCTGGGAGGCAGTTGAACAATCTTGGGCCCTGACACTTATTGTATTTGTGTCCCTCAACGTGCTAGTGACACCCTTGCTCTTCATTGGGTGGATGTTACATCGCCTGCCGAGTCTTTTGCTTTCGTAGGGAGTGATTTTTGTGTGCAAGTTTGGTACTAAGCCCTCGAGAATTTTCCATGTGTATATAATAATGTATCTCTCCGCCTGCGTTCTAGAGTACAGGTTTAGGAACTTCAAGCGTTCCCAGTAGTTGAGGTGGTTTATCGCACTTATGCGTGCGGTGAAGGTTCTCTGCACATTTTCAAGGTCAGCCATTTCACCCGCCTTGAAAGGTGCAGTTAGTGTGCAGCAATATTCCAGCCTAGATAGAACAAGCGATCTGTAAAGTGTCAACATGGGCTCGGCATCCCTGGTTTTGAAGGTTCTCATTATTCATCCTGTCATTTTTCGAGCAGATGCAATTGCTACTTTGTTATGGTCCTTGAAGGTGAGATCCTCTGACATGATCACTCCCAGGTCTTTGACATTAGTTTTTCGCTCTATTGTGTGGTTGGAATTAGTTTTGTATTCCGATGAGATTTTAATTTCTTCACGTTTTCCGTATCTGAGTAATTGAAATTTCTCATCATTGAACCTCATATTGTTTTCTGCAGCCCATTTAAATATTTGGTTTATGTCTGCTTGGAGTCTTGCAGTGTCTTCAACGGTGGACACTGTCATACAGATTCGGGTGTCATCTGCAAAGGAAGACACAACACTGTGGCTTATATCCCTGTCAATGTCTGATATGAGGATGAGGAATAGGATGGGAGCAAGTACTGTGCCTTGTGGAACATTGCTTTTCACAGTAGCTGCCTCAGACTTTACTCGGTTGACTACTACTCTTTGTGTTCTACATGTTAGGAAATTATATATCCATCTACCAACTTTTCCTGTTATTCCTTTATCACGCATTTTGTGTGCTATTACACCATGGTCACACTTGTCAAAGGCTTTTGCAAAATCTGTGTATATAACATCTGCATTCTGTTTATCTTCTAGAGCATCCAGGACCTTGTCGTAGTGGTCCAGTAGTTGGGACAGACAGGAGCGGCATGCTCCTGTAGTAGTAGCAGTAGTGTTAGCAGTAGTAGTTGCAGTAGTGTTAGCAGTAGTAGTAGCATTAGTAGTAGCAGTAGTAGTAGTTGATTTAGGAGGCAGCACTTGATTTAGGGGGCAGCACTAAATCCAAAGGTGTTGTACCAGGAAACTTATTAGCACGTTTTCCTAGCTACTGCCCTTGTCCACCTAATTACTTCCCTTGTCCACCTAGCTACTGCCCTTGTCCACCTAGCTACTGCCCTTGTCCACCTAGCTACTGACTTTGCCCACCTAGCTACTGACTTTGCCCACCTAGCCACTGTACTTGTCCACCTAGGTTTCCTTGCCACCTATCTACTGCCCTTACCCACTTAGCTAGCACTGAAAACAGTTACACTTGTTTACTACTCAGAATAATGCCTTAGCTACACTTGTTTACTACTCAGAATAATGCCTTAGCTACACTTGTTTACTACTCAGAATAATGCCTTAAGTTACACTTGTTTACTACTCAGAATAATGCCTTAAGTTACACTTGTTTACTACTCAGAATAATGCCTTAGCTACACTTGTTTACTACTCAGAATAATGCCTTAGCTACACTTGTTTACTACTCAGAATAATGCTTATGTGGAGGAAATAGTCAGTTTTGCCGGAAATCATATAGGGGACAAAATACCTTTGTGAAAAAGAAACACTCGTCTTGTGGAAGGCGTATCCTGGACAATATATATGCCAGTGTCAAAAAGAATTAAGACTTCTGGAGTGCACCTGTGAAATGGGGCGTATTGAATGATTGATACAAATGAATGTTTATTAATCAGTCTTGAAGCAGCGTCTGTAAAATCTTTAAATTTACAAGAATAAAGTTTATTGCTAACTTGTGTTCATAGTTTAATTAGGTATCTCAGAAGAGAGTGCCTTTAAATGGTTGACAGATGGAAAATATCGACTCCAGGCTGAGTCGATATGTATTAAGAGCTGTATGACCCTTGTGGATTTAGCGCATAGTTATGATTATAATAATAATTGTATTGGCCTGATGAAGCCTCTAGTATCTACAGGTTATACGCTGGTATAACCAGTAGATACTAGAAAATTGATACTGTAACCTATAGGAACTGGAAGATATATACTAGAAAAACCTGTGGGTACTGGATGATAGCACCTGATTTGCAGGGATGAGACGAAGAAAATCACTAAATGAGTTCCAAGAGATGGAAAGAATAATGGTGAAATACTCAATGGTCATAGCGGAATTATGAGGTAAATGAAGGAATCCATTGCTCAAATAAGACTGGAAGAATGTAAGAATGACTAAATACATTAATGGATTCTTCATACTTTAAACATAAAAGCTGGGGAATTCACCTAGCATTATTTCCCTTAGGAACGTTGACTTCTCTACGCCAAATAATAGGGTGTCCACCGGAAGTACTGTGCATACAGGAAACAGTTAAAAATATCTTAGGCACTAAGAATAACCCGTGCCACCAAGGTGTGTCAGGCTACCTAGTTTGTGGAGTGCATTAGTGGCCCCCTGACTCGAGTAGAGACTGACTCAGGTGCTCTCTCTCTCTTTCACAAACACAGACCCAGAACAGTAATGAGAGAAAATAAAAATATACATTTTTAATAAGAACGAGGCCACAGCCGTTAGAGAGAACGAGGCCACAGCCGTGTTAGACAGAACGAGGCCACAGCCGTGTTAGACAGAACGAGGCCACAGCCGTGTTAGACAGAACGAGGCCACAGCCGTGTTAGACAGAACGAGGCCACAGCCGTGTTAGACAGAACGAGGCCACAGCGGTGTTAAACAGAACGAGGCCACAGCCGTGTTAGACAAAACGAGGCCACAGCCGTGTTAGACAGAACGAGGCCACAGCCGTGTTAGACAGAACGAGGCCACAGCCGTGTTAGACAGAACGAGGCTACAAACGCGTCATCAATAGCATAATTGTCCTAAACTCGCAAGTGGGGACGAGCGAAAACAGATATTTATATTTAAGCCAAATTAGGCTATACTGTACATGTATTTATTGTGAAGAAAATATTTCATGTTTGTAATATTTCCTTTAGAAACATTAGTGCAAAATAGTGGTGGGAATTTTTGGTAAGTAAAATGTTTCAAAGAAATCTGATGGATACAGAATGTGACTATGACATCAACACCTACTGATGTATGACATCAACACCTACTGATGTATGACATCAACACCTACTGATGTATGACATCAACACCTACTGATGTATGACATCAACACCTACTGATGTATGACATCAACACCTACTGATGTATGACATCAACACCTACTGATGTATGACATCAACACCTACTGATGTATGACATCAACACCTACTGATGTATGACATCAACACCTACTGATGTATGACATCAACACCTACTGATGTATGACATCAACACCTACTGATGTTTGACATCAACACCTACTGATGTTTGACATCACATACGTGTTTGACATCACCTACTGATGTTTGACATCAACACCTACTGATGTTTGACATCAACACCTACTGATGTTTGACATCAACACCTACTGATGTTTGACATCAACACCTACTGATGTTTGACATCAACACCTACTGATGTTTGACATCAACACCTACTGATGTTTGACATCAACACCTACTGATGTTTACCATGAACACAACTTGATGTTTACCATGAACACAACTTGATGTTTACCATGAACACAACTTGATGTTTACCATGAACACAACTTGATGTTTACCATGAACACAACTTGATGTTTACCATGAACACAACTTGATGTTTACCATGAACACAACTTGATGTTTACCATGAACACAACTTGATGTTTACCATGACAACGATGTTTACATGAACACAACTTGATGTTTACCATGAACACAACTTGATGTTTACCATGAACACAACTTGATGTTTACCATGAACACAACTTGATGTTTACCATGAACACAACTTGATGTTTACCATGAACACAACGATGTTTACCATGAACATGTGTTTACCATGAACACAACTTGATGTTTACCATGAACACAACTTGATGTTTACCATGAACACAACTTGATGTTTACCATGAACACAACTTGATGTTTACCATGAACACAACTTGATGTTTACCATGAACACAACTTGATGTTTACCATGAACACAACTTGATGTTTACCATGAACACAACTTGATGTTTACCATGAACACAACTTGATGTTTACCATGAACACAACTTGATGTTTACCATGAACACAACTTGATGTTTACCATGAACACAACTTGATGTTTTAATAACCAGATGATGTTCGTTCATGATGGCTTTCCTTTGTTAACAATTACCATGATTAGATACACCATCATGTTCGAATTCCTTTTAGCTCAGTTGTTAGCGCACTCACATCACACACTGAGGTCCGGAGATCGATATCCCGGTACGGCCGGAAAACATTAGGACGTGTTTCCATAAGACACCTGCTGTCCTTGTTCACAAATCAGTAAAATGGCTACCTGGGTGTTAGTCGACTGGTGTGGGTCGCATCCTGGGACAAAACTGACCTAATTTGCCCAAAATGTTCTGGATAACAAGGGGCTTTTTATACAGTATTATGTCATTGATGTCAGCTAGGCCTGAATACCTTGTACATGTACTTGTAGTAAATAAAGATATTTCCAGCAGGTCTTAAAGTGTTTTACACATTGACGGATTGCTCAGGATATGATGCATATTTTTGTCTCTCGTATTCCATCACACAGAATGGGCTGGCACTTGAGGTAATGAAATCTGAAAAACTTCAGTAGAGATGAGGATATCGTAAAGTATCCCACGCTGTGTTCAATAACTGACCGTGGGTTCGAACCCCACCCGTGGTATGGTTTGTTTGCAATCGTGTCATTACGATTTCGTGAGTCAAATTATACGGTAACTTTAATGGTTTCCTTAAGTGGGGAAAAGATACTCTTACGTGAAGATTTTAGGTACCATTTTTATGGCAAAACATCATGCAAAAAGACTAATTCAAATAACAAGACAAAAAGTGAGTACAATGTGTAGTAAATTTAGTTATGTACAGTGAGGGAAACAATTATAACTTCCTTTTCTCTCGGGGGAGAGAAAAGTTATAATAAGTGGTGATTGTGAAGATTCATTTTTCTTTAATTTTGTGATGTTATTTTTTAGGAAAACAAAAATGTCTATTGTTAAACAGTCAACTCCAATGCCAGGTTCGGAAAACACTGCTAGGAACGTGGAGGATGGAGTGAGTAGAGTGGAGGGAGTGAAGGTGCTGGAGGAGTATATGGTAAATCTCGTACCTCACAACCCCGCCTGGCTGGCCAGCCCTCCACCCTGGGCCACAAACATGGCTCTCTCACATGAGGACTTGCTAGCTAAGACACAGGAGTGGCGGGAGGGAGTGCCGTGGGAGACGACCCTACAGGTGGGCGGGGGCTTGGCAGGTGTTCTGAAGGTGGGGGTGAACCCTGTTTATGGTCGGCATCTGCTAGCTGGAAGAGGCGTGAAGGCAGGGGAGGTGCTGCTGGTAGAACCTCCACTGTTGTTGGCTCTCAGGGCCAAGTCTTCGCCCTACTGCTCCTCCTGCTTTAGACGGGCTGAGACTTTTACCTGCCCTTCCTGCGGTTTTTTTCTTTGTGGTCCAGAATGTTTAACAGAGGCTCACCAGGAGGAGTGTGTAGTGCTGAGACGCTTGGGACTGGCGGACCCATCCGAAGAGGAGAGACAACAGGAGGAGAGAGTGATGTGGGAACACCTGGCCGCCATGGCCTGCGAGCAACGGACCCAGGCACAGGCGTTGCTGCAGCAGGTGCAGACAACCTCCCGTCAGCAGAGGCGCCTACAGGTGTTACGCCAATATACAGTGCAGCCAGCAGTACGGACTATCCTCGCCATGAATCATAGTGACTTAACCAGGAAACTTATTTTGACACTTCAAGCTAATACGGATAAAGAGTCGCAGCGTTACAGAGTCAACCAGAAGAATATAGTTGATGTTGTGGTTAACACACTGGGTGCAGCCAGCGACCATGCGCTGGTTCACTGGGTGTGTTCCGTCTGGGATACTAATGGCTTCGAGGTGCCACTGGGGTGGGGCACCAGGGTTCATGGCCTCTATCCCATGGCATCCCTGCTGACCCACGACTGCCGCGCCAACACCCAACAGTGGTTTACCAAACACGGTTACCTGGTACTCAGAGCCGTGGAAAACATCTCTGAAGGAGACATTCTCACCACTTGCTACACTGATCCCCAGTGGGCCACCATGCTACGTCAGGATCATTTGCGTGTGTCGAAGCAGTTCACCTGCACCTGCAGACGGTGTCAGGACCCTACCGAGTTGGGTACCTTCCTGGGGTCTCCGCTGTGCCCAAGGTGTGGTGGGACCCTCGTCCCTTCTGCGCCTCTCGACCCCACAGCAGAGTGGGTGTGCCACTCAGGGTGCCCACACACTGCCCCCGCCAAGGAGGTAATATTTTATCTACAACATCCAAGTTATACACATTTTCATTTATCTATAATCATTCTTTTTATCAGCTTCATGCTAATATCTCAAATATCTGTCCTCTTTAGCCTACCGTCATCTGTCGACAGCACTCAAATGTCGTTTCTGTATTTCTTTAATTCAAACATGTTACGCTAATCGTATTGGTAACATACTTATTAAAAAACAGTTGAAATATATAATTACAATAATGGGGTGCGTTAAACCTGTAGGTGATCAAGCAATGACTGGGGAAATGAGAGGCAGTCAGGTTCGGTCCAAGGAAGGGAAGGTTAGGTTCAATTCCTTAGATTAAAAACCTCTCACCAGCGTCAAGGAACCTGCCTTGTAGAGTGAAAAATATAACTGCAATGTAAATTAAGTGAAATGTTTTCTCAACACCAAATATATTAACAGTAATTCCATAAGAAAAAAACGACAGTAATATTTAATGTAGAAATGTAACAGGAGCTCTCATGTGTTAAACTCAAATTACAAAAACACACCACTTTAACACATTAAAGAATATTTTTGGGTCAGTTTTATTAGTTTTTGGTGTGAGTGTAATTTGCTGGAGTAAGAGCCCATCACCGGCATCAAGGAATCTCTTAAGGAGGAACAGGGGACAAATTTTTGCAGCGACAGTTGACCATTTTTTTTTAAATGGTCAACTGGTAATTTTTTGTGTGTGAACAGGTTGCAGCTTTTGGCGCAAAGGTTGGTAAGAATTTGCATGGGTTATCTCCAAGTGATGCAGGCGCCCTAACAGCCCTGGCAGAACATTTACAAGCTGGACTTCACCCTACACATCATGTCCTCCTTCAGCTACACGTCTCTACCCTCAAAACCATTGTTAACAAGGAGCTTAAGGGTACGTAACCAACATTTCGAACTAGTGTGCAAAATAACCACTGAAAAAAAAATAATGAAATTCCAAATGCTTTCGTGATTTCTCAAATTAAGGCATTATAGGTATAACATCATGTAGCATAGCAATACATCATAAGACATGTAGACAGACAGACACACACTCTACATATACATATATAACTTATTTTGCTGTTTCTGCAGAGATGAGTGACACAGAGATAACTACACTGGCCGCCATCGCTGACTTGGTAATGGGAGTGGTGAGGGTCTTGGAGGCCCCGCTTACCAGACTTACAGGTCGGTCAGTATGCTCACATAATAGACTCACAAGTCAATCTCTACAGGTCGGTCAGTATGCTCACATACTAGGCTCAGTAGACTCACAAGTCAATCTCTTCTCCAGATAGGGAAGCCAATTTCACATAAATTGCTTTTCGTGTGCTTCTGCATGTTCAAAAACATTCAATTCCCATAACAGCTACTCAGCACTATTTAACAAACGCCACTATCTTAATTATTATAACCAAATTAAGCGATAAACCCGTAAGGGGGCATATAGCGCTGTGGGGAGAGACGTGCGAAGGTCAAGATAGCGAAAGGTTTAAAGTTTGAAATTAGTGGGGGGGGGGGATTAGTACAAGTAAAACTGAAACCAAAATTGGTGTCATAGGTTAGTCAAAGAGAACATTTGCATTAAAGGTGGGCTTTCTGCAAGGATGTCAGAGCGGGTGTGTTGGGGCTTTAAACGTCGAAAGTGGATCCTGCGTGCACTCTGACAGACAGGACACTCTGATGTTATACCAGGAAACTTATTAGTGAGTGAATGATGGTGAAAGTGTTTCTTCTTTTTTGGGTCACCCTACCTCAGTGGGAGACGGCCGGTTTGTTGAAAAAAAAAGTTTTAATGCACCATGAGACCTGACAGTCCTTAAAGAGTGTTGTTGCCAGTTGTTTCTTCATGTGTTATCCATGAGTGAGTCACTCTTGTCCAATACGCAAGTGCAAGAGCGGAGTCTCTCAAACCCAACAATGGTGGAAAAAAGGATGGCCAAAATCCTAAACGTGACTGATGGAAAATATTTTGTGGTGGCCAAATATTAGCAGACCAACATTGTTGCCAGCGGTTAGTGGTGGTGAGAGCACTGAAAAATAGTCCGAGTAAGGAAGACCCCTGTGGGAAATCCATAGGTCCTGAAATGCTGTCCGAAAGGCTGAGTCGTTCATTGCCCTGAATATCGGCATGTCCAGGGACCCAACAAAACACTTCTTTGTGCTTAGTACAAACACGACGTAGCCAAAGCTGTATACAAGGAAGATGGGATGAGGGGAGTCAAATTTCTGGATAGCCTATAACACACTTTAGGAATCCGAAGCAATTGCGAATGACGACATAGAGCTCTTTATAGGAGAATGGTTTAGTGAATATAATGATAGTGGCGGAAATGTAATGAAAAAGTGGTGGCAATATAATTAGTAGGAAAAATAACAGGAACAATATGGGTAATATAGTAGGAGAGTGGAAGTAGTATTTACAAGAAATCTTAGTACGTATGTGTAATATATTATAAACTTATAGCAAGATAATAGATATCATTAGCATGAGTAACTTTACATTTGGAAATCACATTAATTTTATTGACTTATCCTAGGTTAAATCTATATAATGGACTTTTTGTGCTCATATGTGCTCTTAAGACCGTTGAACAAAATATTTACACAACGCCTGATTAAAAACTTGCAGTGAGGATGGCACGAGAGGAGGTGAGGCTGCAGATAGAGCTGGCCAGGAGGTCAGGTCACCCCAACCACATGGCAGCCACCAGGAGCAGGCTGAAGGTCAGTCCCTGCCCTAACAGTGTGCCTGAAGATTTGCAATATACTACTTAAACCATAACCGTGGGTGTACTCAGCCTCCCTGACAGCTTATAACTTTAGAAAACTTTAATATAATTTTACCCAAACAGGCGCTCTCTCAGCAAGTGATGGACTGCGAACTGGTGCTGTCATGGGATGAACGAATGCCAACCTTCTCGTCCGTGTTACGAGACTACCATGCCATGTTAGACCAGTGACAGGAAATGCAGCAGAAGCCTTACAAGAATAATGGTGCAGATCGTGTTGGTTTTGTCATGTAAAAACAGTGGTGGAGTAGGCTGTGTTGGTTTTGTCATGGAAGAACAGTGGTGGAGTAGGCTGTGTTAGTTTTGTCATGGAAGAACAGTGGTGGAGTAGACTATGTTGGTTTTGTCATGGAAGAACAGTGGTGGAGTAGACTGTGTTGGTTTTGTCATGGAAAAACAGTGGTGGAGTAGACTGTGTTGGTTTTGTCATGGAAAAACAGTGGTGGAATAGGCTGTGTTAGTTTTGTCATGGAACAGTGGTGGAGTAGGCTGTGTTAGTTTTGTCATGGAACAGTGGTGGAGTAGGCTGTGTTAGTTTTGTCATGGAAGAACAGTGGTGGAGTAGGCTGTGTGGGTTTTGTCATGGAAGAACAGTGGTGGAATAGGCTGTGTTAGTTTTGTCATGGAAGAACAGTGGTGGAGTAGGTTGTGTGGATTTTGTCCTGGAGGAACAATAAAGCAGGTTGTGTGGATTTTGTCCTGGAGGAACAATAAAGCAGGTTGTGTGGATTTTGTCCTGGAGGAACAATAAAGCAGGTTGTGTTGGTTTCGTCATGGCGGAACAGTGGTGGAGTAGGCTGTGTTGGTTTTGTCATGGCGGAACAGTGGTGGAGTAGGCTGTATTATTTTGTCATGGAGGAACAGTGGTGGAGTAGGCTGTACTCACCTAATTGTGGTTGCAGGGGTCGATTCACAGCTCCTGGCCCCTAGCCTCTTCACCTGTCATCACTAGGCCCACTCTCCCTGCTCCATGAGCCTTATCATACATCTTAAAGCTATGTATGGGTTTTGCCTCCACTACCTCACTTTCCAGACTGTTCCACTTCCTGACAACTATATGACTGAAGAAATACTTCCTAACATCCCAGTGATTCCCCTGAGTCTTCAACTTCCAATTGTGACCCCTTGTTGCTGTGTCCCATCTCAGAAACATCCTGTCCCTTTCAACCTTGTCAATTCCTCTCAGAATTTTATGTTCTTATCATGTCTTCCTTATCCTCCAGTGTCTTCAGGTCGATTTCTCTTATCCTCTCCTCATAGGACATGACCCCTAGCTCTGGGACTAGTCTTGTTGCAAACCTTTGCACTTTCTATAATTTTTTGACATGCTTGACCAGGTGCGGGTTCCAGACTGGTGCTGGATACTCCAGTATGGGCCTGACGTACACGTTGTACAGTCTTGAGCGATTCCTTAGCGAGGTGTCGGAATGCTATTCTTAGTTTGCCAGTCACCCATATGCTGCTGCAGCGCCTCAGGAGATGTGCTCGGTATTATACTCACCCCAAGATAATTTTCCTTGAGTGAGGTTTGCAGTCTTTGGCCCCCTTAGACTATACTCTGTCTGAGGTCTTCTTTGCCATTCCCCAATCTTCATGACTGTGTTGGTTTTGTCATGGACCAGTGGTGGTTGTGTAGTTAAGAAAAGTGGTGGAGCAGATTGTGTAATTGTCATGGAGAACAGTGGTGGATCAAGTGGTTTAGTTATCATGGAGAATGTTGTATAATTGTCATAGAGGATTGTTATTATAATCAAAACCAAGTGCTAAACCCACCATGGTTATATAGCACTGCTGTCATAGAGAAACATTATTATAATCATGACTAAGCACTAAACCTGTAAGTTATAAGAGGACCAGTGTGGTTAATTTCCATTAGGATATATGTTTTTTAGATCCTCCAAAGGTCAACTAAATTTTAGATTTCTGTTTATTTCTAAGTAGCAGAAGCAATGAGCATTGATATTTGTCCATATGTTTGCTCTGCCCAGGATCTGTCAGGGTCCTTTCAGCTGTGAGCCAAACTACCACTGATCTATGTATTGAAGGAACAAAATTGAATCATTATGGAGATAAATGGCATAAAATACTGACATGATGTAAAAATACACACATTATTATTATTATAATCAAAAGAAGCGCTAAACCACAAGGGTCATACAGCGCAGAAAAATACACACAGATGCAGTACGTATAATGCTATCCTTTATTAACTTCGTTTCACCCAGTGTTTGTGACTTGATAAAGGCCACTGTGGGCGAAACATAGTCAAAAAACTTGAATAAAGGATGGCATTATACTGCATTTGTGTTTTCCCATTGAATCATTATATTTATGAGAAGCACTAAATCTATGTTGGTCATTCAGCTCAAGGATTGGTGGAGGCTTGATGCTTTGTTCACTAACTGAGAGACTGAACTGGTTACTCTCGCAGCTGGCTTCTCCAAACCAGAATAGTAGAGGAGAAAGTCATCAATCTTTGGAATGGATTAAATTCTTAGCAGTTTGTTATATAGCACCTGAGTTGTTCAAAAAAGATCCAAGTACAGTACAAATGATTAAAATATTTATTAGTTTGCCTTATACATAATATAACCTAATATCTAGACACTTCTCAGTTTTACTTCATAGGTGGAGCACAAACCACTGAACAACTGAGGAAAAGTGACAGCAAAAACCATCCCCACCAACCTGAGTCAGGCTCTTGTGTAGTTTATCTACTTGCAAATCATAATGTGTATATTTCACTGTTTTGTATGTATATTTTCAACTAAATGTAACTAGAAATTTTTTTAGAGGTTAAAAAGTGATCTCAACTAAATTTAACAGCAGGGAGTCTTTTAGAAATGTACATTAAGAGTAATACACATTAGGTGCATTTGTAATTTTTATAGATAAAGTCTCTATTTTTCAGTATTGTTATATCACCTCATTTATTCACTAATTTATGAATTATTGTGCTATGAATATTTGTGCAAAGACTAAACTGTAGATTAACAGTAATCAGCAATTAACCCTAAAAAATACCGTTTACAGAACACACTACGAAAAAATTGGAATGTTCAGTGGCACTGTGTCCAAAGATACAAAACCTGGTCAAGATAATAATATCAAATTAATTGGTACACCTGAAAAGGTCATACAGCACTGCAGGAAGGGATGTGCTAAAGGGGGGAATATGAGGAGGTTAGATGAGTGAGGTGCTAAAGTATGAAAGGGTTAGTGGGGAATGTGGTCAAGATAAAAAGACCAAAGTCGAACTACTACATACTATATGGCTCTGAGGAAGACGAGATAAAAAATCAAAATCTCCAAACTCTAAAAGTTTATACTCTTGTTGGCCAACTGAAAAAAAAAATATATATAAAGTGATAAAATAATACAAAAGAATAGATAATGAATATTTTTCAGTATTAAAAATTCAGAACAAAAAGCCACAGCTGTAAATGGAAAATGGAGAAAAACAAGGCCTTTTCAAAAGGATAATACATACGTAGTTTTTTTTTTTTGCATTTATTCAGTGAAAGTAGTTATTTATTTAACACATACATGTACAGTGGACCCCCGAGTTACGAACACCCCGGAAATCTTACAATTATGTAAGTATAATATTGTAAGTGCTTTTGTAAGTGTATTTTTGGGGGTCTGAAATGGACTAACCTACTTGACATTATTTCTTAAGGGAGTAAATTCATTTGGTAATGGCACTTGAGCAGGCTTCTGGAATGAATTTTGTTCGTTACTCGAGGGTCCACTGTATTCGTATTCAACTTACGATATTTTCAATTTATGATGAATTCATCAGAAAAAAAACTATGACTAGAGGAGTAAAAATAATTCAGAATTTCATAAACAGACTGGTATATTTGGGCACATCTGTATCTGTCTACACAAAAAGATGCATATTAACAACCTGCAGTAATGTACGGTATAAATGACTAGCTATAATATATATTACTAGAAGTCAAAATTATAATTATTAAAAATCATGATACCTGTACTTAAGAATTTACTTTCTGTATAAATCTGATCATATTCAAAGGTCTGAAAACTTGCTTTGAACTACAGTAATTCAAGTTCACTGTAAATAATGAATGAGGGAAAAGTTTATTTTATGTTTCCAGTATGACCAAAACTTATACAGTATGTGAATGTCTTACATCCTCATATAAAAGCTTTTTAAATTAAACAAGTTATAGTATAAGAATAAGAGCTTAAATTTTAATCAGAAAGTTTTAAGTTTAAGAGAAAATATCTTTATAACATCATTTCTCAATATGAGAAGTGGTATCTCCTTAGCCATAGGAAAATTTTACATATAAAGACATTAACATTAGAGTATGTAATATCCTATCTAAAAGAATCTTAGTACTGAAGTTCAGTAGAACACATCACTCTACTATAGTTTTGTTTGATAGTCCACTGAAAATTTGGATCAATTAGGTCCAGAGTCATTCTAAACTTATGGTCTATCTGACCTAACTAACCATGAAAATCTAAGGAAAAATTCCACTATCTTAACAGTACAGCTACACAAAATGTGTTGTGTAAATATTATGCAGAAAATTCGGAGTGTGGAAATTAGGAGGAGGTGTGGAGTTACTAAAAATATTTGTCAGAGGGCTGAAGAGGGGTTGTTGAGGTGGTTTGATCATTTAGAGAGAATGGATCAAAGTAGAATGACTTGGAGAGCGTATAAATCTGTAGGGGAAGGAAGGCGGGGTAGGGGTCGTCCTAGAAAAGGTTGGAGGGAGGGGGTAAAGGAGGTTTTGTGGGCGAGGGGCTTGGACTTCCAGCAAGCATGTGTGAGCGTGTTAGATAGGAGTGAATGGAGACGAATGGTTTTTGGGACCTGACGAGCTGTTGGAGTGTGAGCAGGGTAATATTTTGTGAAGGGATTCAGGGAAACCAGTTAATTGATTTAGTTGGACTTGAGTCCTGGAAATGGGAAGTACAATGCCTGCACTTTAAAGGAGGGGTCTGGGATAGTGACAGTTGGGAGGGACTTATTCTCAGCTATCGTATCTGAGCGTCTCTACCTGGAGTCTACC
Organism: Cherax destructor; assembly: GCA_009830355.1. Taxonomy (NCBI): domain Eukaryota; kingdom Metazoa; phylum Arthropoda; class Malacostraca; order Decapoda; family Parastacidae; genus Cherax; species Cherax destructor. The sequence continues at coordinate 153,837 of WNWK01001488.1, read as the reverse complement.
TGGAGAGAATTCCAGGGGTCAACGCCCCCGCGGCCCGGTCCGTGACCAGGCCTCTTGTTGGACCAGAGCCTGATCAACCAGGCTGTTACTGCTGGCCGCACGCAGTCCAACGTACGAACCACAGCCCGGCTGATCAGGTACCGACTTGAGGTGCCTGTCCAGTGCCTGCTTGAAGACAGCCAGGGGCTTGTTGGTAATCCCCCTGATGTATGCTGGGAGGCAGTTGAACAATCTTGGGCCCCTCACACTTATTGTGTTGTCCCTCAACGTGCTAGTGGCACCCCTGCTCTTCATTGGGGGAATGTTACATCGCCTGCCGAGTCTTTTGCTTTCGTAGGGAGTGATTTTTGTGTGCAAGTTTGGTACTAAGCCCTCGAGAATTTTCCATGTGTATATAATAATGTATCTCTCCCGCCTGCGTTCTAGAGAGTACAGGTTTAGGAACTTCAAGCGTTCCCAGTAGTTGAGGTGGTTTATCGCACTTATGCGTGCCGTGAAGGTTCTCTGCACATTTTCAAGGTCAGCAATTTCACCCGCCTTGAAAGGTGCAGTTAGTGTGCAGCAATATTCCAGCCTAGATAGAACAAGCGATCTGTAAAGTGTCAACATGGGCTTGGCATCCCTGGTTTTGAAGGTTCTCATTATCCATCCTGTCATTTTTCGAGCAGATGCAATTGCTACATTGTTATGGTCCTTGAAGGTGAGATCCTCTGACATGAACACTCCCAGGTCTTTGACATTAGTTTTTCGCTCTATTGTGTGGTTGGAATTAGTTTTGTACTCCGATGAGATTTTAATTTCTTCACGTTTTCCGTATCTGAGTAATTGAAATTTCTCATCATTGAACTTCATATTGTTTTCTGCAGCCCATTTAAAGATTTGGTTTATGTCTGCTTGGAGTCTTGCAGTGTCTTGCAAAGACAGTGATTATGTATGAGTGAGGTGAAAGTGTTGAATGATGATGAAAGTATTTTCTTTTTGGGGATTTTCTTTCTTTTTGGGTCACCCTGCCTCGGTGGGAGACAACCGACTTGTTGAAAAAAAAAAAAAAACAGCACAGTGGTCCCTCGGTTTTCGTGCATCTCCAAACTCGAACATTTATGTAAGTGTATTTTCGTAAGTGATGTTGCAAGTGTATTTTTGGGGGTCTGAAATAGACTAACCTACGTGACATTATTTCTTAAGGAAGTAAATTCGTTCGGTAATGGCACTTGAGCAGCATTCTGGAACGAATTTTCGGCTAAAACCAAGGGACCACTGTATCTCCATTTATAAACAGCACTGTATGACCCTTGTGGGTTTAGTGCTTAGTTTTGATGATAATAATAATAATAATCTGTTTATAACACTGACTATTCCCATCTACATGCTATGGAATTGGTACTTATTTATTAACTAAGAGAGTTAGTTTTTCAACATAAAAGTTTAACATCCACCAACTTTCACTATACACTACTGTACTGATACTGGTTCTTGCAGCATATTATGTTTAATTTTACTTCTGTTACAGCACTGAAAACCGTAGCTTTAAGAAGTCTCTTAAAAGTTAAAAATATAAATTGTAAATTACCTAGTTTTGTGACTTTAACATTTAATGAATAAGAGTTTTAATCCTTTGACCAGTATCTTATATCTGTCTTTGTCTGTGATGGTGGTGTTTTTTAACACCTCCAAGCAGACAGTGGTTGCACTTTAGTCACTGTTGACTAATAACTGAATGAACAGATGCTCTAGACAACATTTGCTTTACTCTCTATTTTACACCACTTGCAGCGCTGTATGATATTTGTGGGTTTAGCGCTTCGTTATGATTATAATAATTTACACCACTTTAATTCATTATTAACCTGTTTTTTTAAAGGAAACTTCAGACAATGCTTTGGTCTGTACAGCTCCAAAACACTGTCTGGAGACAGGTAAATAATGAATTGTTCTAACCATTGTATTGTGACTTTTATTCTTCATATCACTGGAGCTTGCATACTGAGTCGAACTTTTCTAATCAGGGGCAGGTACAAGTCACTTCTCCCTTCAATACACTAGTACTATAACATCCTCACATATATCTGCATCAGCTTTTAAAAGATACATGATTATCAAAACACCTGAAGCTATGGGCGCATCACATAACCCTATATTTATAAGGGCTCTTAAGTCAAGGTATTTTCATATGCAACATGTAGGAGCTGTCCAGTCGAAGAACAAAAAAAAAAAAAAAAAAATACCTGTATGAAAACAGTATATTATGACTATACGAAATCTCTGCAACACAATTTAAATAAATGTATGTGTTGTGTGTCTGCTATATACAGTGTCTCACCAAATATAAACTACATTAAACATAACTGTATGAATGAACACACAGATGTATGTACCTAAATAATGTACCATATTCTTTTCCTTTAAAGCAGGAAGATGATTTTTGTGAATCCTCTAATACCAATTTTCAACTTATTTGTGAAATAATACACTTTTAATGGAACATCTTGAGAAAACTTACTACAGTATTTACTAAAATAAAAAAAATTATATATACGCACAAAGTAAAATCCTGCATACAATTTATACGCACGCAATGAATACAACTGGTTGCAATTACTGTAGTTTAAAAATTAGCAGGTGAAGAAATGTTAATACTTTTTAAAAATGTATACAGTGGTCCCTCGGTTTTCGGTCATCTCCAAACTCGCCCTTTTATGTAAATGTATTTTCGTAAGTGCTTTTGCAAGTGTATTTTTGGGGATCTGAAATAGACTAACCTACGTGACATTATTTCTTAAGGAAGTAAATTCGTTCGGTAATGGCACTTGAGCAGCATTCTGGAAAGAATTTTCGGCGAAAACCGAGGGTCCACTGTACTATAATCATTGATAAAAAAACAATCACTAGATACCATGTGTAACTTCTGCATAACTAAAGTTATTAAAATGGATTGTAAAATATCACTGTACTATCTCTTAAATACAGGACAGTTCATAGAGCATTCCATACAAATTCAAAGTACTGTATTATTCACTTTGTACATTTTTATGTTAACTTTCTGATATTAATTGCTCCTTTTCTCTATCCCCAGTCTACATATCATGCCTATGGCCATTCACTTAGACTTTTGGATACCTTAAGAAACATAGCTGCCACCTTTGTAGCAAGGTCTCTATGACAATGTCTGAAAACCAAATGATAAAATGGCAAAAACAGCACATTAGGATAATTTGTGATCCAGTACATATGTTAATTTTTGTTTTGGTGAAGAAAAATTTGGCAAACTTCTATGGCACATTCTTGTTTATGGAAATGGCAAGTTATAAGTCCATTATGTCTAAATTAATGAGTGAAATATATATATTGTTTGGTAGCTAATTCTGTGGTGCATATGAGGAAAATCTGGGATAAGTGGGTGTCAGATGAACTAATATGAATAAGACATAAGATAGCCTGCTCAGATACCAATAATGACTAGTAATTTAATTAAATTGGCAAGTAGAAAAAATTATTTTATAAGTATACAATAAATATTTTTAATGTCATGTCTAGCCTATTTAAAAAACTGACAGGTAAACTACACATATGTTTGCAATTATATATGTAATACAATTCATGTTCACAAAATATCTTAAAACTGTTTAGAAATTAGAGTAAAACTTAAGAGTATTTTGTACTTCCAGCCAATCAGAGCAGCCTTGGTCTGAAGGGTATTCACTTGAGTGGCAGGAGTGATTACTAACAGTAATATTTTATTTGGTCTTGGGGCGAACACTTTTCTCTTCGGTTCGCACAGACCAATCCAGACCATCATAAGGCAGAGGGGAAGATAACGTTGGGAACACCCATGTCAAATACCATCGCTCTCCTAGAGTCACCTGTAATATAGAATTCAAGTGTTTTAATCATGTTTTAATATTTTCCCTTATGTCCTTTAGAACTATAAAATATGGTTTCTGTATCTGCCTATAAGCACAATCAGAACACATTACTAGGAAGAAAATTAGTTGTGTTCATTTGTGACATGAAATTACTATTATTATTATATTCATGGGGAGGTAATCAGGCTTGATCCAAGGAAAAGAAGAGTAGGTCTAATTCCTTGGATCAAAAGCCCTTCATTGGCATCCAGGTAACCCCCCTTTCCTTGAATTTCAGCAACAACGAAATGACTTGCAAGGTACAATAAAAGAACCATCAAAGAACATTAGTCTTACCTTAATGTTATGCTCTCTTCCATAATTATAACTTTGTCCTTTAGGATTATTATTTTCACGAGTGGTTGTGTTTGTCACCAGCAGTCCTGTGTAATAGTATATAAGGACGGACATGAAGAGGAAGCCAATAACATTTATGGAGAACAGAAAGGCGTACAGAGTATCCAGTGATGGTTCCCACATTAGCCATACACCAGGCAACACCAGACGTACCAAAGCCCACAGGTTGAATCCACCTGTAAAATGGTTAATGGTAGTTATACAAAAACTGAATGTATGTATGTATGCATGCATCCACCTATATGTGGTTGTAGGGGTTGAGTCTTAGCTCCTGGCCCTGCCCTCTCACCATGCTGCTTGCCAGATTCATTCCTTCCTAGCCTCATGGACCTCATCGTACCTGTTCTTAAAGTTGTATAGAGCCTATTTCCACCACTTCTTCAATATCAAACCATTACCAATCACTTCTTGACATCCCTATGGCTCATCTGTGTCTTTAACTTCCAGTTTTGTTCCCCAACACATGGTTCTTGCCTCTCAAATAGCCTCTCCCTGTCTACCCTATCAATTTTTCTTGAGTATTTTGTATGCATGCATGCATGCAAGTGTGTGCATATGTATGTATGCATACATTTATGTATGAAAAAAAGGTGTATCTCTGGTGCTCCAATTTGTTTTTAACATCAATTTTTTTCTTAGAAATGATGTGTATGCAAAGGATAGTTATGCTTCACCCATGTTCACAACTGTTGATCAGCTATTGTAAAAATAAGAATGTTCAGCAGATTTTAAATAATTCAGCCCTCTTGGGTAAGAGGTGTGCTGGATCTGCAATAACAGCAGACTATTGGGGCATTTTTTATGGTCTCATTTTTGCTGTACATTCCTTTTTTTAGCATTATTCGTTTAATTGCTGGATTGAACAAGACCGACGAATAATGATCAATGCCAAATAACTGTCAGATGACCAGTGATCTATCATATCATTATGTTTTGTCATGAGCCTCCTGAGGGTCACAAGGTCCTATGGTTGGCCAGTATAGGTCACAGAAAAAAAAAGGCTGAAAACCCCTGGTGAGACCATGAGTAATTACTGCTCTGCAATCTTTACACAGTAGTTTTTCATCTCAAATGTTTTAAATTTTGAATGTTATGAAGAAATAACATTTTCTTTCAATTTCCACATACAGTGGACCCCCGGTTTACGTACTGCTCCAAACTCGAACAATTACGTAAGTGTATTTTTGTAAGTGTATTTTTGGGGGTCTAAAAGGACTAATATAATTTACATTATTCCTTATGGGAACAAATTCGTTTGGTAACGGCACTTGAACAGCCTTCTGGAACAAATTAATTACGTAAACCAGGGGTACACTGTACATGTATATACAGTGGACCCCCGAGTTTCGTAAAAACTTCACTCCTGAAGTCTGCTCAAGTGCCATTACCGAACGAATTTACTCCCTTAAGGAAAAATTTCACGTAGGTTAGTCTATTTCAGACCCCCAAAAATACACTTCCACAAGAACTTACAAAATTATACTTACATAATTGCACGATTTCCGGGGTATTCGTTAACCGAGGGTCCACTGTACAGTGGTCCCTCGGTTTTCGTGCATCTCCAAACTCGAACATTTATGTAAGTGTATTTTCGTAAGTGCTGTTGCAAGTGTATTTTTGGGGGTCTGAAATAGACTAACCTACGTGACATTATTTCTTAATGAAGTAAATTCGTTCGGTAATGGCACTTGAGCAGCATTCTGGAACGAATTTTCGGCGAAAACCGAGGGACCACTGTACAGTATCTTCTTTCCTTTCATATTTTCTTTAATAATCAAGAATTTCTAATTTCTGATGTGTATAACTTTTCAAAAATTAAAAACAATATACTATACTTCTTAAATGGCATACCAGGAAAATTTATTACTATTTTTTATATCAGTTAAAATCATTATATCATAATAAATGTTTTAACTCACCTACATATGGCCAGATGAAACAGGCATTGAGACAGGAGCAATACATTGTCGATACCCACATAAGTAAGAGGAACATGTAGAAATATCTGTGATTTCCAAGACCAACGCAACACCCGGCAAAAACACAATGATGCTCTTTTTTCAAAACACACACATTACAGGTGATGCAGTGGCGTGAGCGGGGAGGCGCTGTGCTCTCACAAATAGCGCACACATGCCATCCAGGAGGTACCTGTAAAATGTATATTTCATTAACTAAATTCACAAATACCCTCATGTAGAAGCTTATGACGATGTTTCTGTCCGACTTGGACTGAAACGTCGTCACAGGTTTCTCTCCCCTATGTGCTGGTTATGTATGTGTATTGCTCCAGTCAGTATTGTGTCTTTTTCTTCATTAACTAAATTCACTATACAGCCTGATGGGGAAACAAAACTTTTAATAGAAATCCCTGTGCAGGAAAATCATGAGCCATTGACTTACTGCTACACAAAATACAGGAAACCTCTAAATTCATTAAATTTTATGTCAAAATTATGATGTTTGAAATGAATAAAAGAGCTTCATTAACATTCACTGAGTTGCAGATATGATTTACAAACCTGTGATGGTAATAGCAGTCCTTGTGTAGATGTGTCCACAGCAATAATTGCCATAAAATTCCCAATAATGTTAATGACAAAATATGTTCCAAGAATAGTATGAAGAATATTGAGAATCCAGTTATATACTGTGGGAGCCACAACATAGATCTGGATAAAGAAAAAAACAAAAGGTTATTCTGTAATCTTTCTAATCTATATAGTATACATTTGTCTGTATATTCTATCCATTCTTTTACAGGATTTCATAAATGTACTTTAACTAAAGTAAAGTAAATCATAAGCCACTGCAAATCCTCACATTCTTTGTAGTAAATAAGGCCCTAGGGAGCATAACTAAAAATAATGTAGTCCACTTTCAGGCTTTTACCACTGAATGTTTGTGAAATCCTGGCCAGCCTTGTCAACTACTATGTCTACTACCAGGCTTTGTGAAATTCTGTCCAACCCTTTATAGCCTAAGAGTTAAAGAGACAAGTTACAAATTTTATAAAGGTTAATATCACATATAAAATACACAAGTGTAACTGAAATTATTACACTCCACAGGTGTTCACTATTGATGGCACTGGGAGGTTTTCTTCAGTTTTAAGAGAAAGGCACAATTTATGGTTTCACTGCACATGTAATATAATTTTTTTTTAAAGACATGCTGCACATTTTAATGGGAAGAACTGCAGTCAGTGTCTAGGTACTCTTAGGAGTTCAATGAGTGTGAAATGGTTATCTTCTTCATGAATTGTATGAGCTAGATAAGTACTATACATATACGTACCATATAGCTCGCCATACAGTAAGGCGCTCCATGCACATTTCTTAGAAATTCTCACATGCATTAGTCCAATATTCATTTTGTGAATAATATATGTAGTACAGTATAATACAGTATAGTGCTGTAGCACATAATTTAAGAATGAATGTTTAACGTTTCTGGCTCAAAAAATTCTCCTTTTTCAGGTTACACATTTTTTGTGCCCAAAAATTAAAAAAAAATTGCAGACTTGTGCTTCCCATATTAAATATTCTTTTCACTTTAACACTTCCCTTCATTATATTACATGTCTAATAATGAAAGACTACAATAATATCGGTCTCACTTTGGCAGTGTATTAAACTTGTGCTACTGGACAATAAATACTGCCATGTAGAGTTTTAAGAAAAAGTCTACCAGAGCAGAATCCTGGTATCCATGATCAATAGGCTCTCAACTTCAATATACATACATACTACAAAGCTTTACTGCACATACCTCAAACCAATACACAGCAGGAATAGCCAATGACATGAACACCATGGCACTCAGGTCCGTTAAAGTGCGAGGCATTAATCTTTTCCTGAATCTTATGTTATACATCTTGGCCACCTAAGTAAAGTGATAACAAAATATCAGATCAATATGGTTTTAAAACATTGTAAAATGTTGCTGTAGATAATGTAAGAAAAATGAATAATACAGAGATAAAGCCAGTAAAATCTATTAAATCACACCCAAAATTACACCAGTAGCAACCTTTTTTCTTTTTTTTGATCAAATAACTTGGTATACAGACAGTAAACCAACATCTGAACCTGTAGGCCCACAGGCAGTATATCCCAGCCTCACCTGTTTGTATCTAACAATGTTACTGAAGATATGATCTCTATGTTATCATAGAGAAGGAAAAATGAGTGAAGCAAAGGTTAAATTAAGATAATCACTGATAAAGAGATATTGTATACTGACACACAGGGTGCCTCCTAACATTATATTACCATCCTACTAAACACTTGTTACAATGTAATATCATCATATTGTAATTTGAACAATGTATTATCATCATATTGTAATTTGAACGATCTAATAAAACAAACTCACTCAATTTCTCTAATATTATGTTCATAGTCTATAAGCCATTAGATTAAGCTGCCCCTAATGCCATGGCATGTCAGTGGCTCTCCTTGCACTTCAATTTATGATTGTAATAACAAAACCTATGTAAACTAGCAATGAAATAAATAAATATTAAAATATTAAATACTATTATTAGTACAATAGCATATATTCAATTGTTTTTATTTAGTTTCTGTATACTGTAAATTTAAGATAACTTATAGTTTAGTATTAGCATATACATAATGTACAATAATGACATTTATACTACAGTGGGGATGTTGCAGTTCAGTGATTCACTTGCACTGTGATGTCTGCATTTCTTGAATAACTACTAGAAAATGAGAAACAAAGCAACCTACACTGGTGAGAAACACCCGATGTGTTAATAGAGGTATTATTATTTTAAGGTAAATAAAACATTTCAGTTCCATATTATGCTCAAGGAAGCTAGCAAGATTAGGTTTGGGTGAGTGACCCAAGTGGCAGTAGATTAGATAAGGATGTAATAAAATTTATCTGGTTACACCACAAAATTAAACTTCGTTGAGGTACATAGCAATTTACTTGAGGGCACTCATGGCTTGGTTGGTAGCATCCTCAGCTCATACACTGAGGGTTCGGGATCAATCCCTGGCACTGGTGAAATGTTAGGCATGTTTCCTTACACCTGCTGTCTCTGTTCACCTAGCATAACCAGCGTGTTGAATAATGATTATTATTATACAGTGGACCCTCGGTTAACGAATACCCCGGAAATCGTGCAATTATGTAAGTATAATTTTGTAAGTTCTTGTGGAAGTGTATTTTTGGGGGTCTGAAATAGACTAACCTACGTGAAATTTTTCCTTAAGGGAGTAAATTCGTTCGGTAATGGCACTTGAGCAGACTTCAGGAGTGAAGTTTTTACGAAACTCGGGGGTCCACTGTATTATTATTATTATTATTATTATTATTATATGATTATTATTAGTGTCTGGTACTGAAAGCTAACAATGAAGCTCAGTAATGTTATCTTACGAACTTACTGAGCGGTACAAATTTTCATGAATAAAAAACTCCTTTGCTATATAATAATGTGAGAATTATATGAGTGTGAAGTATATAGTATCTGCACATACAGTATATGCATACATTGTTTATATAAATTCTAAATCCATTTCCATTCAAATATTTACCTTTCTTCATAAAAGGTACAAAATATTTGCTGTTGTCTAAAATAAGATTCAGTACACAACACATTAAGTTTTTTCATTTCCCTTTGTAATACCTAATGTTATATTGTGTATACTATATATTAATACATGTATAGGTATGTGTTTCATAAATTCTGTATGCATATTTTAATTGTAATCTGAGACTGTCATTCTTCATTCATGTACATAGTAAGAATATCACAAGGACCCCAATGGAAATGTCACTGACTTTTTTGGGGTTATCCTAAGTAATTTACACATATGTTACTATTGTAACAAACTGCTTCCCAGCATACATAAGGGGGATTACCAATAGATCCCTGGCTGTTTTCAAGAAGAAGCTGGACAGGCACCTAAAGTCAGTACCTGACCATTTGGGCTGTGGTTCGTACGTCAGTTTGCATGCGGCCAGCAGCAACAGCCTGGTTGATCAGACCCTGATCCACCATGAGGCCTGGTCACAGACCGGGCTGTGTGGGCGTTGACCCCCGAAACCCCCTCCAGGTATACTCCAGGTATGTATGATAATTATATTTGTGTGTACTTGTGCCTAAATAAACTTACATATATCCTTATTATTAAAATCATAACTTAGTGCTAAACCCATAAGAATAAGTTAATCTCAGCATGATATGTTTGTACAAAGGAGTATAACAATTGGGTGTACATGCCAATTATTATTATTATAATCAAAAGAAGCGCTAAACCACAAGGGCCGTACATGCCAAAAGGCCCTTCATATGCAGAGCATTTCGGGCAAACATGGGGGTATTTATTATTATAATCAAAAGAAGCGCTAAACCAAGATGGGGGTATTTATATCCTTAAATATTCCACAACCGTCCCTTCAAGGGATGGGCAGAATAGTAACTGCTTGCGAAAAATAATATAATAAGTTTACTTAGGTTCAGGTACACACAAGTACAAACATCATATAGTGTAAATTACCTAGGATAACCCCCAAAAATAAATGACTTATTTCCACTAGTCCTTGAAAGATAAAGGTTATTTTATTGACATATATGTGTACACAATGCTGCTTCAAATTTCGACAATAGTTACATTATAATCAAGGGGAAGCACTAAATCCTTAGGGCTGGTTGCATTAAGCAAATAATTTTAGAGCAAAGATGGCAATAGAGCATAATTCCACTAAGAAATGGAAATAAGTCACATAAAGAGTATTTGCTGCCTGTTGATACCATTTTTTTTTTAATCAAGAGGGAAGCGTTAAACGCGTATGGGTCCTAGATTAATATAATCAAATAGAAGCGCTAAACCGTATGGGTCCTAGAGAGCCTGGGGAATGACAGGCGCTCAGGTTCAACTGGAGAGGCAGGATAAGTCCAGTTCCCTGAATCAAGAGCCTCTAACCAGCATCAAGGTGCCTCTATTGAGGGTAGACTCTGGTAGCTGTAGCAGCTAAAGAAGACTGGCAACGTGACAATGGTTATCTTGTGTTTGGCTACGGTTATCAGTTATCACTCAGTGTTGTTGTGTCAGCTCCATCAATACTCCAGCAGCCTCCTCATCAGTTATCACTGTGTTGTTGTGTCAGCTCCATCAATACTCCAGCAGCCTCCTCATCAGTTATCACTCAGTGTTGTTGTGTCAGCTCCAGCAGCCTCCTCATCAGTTATCACTCAGTGTTGTTGTGTCAGCTCCATCAATACTCCAGCAGCCTCCTCCCCCCTCAGTCCTCAGGGGCTGTAAGGGACATTACAGCTTAAGCCGTATTCTGGGACCCAGTCCATGGACCCATTATGTGAGTTTTTTCAGGTATACACAAATATAGTTACATAATAATAAAATAATAATAATATTATCTTTATTTACTACAAGTACATGTGCATGGTATACAGACCATAGCTGACATCAATGATATACTGCTATATAGAAAGCCCCTTGTTATGCTGAGCATTTCCCGCAAATTAGGTCAGTTTTGTTCCCAGGATGCGACCCACACCAGTTAACTAACACCCAGGTACCCATTTTACTGATGGGTGAACATAGACAACCAGTGTAAGGAAACACGTCCGATGTTTCCAACCATTCGCCAGGAATCGAACCTGGACCCTCGCTGTGTGAAGCGAGAGCTTTTGCCACCAGGCCACGGGGCACCGTATGGGGTGTATAATAAACATATTAAACTAAAACTAACTTAAGCCGTGTTCACACACAAAGAAAAGAGTAATTCAATATTCCTATACAAGAGATGTGGACCTTCCAGTCACTGGCACCAGCACAGGCAGACACTGACACCATACCTGGGCTACTGACCGGCATACCCAATGGACTTTTTTGAGGGTTATCCTATGTAATTTATACTATAAGATAAATTAAGATTTATTGGGATTTTAATCAGGAGGAATAGCCATCCAGGACAACCCAAGAAAGTCAGTGCGTCATCAAGGACTGTCTTATTTCCATTGTGGTCCTTCAATCTTGTCCCCCAGGATGCCACCCACACCAGTCCACTAACACCCAGGTACCTACTTACTGATATGTATGATAATCGTACCTTATGTGTACCTGTACCTAAATAAACTGACTAACCTACACCAGCACAGGCGAGCACTGACGCCATACCTGAGCTTGTGACCGGAACCCAAATATCAAGAACCCCAATGGAAATAAGTCATTGACTTTTTTTTTTTGGGGGATGGGGTTATCCTAAGTAATTTATACATATGCTGCTATGTATGATAATTTATGTAACTGTATTTATGTGTACCTATACATAAATAAACTTACCTACAGCTGTACATTATTAAAATCAAACCAAAGCACTAAAACCACAAGGGTCATACAGTGGGTACATTATTACAATATTACATTCGTTAAGAGGACTTGCCGACATTGCCCAGACACCGCTAAACCCGTAAGCTTCATGTAACACCTGAAAATAAAATTAAGTCTTGCCATTTATAGAAACTCTCAGGGCCACCAAAGTTGACGCTTTATTGAGCTCTACCTCCCGAGAGTCCAGTTAAAATATATTGCTCAAATATAGGTAGAAAACAAAGGAAATAGTTTCCCTGGGAAAAAGAAAGGGGCACATGAAATTCCCAGTTTAGATCAGGTGAACTCCAGGCCTAAACACGCACAAAACCAGGTCTCTTACAAATTGAACAAGCACTCCAGCACCACTAACATAGAGATCAGGTTCTTTGAGAAATATTAGAAAAATAATACGTATATTTCTGGATGTACACCACTTCAAGCCCAATCAACAGTTAGTATTGATTTTCCTGAACAATTACAGCAAATACAAACAAAAGTGTGCCAGTCCCATATCTATTGCTGACGTTAGGTTATTTAGGGTTTGGTAACATTAGGTTACATTTCTTCCATTTGAAGATTATTATTATAATCGTGGGGGAGTGCTAAACCCTCCATTTGAAGAACAAAATGTGTACCTAACAAAACTAACCTAATATTGGTTGGTTTAGTGATTTAGACTAAATCACCAAAGCAACTAAAATCCGAAACATCTACTTTTGTCATACATAATATCTGGTGCAAAATAGCACCCGAAGTTCAGGTATACGTGCTCACATTTCAACCAACTGGCCAATATCCTACTTTTCTCATCACTAACATTACAGTAATCTTACTCACATCCGGACAAAAATAACACTTTCAGGCTCCATAATGATGTTTCAATTAACAACTTTATTAATGCCAGCGAACACACAAGTTGGGAAAGTTAGCCGAGTTGCAACATTAATATACAGTACAGTGGACCCTCGGTTAACGAATACCCCAGAAATCGTGCAATTATGTAAGTATAATTTTGTAAGTTCTTGTGGAAGTGTATTTTTGGGGGTCTGAAATAGACTAACCTACGTGAAATTTTTCCTTAAGGGAGTAAATTCGTTCGGTAATGGCACTTGAGCAGACTTCAGGAGTGAAGTTTTTACGAAACTCGGGGGTCCACTGTATTTGTTCCAGCTCTGATATTTCTCCTGCCCTGAGTGGGGTCGTCATCACTGAGCAAAATTCCAAATGAAGGAACACAAGCGATTTAAACAGTGTTACCTTGTTTTGAATTATTATAATCAAATAGAAGCACTAAACCACAGGGGTCATACAGCGCTGCACCTTGTTTTGAAGGTTCTCAATACCCACCCCGTCATCCTCCTGGCTGTCGTGACCTTTGTCTCATGTTCTTTGAAAGAAAGGTCAGCTGACATAATTATTCCCAAGTCTTGCACGTGTCTGTTTCGTTCTGTTTGACGAGCCTCTTGAGTTTTGTATAGTGTTCCTTTTGAGTTCTTCATTCTTTCCATACCTAAACAGTGGAACTTATCACCAACGAACTCATGTTCTCCACTGCACACTGGGAAACACTGCTTATATCTATTTTCTTGTAATGTTTCATTGTCTTTTATCGAAGTGACTACCATGCTTATTTTAGTGTCATCTGCATTATTATTATTATAATCAAATAGAAGCGCTAAACCAGTGTCATCTGCAAATGATGTTATAAAACTGTGATGGGTATTTTTGTGTCTGTTATGAGGATAAGAAACAGCAGAGGTGCTAGGACACACTGATTTTGGGAACTGAGCTTTTTACCTCGCTGATGCTGGATTTTGCTCTATTTACTACTTGCTGTATAACCCTCATAGGTTTAGCGCTCCTTTTTATTATAAAAATAGAATATTTACTACTACTTTTTGTGTTTGCTTACTCAAATACCTTCACATGCTTCAGCGCTTGTTTGTGATCACCATCACTGGCTACCAAGGGCCCCAATGGAAATAAATCACTGACTTTTTTAGGTTATCTTAGGTAATCTACTCATGCTGCTAAGTAAATAACTTTATTCAGGTACAGGTACACATAAATAGTTACATAAATTATCATACATAGCAGCACGTGTGTAGATTACCTTGGATAACCCCAAAAGAGTTGAAGTACAGTAACTTATTTCCATTAAGGTCCCATATATAATTTATGTATGTAACTGTATTTATGAGTACTTGTACCTACATAAACTTACCTACTGCTGTGCTGACCATGTCTCTTCTGCCCTTCTCTTGTCATCGACGTTCCGCTGGTGGGTTAAGCTCTGGCACTGAAGACACCCCTCTCCCATGTCTCCACTTCCCTACTCTATACTTACCTCAAAGTATATCTGTCCCCCCGATGACACACGGCCCCCCTTTGACACAAACTTCCTCTGATGTTTTGGCAGCTCTCCTCACTACCCTTACCGACTGCCTCTGGTGTCCTCTTCACCCTTGCTAGTCCCTGATTTGGCATAGTATATCTTCAGCACATCCTACCCTGCAGCTCTGTATGTCCTATGTGGGTTTAGCGCTTGGCTTTTATTGTAAAAATTAATAATATTGGGTTACTAACCCTCCACGTTAATAATACGAACAAAATCATCCATTCATATGCGTAATTCACTGATAACATGTAATAGATGTTAATTTCTTCATGCAAAAATCATTTTGTAAAATAAATAAATTATAAAAAACTTATAGATGCAAAGGTAACTAACATTCTCCATCACCTAAGCAGACACCATTAAGAGGCTCGTGAGTATCCCTGTCTCCTAATATCCTGTTTATTTTTCCCTTATAATCTACCTTGTCCATAATTACTATTGTATGAACTACAGCCCAACTGGTCAGGTATTGATTTTAGATGCTTGTCCAGCTCCTTCTTGAAAACAGCCAGGGGTCTATTGGTAATCCCTCTTATGTATGCTGGGAGGCAGTTGAACAGTCTTGGGCCCCTGACACTTAATTGTTGTTTCTTAGAGTACTCGTGGCGCCCCTGCTTTTCACTGGGGGGATATTGCATCTCCTACCGAGTCTTTTGCTTCCATAGATAATAATTTTTGGGTGAAAATTTGAGACTAGTCCCTCTAGGATATTCCAAGTTTACATGATCATATATCCTTCTTGCCTGCATTCCAGGGAATACAAGTCAAGGAACTTCAGCTGTTCCCAGTAATTTGGGTGTTTTATCATACCAATGTGTGCCATGAAGGTTCTCTGTACATTCTCCAGGTCAGCAATTTCACCTGCCTTGAAAGGTACCGTTAGTGTACAGCAATATTCCAGACTAGAGAGAACAAGAGAATAATCATGGGCTTGGCATTGCTAGTTTTGAAGGTTCTCATTATCCATCCTATCATTTTTCTAGCAGATGTGGTAGATACTGTGTTGTGAGCTTTTAAAGTGAGATCCTCTGACATTATCACTCCCAGATCCTTCACATTAGTTTTTCGCTCTATTGTGTGGTTGGAATTTGTTTTATACTCCGATATAGTTTTAATTTCCTCAAGTTTTCCATCTCAAGAGTATAATTGAAATTTCTCTTCATTGAACTTTATGTTGTTTTCTGTGGCGCACTTTAAAGATTTGGTTGATATCCGCTTGGAGTCTTGCAGTGTCTTCGATGGATGACACTCATGCAAACTTGGGTGTCATCCCCAAAGGAAGACATGGTACTGAGGTTTACAACTCTGTCTATGTATTAATGTTGGTAGAATTACCGACAATATGTTAGGTAAAAGGACACAAGTGCAACTAATGTGACATTTTATTGTAGCAACGTTTTGCTCTCCATGAGCTTTATACCATCTATGTCAATGTATTTTGTAATGGCTTGATAAAGCTCCTGGAGAGCGAAACGTTGCCACAATAAAATGTTACATTAGTTGCACTTGTGTCCTTTTACCTCTGTCTATGTCAGATACTAATGAGGATGAGGAACAGGATGGGGGAGAGTACTGTGCTTTTTACCTAACATACTGTTGGAAATTCTACCTTTATTACTAAGACTGACCCTGTTTTATTGGGTGTGTCAGAAAGGCTTAGGAAGGAAAAACGTATGTTACATGATGGGTATACCCATGAGAATCATTGGAACGGTAAAATAATAATTATACATATTTAGTAAACAGTGAAACTAAAATGAAGAATTCACAAACATATCAGGCAGCATCACTACTTCCACACGATATTCTCATAATTTCCACTTCACATTATTTAAGGGTGTTTATAAGCCCTAGCTATTAAAATAGTGGTGACAATACTAGCTCGTGCAACACAAACACAACACTGTTCACTGTATCTCATCACCATGCACATAACACTGTTCACTGTATGTCACATCACACTCAAAACTGTTGACTGTATCTCACATCACTCCACAACACAGTAATTTACCCAGCATACCATTCCATCACAGTTTGGTACTTCAATAAACATTGCCCCATGAAAAAGTAAACTTAGACTTCTCATTCTGCTCTTGTAAGTTTTTTACCCTACAATCACAACAAACATTCTTCTGATTATTATTATTATTATTATTATTATTATGAAAAGACAAGTATCAGGCTCTTATGGGTCATACAGCATGACCCTCTCTCTGGTCTTGTACTATCTTCCACACATTCAAATAACCATATCTCTACTTCATCTCTGCTCACTCACCAAAATCTTCAGTCTTGACTCACATCAACGATAGGTCAACACAAATATCACTTTCGTGCTGCACTTCCCTAATCTCCACTCCAGCTGACGTGTTCTTAAACTGATATAATGATTCCATGCAAAATAATATAAAATTATTGTATTCAGTATTGCTCGCAAAAATAATTATACCATTCATCATACAAAATAAAATATGGCTAAAGATGCCTCGCCAAAAATAAAAATAAAACTTAATATTCCTCAAAGCTCATCACACTTGGAGAGCTTGTCTGGCAGGTGGTAGTTGAGACCTCGTATGGGAGGCAAAGGATTGAAGAGCCTGCCATAGAAGACCATGGAAGGGCTGTAGTGCTAGCTGGTCTGGTAACGCAGAGGACTGTAGTGCCAGCTGGTCAGTAGTCCAACTTGTAGCTCCGCGCATTGATAGATGGGCAATGAATAGTCGATATAAGAAGAAGAGGTACCTTTGTGCCCTAGTATTGAGGGAAGGACTCCTGACATCTTTCAGTATAGGGCCAGACTCCATGTCTTGTGGAGAGATCCTGACATCATCTGTGAAGCCACACTCCACGTCTTGTGGAGTGCTGGAGTGAAGACGATGACTACTGCATTTATAAATAGAAAAAATAGCAGCAGCATAGATAAAAATTATCTTTATTTCCCACCACCAAAAAAGTGATCCTTGAGACCATACCATGTCTTCTGGATCCAGGGATTTAAATGCGTACATTGGTAGGCGAACTTGAATATATTGGAGCACTGTAATAGCTTTTTCTACATAATCATCAGAGTTGTGAAAGAATTGATCAGAGGCATCACTACAAATGTTACAGGCCAAAGGTCAGAGCAGAATGACCATTCCAACATGCAAATTGATAAAAGGGATAGTTAATTACTGAACCCAAAGTATCAGACAAGCTCTCTATTAACCACATACTCTTGTCTCTGCATGATATTCACACCAGTTTTATCTTAAACATGGCATTTGAACTGCCTTCAGCCTCGATGCAATAATCAATATACAGTATACACACCCCTCAAGGGAAGTTCCTTGATGCTGGTGAGGGGCTCTTGATCTAGGGATTTGGATCTGTGCTCTAATTCACTGAAATAAGCCTGAATGCCTTCCATCCCCCCACCCCCCTGCAGGCGCTGTATAATCCCTACAGGTATAGCGCTCCCCCATGATAATAATACAGTATACACAATAGTAATTTTATGTAATTAGTATTTGCAAAAGAATTTTATTATAATTATTCATAAGAAATTTGTATGTTAATTAGTTCTCTTAGCAAATGGGCAATTTATTTTGCAAGTTCTTTTAAAGTCTTTTATTGGATCAAGATCAACAGTTTAAAAAAAGGTACATAACAAGAATGGACAAATTTAAATATTAAACAATTTTAAAATAAATCATTAACACAACCTAGATCAGAAGTAATCAACTGTATGCACTAAGATTTCTAATGGTATTTCCTTATATGAAAAATTTCATACTAGTCTACTCTTCTGCAAGAGAACTTTAATACAGTATAAGTTATAATATTAAGGATTTCAGTAAACTCCCGTTAATCTTGGGCATGCTAACACCATAACATTACTGCACCTTAAAACGTTTAAACTGAATTTTTAAGGCATATATTATTTAAGTGCGGCCTTCACACCATCAAGAATTAATAGCATTTTTTCTAAATTCGGTTACCAAATGAAAATTGCATGTACAATATGGTGGGCAGTCCTCAACTTGTTGAAAGTAGTGAAGCAACACAAATACATAGCTGGAATACTTAAGAAAGCTGAAGGACAAAATGCTATTTGTGACAAAATGTTATTTTATATTGATTTAGTTATTATTCTCACCAAGTATTTGTACAGAAAGCATTTGATAAGATTAAAAACTTGTTAACTATTAATTTTCTAATCTCTATTTTGTGTTAAACAAGCACAAAATTTGAAATACATCACTGTAGATTTTGAATGATATTAAGTCTGGGTTTTAGGTTAGCTGCTTATGATAATTTCACAAATGTCTTGACACAGTTAGTAAGGACTAGCGAGAGTTTACTGTACAGTAACTCTATTGTCATCAGCTATATAAAAGGATATGATGCATAAAATAAATGAGTATCAAATTTTATATTCCGAAACCTTACTAATGAGAAAACAAACTGACAATTTCTGCTTAATTATGTGCCAAAAATATTCTCTATGCCCTTTCGGCATAAGAGTAAAAAATCTGAAAAAATATTTTTTAAGCCCAAAACATGTAACTAAAATTTTGATAAACAGTATTAATTACATGTCAGCCAACAATACTTAAGTTGACACCCATAACATAATGTGTGTAGAAGATATCCTCACTATACAGTACCTAATCTGTTAAAATTTCATTGAAATCTCTTATCAGTCTCATACTAACTACTATATGAGAGACATTAAGTATCACACACAAGCATGCTGCAGGAGGACCCTGATTAATTCTGCAGACAGCTTTTCATACTCATCAGATTTTAGCAGTCTGAATCATAATCCATGTGTTCGAGGGATCCATATTCCTGAAAGGTAAGTGTCAACATTTAATATAATTCACTACTTTTATCAACATTTATGCATATCCACATCTAAAAAAACATCCACATCCATGTGCACAAAATACATGTGAAAAAATCCATGAACAGCCAACAAGGCTTAAAGAACTACCTGAATGGTAAACAAGAACACACTTAATAGATCACCTCCAGCTGAACTGGTTTACTAGTA
The DNA here is from genome assembly GCA_009830355.1 of Cherax destructor. Taxonomy (NCBI): domain Eukaryota; kingdom Metazoa; phylum Arthropoda; class Malacostraca; order Decapoda; family Parastacidae; genus Cherax; species Cherax destructor. The sequence continues at coordinate 133,770 of WNWK01001488.1, read as the reverse complement.
GCATGCATAACTAGCACAGGCAAGCCCCACTTTACAGCGTTTTGTTAATGCAGCGGGTTTCAATTATACCCATTCTTTATTTATTCAGACTTCCTACAATATATTCACCACTTACTATAAGCTAAGAACGAAAATATTTTAAGTAATGTGTGTACTGTATATTTATTTTTTTAGGCCTAGCTATATTGCTCACTTAATATATGATAGTGTAAACATTTTACCAGGCTTTTATATGCATTTGAGTAAAGAAAAAGAAAAGAAACTTGTGGTAGTAATAGTAGTAGTACTTGTGGTAGTAGTAGTAGTGGGATCCCTATGGAAATAAGTCACTCTGTCTGACTTTTTGGGTTATCCTAGGTTCTCTACACATATGCTGCTATGTATGATAATCTATGTAAATGTATTTGTGTATACCTGAATAAACTTACTTACATTTGCTTTTAATATTCTAGCTGTTTCTCTGCTCCCAAATAAGAGTGACCAAAAGAAGGAAACACATTCACCTTCACTCCTTCTCTAGTTGTCTACCCAGCAGTGTGCAGAAATCACAAGCAAATGACCCCTCCAAGTCACAAAATCACATCCCAGCCTTCAGAGTGCAGGCATTGTACTTACATAACCAGAAATTTATGCAGTAGCTCGTGATTCTGTAATGTTTCCTATAAAACTACCCTTTCATAAGTATCTTCAAATGCAATAATAAAGGTTTTAGCTAAATTGAGCACTTGCTGTAGGATGTAGCCACCGTATAATTTCCAACAAACCAAAATACTGCATACCTTGGCACAGGAGAAGTGTGTGCATCCCCAGGTCATCGTGAACATTGTTGTAAAAGCTTATCTTTTACTTAATTTCCTCCCTCCCTTGTTATTGTGCATTAACCAAGATTCCTAAAATGTTTGCTGATAACACTCTTAATGATTAGATGAGGCGACATTTATTTATTTATGCTTCTTGATTTATGATGGGGTTATGTTCCGATGAACCTTCATAAGTTGAAAATATCGTAAGTCGAATATGAATGATATAAATAAGTAAATAAATAACTACTGTCACTGAATAAGTAAATAAAAAGATAATTACCGTAACTAAATACCAGTATTGAAAAGTAAATAAATGAATACAAGTTTATCCTATGGAGGCTCAATCCTTTGCTTGTTTAGACTAAAACAAACACCGGATTTAACTGTACTCACCTAAATGTTAAGTAAGAATCTGTGACGCTCAAGAAAACAATGAGTGTTTAGTGGGTGCTCTATCATGGCAGAAAATGTGTAGTTAAGTGTTTCAACATTCAAACTGTAGTGAATTGAACAGATGAAAAAAAAATAATATGACATAATATGGTACAGTAAATAGAAATTATATTAATTTGTCGTGATTGTAAAAACAACAGTAAATTTTTTAAACCAACGCACTGTGTCCGTTGGGTCCAAACCAACTGATCAAATGAATTTTGTATTTTGAAAAGTCCACTAAATTAAGGGGTTTTCTCTTCCTAAAAACAAGAAGACAGGTTGCTAAATCAGCTGGAGATACTTACCTTAAAGATTTGGCACTGTGTAATAACAATTCTGGCAAGGGCTTTAATACGCTGGTAAGGTTTCGGAGACTTCAGTAATTCCTCGAGAAGATTAATACCTCCTTCCTCCTCAACTAAAGAGCAGTATTTGTCAGCTATAAGAAAAAAAATTATAGAATGAGAAGTTTCTCTAATAGCAAAATACTGTACACTTTTTTTTTTAATCACATCTGCCACTTCCCACCAAGGTACAGTGATAAAAAGAAGGAAACACACATTCACCATCATTCATTCAATAACTGTCTTGCCAGAAGTGCATGACATCACAATTCAAATACAGGTTCAAGCTCTAGGACAAATACAAAAGACTTTTGTATAACAAGCAACTCACGGTATACTCGTGTGAGATTTGCTAGTGCCCACGCTGCCCAATGTTGACACTGAGGCGTATGATATACCTCTAGGAGTCGGAGGATTGGTTCAAATGACCTGAAAATTGACATTAATTAAAAATAATGGCTATTAAGGGGTGAAATAAAGACAAGGAATTTGAGTGTGACAAAGGTGTGATAAATTTATGTTGTACCGGAAAGAAGAAAAAATGTGAAAATAAAAGATACAAACGGAAATCTCTTATCTAAAGGTGACGAGGAATTAAAAAAAAAATTCTTTTATTTAACACACTGGCTGTCTCCCACCGAGGCAGGGTGAACCAGAAAAAAGGAAGAAACACTCACCATCATTCAGGCATAATCACTGTCTTTACAGAGGTGCCCAGATATGACAGTTTAGATGTCACTCCAAACAGCAAATATCTCAAACCCCTTCTTTAAAGTGTAGGCATTGTTCTTCCCACCTCCAGAACTCAAGTCAAGCTAACCGGTTTTCCTGAATTCCTTCACAAAATATTACCCTGCTCACACTCCCAAAAACCATCGTCTCGTCAAGTCCCAAAAACCATTCGTCTCGTCAAGTCCCAAAAATCATTCGTCTCGTCAAGTCCCAAAAACCATTCGTCTCGTCAAGTCCCAAAAACCATTCGTCTCCATTCACTCCTATCTGACATGCTCACACATGCCTGCTGCATGTCCAAGCCCCTTGCACACAAAACCTCTTTTCCTCTCTCCCTCCATCCATACATAATTATTCATTTCTTTACATCCTAATATAGTATATCCCTGTCATTTGTCCATAAGAATTTATGGACAAACCAGAACTGCTGAGGAATATGATGGGTCTGTTGAGCAATTTAGCTGAAGTGAAAACTTCAGAACTCCTTACAACATTTGCTGTTTTCTTGGATTCAAACTCAGATGTCACTGGTTCTTCATTAGTAATTTATACAGGAGAAGGGGTTAAAGACAGTAAATATCCTGCATTATTGTTCTAACAAAAGATAAACAGGCAGAAATGGGTGTACAATTGTCAAGGACACTAAAAATTAGAATGTGATTTATGAAAAAAATTAAATTAACATATTGTAAAAAAAGTGGTCATAAAACAACGCCTTTCACTCTTATAAAGAGAACTGACCTATAATTGATATTACGTTTTGATGCTAAATCCCATCGCTCTATTGCTGCCACCATCCTTTCTAGCACTTCGTTTCTCGTCGGACGTTCAATGGTCCAAGCCTCACTTCCACCACTTGCAATGTGGGACAAAACTCCAGCAGCATTGTAACTCACCTGAGGGATATAAACAAAAAATAATTACCTATTACAGTATAATATTATAAAATTTAGGATAAATATGATTTTGCATAACTCATAATAAATCATAAAGACATCCTAGTTCCAGTGTGGAAAAATTTACCTCCCTTATGCTTTTAGAAACTTAATGTGTTCTCAAAAGTACGTCTAATTTTTCAGAAACACTGAACTTCAAAATATATAATCCATCAAATCATACAGTATGTCTTATCTGGCTTTTATTCACTCCTTTATTTCTTTAAACATTGGAAGGCAGTCAGAAGCAGTTTTTAAAGTTATTGAACCCCATCCAAGAATCCTGGAATGGTCTATATAAGTGTCAAGAGACCACCTGAACATGCCAATAGTTGCATGAATCCTGCTCTAGTGACAGCAAATTAGTTTTCAAAATTTGAAGCCGGTCTGATGAGAAGTTCTCAGACTATAAATGATATGTAGATGAAACTTTGGAGAAAGGAAAAGTATCAGGCAACCAAATAAAGGTACTCTTTGGGGATGCTTGCTTCCTTCAGCAGTTATGAAAACTTGACCAGATTACTGGTCTCTGGCTATACATCTCTCAAGAGGATCAATAACTGTAGGTCAAATAATCTTACCTCAATGCCATCAGAGTTTGAATCTAGGAGGTCAGCAAACGTTGTAAGGAGTTCTGAAGTCATAAGGCGTGATCTAAGGTTTTTCACTTCAGCTACATTGCCCAACAAACCCATCATATTCCTCAGCAATTCTGGTTTGTCCGGAAATTCCTATGAACAAATGACAGGGATATACTATATTAGGATGTAAAGAATGAACAATTATGTATGTATTAATGATTATGTTTAAATACATTATTATGCAGTTCCTTTGACTGAGAGCCCTTCACCAGCACCATGGCAACTAACTGTCCTGAATGGTTGAACTTACTATAAAAAAAATTGTTAAGGACACCATACTGGAGTGCCACATTTTCTCTTCTTTCAGCATGTTTTGCCAAAACAATCTTCACCAAAACTTGTGGCATTTCAGAAATTATTCTTTCTCTTAATTACCAGATATCTGCTACTAGGGAAAGACTACCTATGAAGATCTTGCATGTTTCCACATACCTGTGCAGTTGACTTATCTCTTCTTGCACATCTCCTTCAATCTTCAACTCCAGAATCACTTTCTTTACTTCACCTCTACTGTGCAGAATCCTTTCCTCCATGGGTGCCCCATGATTTGCTTCATTAATGCCCATTATTATCAGGGCTCTGTGCCAGTCTGCATTCTCTTTTCCCATTATATTAGCTGATCTAGTTTCCATAGTGTTGATTGTCATTTTATTGCTTGAATTTCAGGAATGGGGAGGGGGAGGTTAGCATTAGCTCTTGGCCCTGCCTCTTAACTTTCAAATAGCTAATGTGACATAGTGCTGGCCTGTGAATTGTTTAGCCCATATGAAGTATGCTTGTATGGTATCATTGTTCACTTTCCACTTTCACATCCACTCTTCTTTTCCCTTCATTTCATCTCAAACTTAACTCTCTCCATCTTTCCCTCTTCTCCCTTCCTCTACCACATCCACTCCTCCTTTACTCTATAATTGAAGAAATGTTTTCTGAAATCCCTGTAGCTTATTTGAGAGTGCAAGCTCCAATTATGCTCTCTCTTAATAGTGTTAAATTCCTGATAAAGCATACATTTGTTTACCCTGTCCATGCAAGAAAGTATTTTGCCATGAACATATCTAGTCTAATTTCGTGTCCTCACTAAACTGTGTGTGTGTGTATTCAGTAATGGTTAATGAAATAACAAAAGATATTTAAACAAGCAAACTACAAAAGATATTTAAACAAGCAAACTACAAAAGATATTTAAATGAGCAAACTAATAGTAGAAAACACTTGCCTTAAGACACTTTTGGAAATAGGTCATACCCTGGCCATCAAGAAAGCGTAAACAGTTGACAGGAGTTTCATCAGTGACATTCCACATGGCTGACCAAGCAATCTCCAGCATGTCGTCATGCATGTGCCGCTGTAACCTGTCGTTTATCAGCTTCAACATTGTCTGTTGATCAAGATACATTGTCAAGTTAATGACCACTTTTACTAATTTTCAGCTTTCATAATTTACGACCATTGATATCATAGGTGCAGTTCAAACCATATCTATAAGTTTTTCAAAGTAACAACAAATTTATTATAATAAAAGGGAAGTGGGTTTTTAATCTGGCACCGAGCCCACTTAAATGGCACCACTATGAGATGACCCATCATCACTGTGGGGATATTTGTCTGAAAATGTAGCAAGGTGAAAGTGTCATAATTAGTTAATGCAGATGAAAATAAATCTGCCATTTCTTTGTGAAAATATTAAATTTACCTCAACAGGCTCTTCACAAAATGCACTGTATGATTCATAAAATGTAATGAACTAATATCTTACCATAAGTTTATGACCCTTTAAAGACTGTATATAAACAATCAATTAGTTATTGCCTTTTGAGGGTCCAGACCCCCAATCTGAAAATTTCCCACAGGGTCCAAGAATTTAAAAAAAAATATTTATTATTTTTTCTTATGAAATGGTAGAATCTTTTTCTGAAGGCAATAAAACAAAAAGTACAAAATTTTTGCAAAAACTGACGAAATTACACACGTGAATTTTGCCGTGACAGCGATAATTACGCATTAGTGATTTTGCCCACTTTGAGTCCTATTTTCAGCCAATTACATTGTTCCATTAGACCAAATTCTTAGCTATTTTGCTAATGTGTTTCATTTTATCTACTGAGAACAAGAAATCACCCAATCAACTATTTCAACTACCCAATAAAGTGATCGGAAATTGGTAATTTGGCCAATTTCACACAAAGTTCAAGATATTCCAATTTTGCTGTTTTAATTAAAAAGCATGATCTCAGTTTTTTTTTCTCATTATGCACTGCGTGCTGCAGGATTTGTTTTATATGGTGCACACTTACCACATAGATGCATTCTCTCATATTTAGGCCCAAATTTACCGCTCACAGCTTATCTGAGTGAGCTGAGCTCATGACGTAGTACTACGGTTTGGACTCTGGCTTCAAAGCCATAGAACTACGAGGCAGACCCACAAAGGGTTAAGATAGACTTAAGTTTGCCTGAAATGCTCTGCATAACAATGGGCTTTTTGCATGCACACCTAAATGTCACCCATCTCTACAAACATTGTATCATGCTTAAATGAAGATTGTGATTATGATAATTATAAACAAATGCCTAACAAAACCCACCTCAATAGCACCAAGATCTCCAACCAGCTCTTTCTGCTCCCCATCCACCTGGCAGGCTAGAGAATTCAAGAGATAGATGGCAATGCGGCGCACAAAATCATCACCATCGCCTCTGCCTCTAATTAAACGTAGTAACAGCTGCACCAAGCGACGGTATTCAAACAGCTGAAAATAAAAAAATATTAACAGTTGCATTTTTTGGATTAAGCCAGTTCTTGGTTAAATAACTGAAAGAAGGTTATGATACTGTAGTTTAATTTTAAATCTGTGTAAAAGATCACTACACAAGTGTACAGTAAAACCTCAATTAGACAACACATATACTGGACAAAATCCATGGCGAGACAATATTCGGAAACATTGGACAAAGTTTGTTCAATAAAGAATTGTGTTACTGCTAAGGTAATTTCATTCTGAATTTAACAAAGTTCATTAATCCAGAATTGTTTGTTATCGACACAATCATGGAAGAAACAGTTTCATCATAAGAATGTAATGGATAATCAATTTTAAGGGCACTTCCTCTCCACTATTGGTCCATTAAATCTAGAGTTCACTGTAGTATTGAAAACAACATTACAAATAAAAACTAAATAATAACAATGATAAATACTTATCAAAACTAAACAAGACTGCCAATTAAAAAAGTAAAGTAGCACATGTATATGTTAAAAAATTTATTTAAATAAGATTTTTGAAAATAAAAAACTGTCCCTTTCATAGTTAAGGAAGAAAACGTTTATTTTAACCAAAAAGTCTCAACACATTCAGCATAACTGTTTCATAATAAAAACTGTCATTCCCTATCTGCACTCTTTATTACTTCTTTTTATGCTTTTTCATATTTTTTTTTTCAACGAACTGGCCGTATCCCACTGAGACAGGGTGATCTAAAAAGAAAAACGAAAGTGTTTCTCTTTCAATTTAGTAATTTATACAGGAGAAAGGGTTACTATCCCTTGCTCCCTCTTTCATAAATATAATTATATATTCAGAGAGCCTGGACTGGGGTCATTCACGTTGTGCTGATTTCCTGAATATTTGAGACTCCTTCAGAATTTGTTGAAAAAGTTATTGTATTATGGCACCTGTACATATGATGAAAATATGTAAAATTAAAAGATAGACCTACAGACACTACAATACACAATACACACAGTGATACCACGTGTGTAAACAATACACGCAAGTACTCTTACATACCCAAAGCAAGAATCCTAAAATGTAGAACAGTGGGTTAGGGAGCAGCTTCACTTACATGACCTCCCTCCCTGCATCTCCCTTTATTAGTGTGTCAGTGCAAGGAGCAGGACAATGGAGGGAGCTTGCCAAACCTGCCAGATTTCTTGATCCATCATTACCAAAACAATTAACAAACCACACAAACCTAATAAATATACACCTAAACTAAAGACAATGCATTTTATCCAAACAATAAGACAATTATAATTCCTCATAATAACTAAACAAAAATAAATTAAGAATCCAATTTCTTAGTTTATTTGTACCAAGATAGTATGAGCATAACATATGCACTCTAAAGACCAAATTTTATATTATGAACTAGCCCATAAAACAAATGGCACAAAGCTACAAGAAAATGGATACTATAAAAATTATACTTTTTTTTTTAATAATGTTAAGCGCTAAACTCATGTGGGTCATTCAGTGCAAGACAAGGTGGAGGCTTGATCCTCTGTCTGCTGAGTGCAAGACAAGACGATTCTCAGTTGTCACACATTTCCTGACTGATTTTTACCAAAACAATCCATCACCACCACCACCACAACTAGGTGTGCACTACTTGTCATGCTCTTTCCACAAAAGCTCCATAACATTTCCCAAGAAAGTACTGAAATTCTGCATTGTAGCATGCATTTGTATAATTACAGTGAATGATTTTTTAGTGGCAATGTACAAGAATTGATATATAATACAATACCGCAGATATAAAAGCAACAATTATGAGAAAAGACCAAAACAAAAGAATATATACACTGATTAGCATTAAAAATAGTGAACAGTACATTTTTTTTTAATTAACACGTCGGCCGTTTCCCACCGAGGCAGGGTTACCCACAAAGAAAGAAAAACCCAAAAAGAAAGAAAGAACTTTCATCATCATTTAACATTTTCACCATCACATACATAATCACTGTCTTTGCAGAAGCGCTCAGATACAACAGTTTAGATGTCCCTCCAAACTGCCAATATCCCAAACCCCTCCTTTAAAGTGCAGGCATTGTACTTCCCATTTCCAGGACTCAAGTCTGGCTAACTGGTTTCCCTGAATCCCTTCACAAAATATTACCTGCTCACACTCAAACAGCTCGTCAGGTCCCAAAAACAATTTGTCTCCATTCACTCCTATTTAACACACTCACTCACACTTGCTAGAAGTCTAAGCCCCTCGCCCACAAAACCTCCTTTTTTTTGGGGGATGACCCCTACCCCACCTTCCTTTCCCTACAAATTTATATGCTCTCCAAGTCATTCTATTTTGTTCCATTCTCTCTAAATGACCAAACCACCTCAACAGCCCCTTTTCTGCCCTCTGACTAATGCTTTTAGTAACTCAAAAGTTGACATCCAGTGTCTCATCCATGTCATGCAATAACATTTACAATGTTACCACTTAGTAATGCACTTACCACATCTTGAGGTATTCTGAACTGGCACAGTGTGAGGCAGCCATTGCGCATCATAGTTGAATCATCAAGGTGTGTCTCCATTGCATCTAGCAAAACTATTATCATCTTCTGTCTTGCTCTAACACTTAAGCTATTTTTATCTTCTCCCTTTGCAATGTAGAACAGCGATGCACTTTTTAAGTAGAAAAATACACAAAATTAAGTACGCAATCTACAACTGCTGAAAAGCATGAAATATTATAATATACACAACCAGTTTACAAGCATAACTCAGTAATACGGCAGGTTAGGGTCCAGACTGTTGTAGTAAAGTGAATATCACCCTAAAGCGAATCACAGCATTTTTTTTCACTAGCCAGTGCGAATAAAAGACTAAAAATATGTTTACACCATCATTTATTAAATGTACAATAGCACTAAGCTTAAAAAACAATTAAAAAGTAAAAATAAAAACAAATTAAAACTGACAAAAACCATCTTAAGAGGAAGAAGTGCCGAAAATAATAAATATGAATGAAAAGCACCGTATTAGCAAGCACCGTATTAGCTAGGTATGCGTGTACGTGTACAGGATTTAGAAAAATAATTTTAACAAATATACAGTATACAGTGGACCCCTGGTTAAAGGCCGTTCCAGTTAAAGGCCAACTCGGTTAGAGGCCGGTTTTTTGGCTCCCTGTTAGAGGCCGTATGGGATGCGTCCGTCCGCCGGCTGGGGCCACTTGTGCTTCAGTTTGCCTGTGTCTCTCGGTGCGTGAGGAAGCTTCTGCTCATTCATCCAAACATTTTGCTATAATCAGGTGTTGAGTGAAGAGTTAGCAGGCATGCAGAGTGTAGAGCATGCAGGAGTGTAGCAGGCATGCAGGAGTGTAGCAGGCATGCAGGGAGTGTGCAGGCATGCAGGAAGTGTAGCAGGCATGCAGGGAGTGTCACAGACAGGCATGCAGGGAGTGCAGCAGGAGGGAGTGTAGCAGGCATGCAGGGAGTGTAGCAGGCATGCAGGAGTGTAGCAGGCATGCAGGGAGTGTAGCAGGCATGCAGGGAGTGTAGCAGGCATGCAGGGAGTGTAGCAGGCATGCAGGGAGTGTAGCAGGCATGCAGGGAGTGTAGCAGGCATGCAGGGAGTGTAGCAGGCATGCAGGAGTGTAGCAGGCATGCAGGGAGTGTAGCAGGCATGCAGTTGTGGAGTGTAGCAGGCATGCAAGGAGTGTCAGCAGGCATGAGGAGTGTAGCAGGCATGCAGGAGTGAAGGCATGCAGGAGTGAGCAGGCATGCAGGAGTGTAGCAGGCATGCAGGGAGTGTAGCAGGCATGCAGGGAGTGTAGCAGGCATGCAGGGAGTGTAGCAGGCATGCAGGGAGTGTAGCAGGCATGCAGGGAGTGTAGCAGGCATGCAGGGAGTGTAGCAGGCATGCAGGGAGTGTAGCAGGCATGCAGGGAGTGTAGCAGGCATGCAGGGAGTGTAGCAGGCATGCAGGAGTGTAGCAGGCATGCAGGGAGTGTAGCAGGCATGCAGGAGTGTAGCAGGCATGCAGGGAGTGTGCAGGCATGCAGGGAGTGTGCAGGCATGCAGGGAGTGTAGCAGGCATGCAGAGTGTAGCAGGCATGCAGGGTGTAGCAGGCATGCAGGGAGTGTAGCAGGCATGCAGGGAGTGTGCAGCATCAGGAGTGGCAGGCATGCAGGGGGAGCTGGCATGCAGGGTAGCAGGCATGCAGGGAGTGTAGCAGGCATGCAGGGAGTGTAGCAGGCATGCAGGGAGTGTAGCAGGCATGCGGGGTGTAGCAGGCATGCAGGGAGTGTAGCAGGCATGCAGGAGTGTAGCAGGCATGCAGGGAGTGCGGCTCATAGCAGGCATGCAGGGAGTGTAGCAGGCATGCAGGGAGAGGTGAGTGGCAGGCATGCAGGGAGTGTAGCAGGCATGCAGGGAGTGTAGCAGGCATGCAGGGAGTGTAGCAGGCATGCAGGGAGTGTAGCAGGCATGCAGGGAGTGTGCAGCATGCAGGGAGTGAGCAGGCATGCAGGAGTGTAGCAGGCATGCGGAGTGTAGCAGGCATGCAGGAGTGTAGCAGGCATGCAGGGAGTAGCAGGCATGCGGAGGTGAGGCATGCAGGTGACCTCAAGCTGATCCTAGTGGCATTAAAAGACCAGAGAGAGAGCTTTGCTACCTGAAGTCCTTAAGGAGGGGAATTACCCTTCCAAACACTAACTCCTCCCTCTTTCCTCCTCCCTATCTTCCAGAAGCCAGCATTAGTCTTCAATAAAGGTATGTAATATTGATTTAATTGTTAATTTTTTTTTTTTGTGAATATTTTTGTCTGGAATGGATTAACTGTATTTACATTAATTCTTATGGGGAATATTATTTCGGTTAAAGGCCATTTCGGTTTAAGGCCCAGCTTCTGGAACGGATTACGGCCTTTAACCGAGGGTCCACTGTAGTAAACTTAAACAAAAAATAACACATCAAATCTGTAGTATATGAATTCTAAGCAATACACACCTCCCCGATATTTGAATATGTTTCTCCCTGCGATGTCTTAACATAGAGAGTAAAATTAAATTAAGGGCCCTCTGCTGATCATGACACGTCTCAAACCGGAAGATGTGAAAAAGTTCATTCAATGCCTTAACTAGTACTTCTGGTCTGTCAAGATATGCTGCCGTGGCTGCCAAGATCTGTTCCTCACTTGCATCACCAGTGATCTAGGAGATAAATTTGTTAAATGCATCTGGATGGAGATAATATGTGGCAATTCTGTTATAAACTGGATGTGAAATGCCATCAAGTGATGATAAGACATTAACTGCAGCTAAAAAAACATGGTACGGGGGTGGTTTAGAACCCATAGCAAGTGAGTCATATAACTCAAAGCCAGTGCGTATGGCCACTGGACCAGCTGGCTACAATAAGATTCATTCAACTTGGTATACACAGCACAGGGAGTGACAGCATGGGCCCCAGGCCCATGCTAATCTCCCTACAACATGGGCCTGGGGCCTATGCTAACCACCCTACAACATGGGCCTGGGGCCTATGCTAACCTCCCTACAACATGGGCCTGGGGCTATGCTAACCTCCTACAACATGGGCCTGGCCTGCTACCTCCACAACATGGGCCTGGGGCCTATGCTAACCTCCCTACAACATGGGCCTGGGGCCTATGCTAACCTCCCTATAACATGGGCCTGGGGCCTATGCTAACCTCCCTACAACATGGGCCTGGGGCCTATGCTAACCTCCCTACAACATGGGCCTGGGGCCTATGCTAACCTCCCTACAACATAAGCCTGGGGCCTATGCTAACCTCCATACAACATGGGCCTGGGGCCTATGCTAACCTCCCTACAACATAAGCCTGGGGCCTATGCTAACCTCCATACAACATGGGCCTGGGGCCTATGCTAACCTCCCTACAACATGGGCCTGGGGCCTATGCTAACCTCCCTATGCTGTATCAATATACAGTGGACCCCCGGTTTACGTAATTAATTCGTTCCAGAATGCTGTTCAAGTGCCGTTACCAAACGAATTTGTTCCCATAAGGAATAATGTAAACTAGATTAGTCCTTTTATACCCCCAGAAATAAACTTACAAAAGCACTTACAAAAATACACTTGCATAATTGTTCGAGTTTGGAGCAGTATGTAAACCAGGGGTCCACTGTAACTAGTTGGATGAATCTTATTGTAGCCAGCTGACCCAGTAGTTTATACACTGGCCTGGAGTTTTACGACTCACTTGCAATGAATTCTAACCCCACCCTCCCACCATGGTTTGTTTGCAATCGTGTTATTACGATTTCGTAAGTCAACTGCAGTTAAGTTCTTTACCAATATAGGTAGTACAATGTTTCACCAATGGGTAGAATATGAACTTGTAAAAGGCCATATTCACTATAAAACAATTCTGTTAAGTAAGAAGATGGCTGTTCTTAAACTTCTTTTAATTCATATTAAAATTTAGAATTGTTTAAAAAAATCTGCTAATAAACTTTAAAAGTCAGCTGAATTAAATCATAACAATATGATATTAGAGCCAAAGGTGGTATAAAAACAAATTTTCTTGATTAGTCAAATGAATTATGATCTTACTACTTTGGCAGGGATGTGATTTCTGTGGCATGCATCATGAAGTGTGTTATACAGTCCGAGAAACTCCAGTGGGTTTTGTATCCGACTTCTGAGTCCAGGGATATCACACAGGTCTGTCTCCATGTTTCCACTATCTTCACTCTTCTGAAAAAAAAGTTTTTTTTACATAAACAACATAGAAAGAAGATTTACATACAGTACACAATGGCAATACAGAATTTTCATTTTTTAATCACTATCAGCAGCTTGGTTACCCATGCAGTGTACTGGAAAACAAGCCAGAAGAAGAAAGCAAAGAAGATACTCTTGAATACTGATCAAAAAAAAAAAAACAGGACCATATAATTCATCAATTAGTAAAAAAAAAAAGACATTTTTGGGAACACACAATACATATGTGGTACAGTGGTACCCCGAGTTTCGTACAACTCTCATTATGTAAGTGTACTATTTATTGTAAATGCTTTGGTAAGTGTATTTTTGGGGTCTGAAATGGACTAATCTAATTTACATTATTCCCTATGGGAACAAATTCGTTCGGTAACGGCACTCGAACAACCTTCTGGAACGAATTATGGCCAAAACTCGGTTTACCACTGTACTATAATTAGTCAGAATGCATAAACACAGGCACATGTGCACACACACACACACATACATACATATAGTAGACTGTTGACTAACATGGTAGTCAACGTTCTTGAAAAAAGTGTGTAAATAAATAAAATAATTGTAAAATGAACTGAAGAACATATGGGAAAAATATTGGTAGTTATTATATGATACTTATATATAGTAATGAAAATTGCTCGTCACCCAATCTCACAACAGCAAAATGTAAAAATCTTTTAGTTTAAGAAAAAGGCTGTTTATGGAAACGAGTTTCTACAAAAGATTAACATCTTCCATTTTCAAATAACAAGAAGTTCAACATGTCTTTATTAATGAACACGCTTTAACACTCAGTAAAGTGGGAAAGAATGTTTGGCAAACTTGAACACATAAATATTACCTTCTCCAAGTCCCTGTATTCATCAAAAGTACCATCCCCACACAAATTTGTGCCAGAAATGTCAAGACTGATTAGATTGGGTAGACTTGACACCAGGTTGGCTAGGACAGTGTCTGGTGACTCGAACACACCATACTTCTGGTTGGCTTGAGAAATGTCCAGGAATCTAGAGTATATTATAAAAAAAAGATAAAAAAAAAAAAATGTTAAGTCATTTGCAAACACTGATAACTATAGCATTCCAGTTAAAATAAAGTTAGTTACAAATAAAACTGAACAAAGTATAGAAAACAAATCTCCCACATCATGGAAGGCATTCAAAGTACCCAATAACCCCAGCATCCTACCACAGCATATCCTAAGAGGAACTAGTTGTAGGAATTAGCCAAAAAGAATCTCTCTTCTTTCCCATGATTTTTGTATTTATTGCATGCATAAATACTATTTTTTTTAAATAATTTTACTCATAGTTTAAGATATTACAGCTTCCTCTTACTAACACACCACCTCACAGATTTGTTTAAAATATAATTTTAACTTTTAAAATATTGAACATACAATACAGTGGACCCTCGGTTTTTGTGCATCTCCAAACTCGAACATTTATGTAAATGTATTTTTGTAAGTGCTTTTGTAAGTGTACTTTTGGGGGTCTGAAACGACTAATCTAATTTACATTTGTTCTTATGGGAACAAATTCATTTGGTAATGGCACTCAAACAGAATTCTGGAAAGAATTTTCAACGAAAACCGAGGGTCCACTGTACTATAAATAGCATTGCTCACAAAAATATTTCCTCTACAATAACAATGGAAGCAAAAGCCCTGCTGAAGGGGACAGAAAAAAGGTACAGTAAACCCTCTATTTAATGGGACTAAATACAGGGGAGGGAGAATTGGGTGTCCATTAATGGCAGTTGTGGTGGATAAAGAAAAGATTGCTTTGCAGCAATTGTTATAATGATGAACAATTCTTTGACCATGGGAGTTTGTCCACTGTTTCCAAATCTACTGATCTAGCAGATTTTTTGTATTTCCAATGTCTGTTTAATGGAGGGTTTACCGTGGTGCTGTACACAGTACATACATTATTCTGTGCTAAGCTATTACCATCTAACACAAAACTAGAAACTAGGGTTTTAACAAAGTATATTGGTGTTGGTGAGTATCAGCCATTTTTATGGTATCGGTATTGGTGAAAAAGTTTCGGATACCAACTGATACTTTTAACATAATTTTATTATTTTAAAGGACTTGTGAAATATTAACACCAACCTATGATTGTGAGGTAACTCATTTTTATTTTCCTAATTACTTTCTGATTATGTCTTCATTAGATTACTAAATATGCAGATAGATACAGAAATTCTAAGTTTTCGTTTTTCAATTTGTGAACTACATGTAAGTACAATGGTACCTCAGCATACGAGCAGCTCCCAACTTGAACAATTATGTAAGTGTATTTTTGTAAGTGCTTTTGTAAGTGTATTTTTGGGTATCTGAAACAGATTAATCTAATTTACATTATTACTCATGGGAACAAATTCGTTCGGTATCGGCACTCGAACAGCCTTCTGGAATGAATTAAGCTCGTAACCCGAGGTACCACTGTACTAGTAATTAGTAATAATGCTGGCTTCTGAGATCAATATCAGCAAAAAATTTGGCATCATCCCATCCCTTCAAGAAACATAAAGATCTACATAGAATTTGCAGAAAATTCTTTGGATACTGGATATTTAAAAAACACTACAGTACTGGTTTCAATAGCTGGAACTTAAAAGAGCATATTATAATACAGCAAACCCTCAATTTAACTGACTAATATGGGGTAGCAGGTGACCGATAACAGCGACTGTGGTATAGCTATAGATACGAGATTAATTTGCCACGCTCGTAACAAAACGGTCAATTCTTTAACCAGTGCAGTTTGTCGGTTGATTCTGAATCAACTGACCCAGTGGATTTTGTTCCCTATTTCCAAAGCCCTGTAAACTGAGGGTTTTCTGTATATAGAAAATAGAGAGATAAAACTACTATTATCTATTAATCATTGGTTTACTTATCTGACAAAGAAAAATATTTTCAAAGAACAAAATAAAATATATACTGACTTTAATGTTTTCATCTCCGAGATGGCTGGAATTGCCTCTTGTATTCTTTGGACATTATGCAGGTTTATGGAGACTAGATACTTCATGGGAAGGATATAAGATGCATCGTTAAGAAACAAGCAGCCTGACAAGTCCAAATGAGTGAGTTTTGTAAGCGGCTTCAGGAGGAGAGAAAAGTATTCCTTTTCTTTAGGCAGATAAAGCTCTCGGACCACCAGCTTTTTCAAATTTGGTGTTCTCAAGATGTATCCCCTTTGTTTGATTTCGCTAACAGGACTGGAGTCTGAGCTGTCACTGGATTCAAGAGATGGTGAATACACAGAGTCTGGTAAAATATCTTTGGTTTTTCCAATCACTAAAGCTGTTAGACTGTCACCAACTCTATTAATGTTTTCTAATGTTCTTTCAGAGAGTTTAATACAGTTACTAATATCTAGCTCTACTAAATGATGAGAAAGTAAGAGATTCAGGCCACCATCCGACACTCCAGAATTTCTTAACGTTATACGTTTTAACCTCGTGTTAGTCAAGTCTTTGAAAATATTAATAAATCTATCATCCAGTGCCTCAGGATCCCTGTCTTGCCACAGACTTATCAACTTTTCACATATTTCTGTTGGGAGAGCAACACCTGGTCTGAGGCACCACAGACCTGTTTCTTGGTGTAATACACAGAAGGTTTCAGGGTGAGCAATAACATATTTCCCACATATGTCCAGAAGAGGCTCTGGAGAACTGTCCTCCCACGGACAGTAAATATATATAGTTCCCATAGTCATGTTCAACTCCACCTCCCGTCTATTATTTTCTCTGGTTACTGCATAATTTATGTTGTGGTTCTGCAAAAACAAATGAAAAAATCTATCGAATAATGTATGTGATAATAAATACAAGCAGTACGTATAAAAATAATGGCAGAAGACACTTCTTGAGAATCTGTTTACAAGTTATTAGCAAAACACAGGAATGACATTTTTTCAAATAAATCCAAAGGAAAAAAAATGAGCTAAGATAACTCTTAGTTTGTACAATAAGGTAAGAGTTCAATAAAAATCTTAAAAGAGTGTATTTTGGGTATTAATGAGGAGAAGTAGTAATACAGGAAAACCCAAGAAAGTCACTTGGTCTGGCTTATTTTCACTTGGGTCACCTGATCCCCTTTCCCAGGATGCAACTCACAACAGTCAACTAACATCCAGGTATCTAATAACTGGTTGGCAGAGGTAATAAGTGTAAGAAAACATGCTCAATATTTGCACTTGTGTCAGGGTTGAACCCGGGTCCTTCAGTTGTGACCCGAAGAGAATATCATTTGAGCCATGAACAAACCTCTTACATATGCATGAGGAAACATTTCTCAGTTGAACATACGGCAGGGAAGACACAGATATTATTTACATATATCTCTGAACAATCTGTTCAAGGGACAAACTGAAAAAAAGGGTAATTGATTAGCGCTGCTAATAGACCACAAGTGAAAAATACGAGAATATTAGTCAGATATATTACCATCAATATTCCTGGAGGTATGTCCCTCTGAATTACTCATACATACAGCTCATATATGATACTTACAGCCACCACGCACACACACACCCACCCCAGTGATGGAAAAACCTTCCCGTCTTCACTACAGAGTAACTTCCAGATTTTCAGGACCTGCCTTGTTTACAGTTGCGAGTTACATGAGCTGGAAGGCCATCTGTGAGGAGGATCAGACTCCCCTGGTGGATCCTTCGCCACCATCACCAGCAGAGTTAAGTGGCCAGGAATGCGCTTCCACGCCCACTAAGGAGGATCACCCTCCATGCCAAGCTACTTATACTTCTCTTTAGCTTGACATTCACAAAATCAAGTATTTCAGTATTGTGAAAGGCTATCACAATTCTCTTGTTGACTAGCAACGTCACTTCCACAAATATATTGCATAACCGATGCGCATGTTCCTGTGTATAGCAAGTATTTGCGTTGTTGCAGCTGCTTGTCTCATCCAAACACACATTAATTCTCTTGTTTACATGGTAAACTAAAATATGGCTACATACATTACACTTTTACACTAAAGTAATGACAGCCTCAAATTAGCTATACATTGCGTGGTCTACCTAATTTTTGCTAATGCAAAAAAAAAGCATCAAGCTGGGCAAACAAATAAAATGTTTTGCATGAGAACAATTAAATTTAGTAAAAATGAGAACACGTAGGCCTATTTAGGACCACAATGGAAATAAGTCACTGACTTTTTTTGGGGTTATCCTAGGTAATTAACACTATGTATGATAACTGTACTTACGTGTACTCGTACCTAAATAAACGGATGGATAACATTAGGACGTGTTTCCTTAAGACACCTGCTGTCCCTGTTCACCCATCAGTAAAATGGGTACCTGGGTGTTAGTCGACTGGTGTGGGTCGCATCCTGGGACAAAAATGACCTAATTTGCCCGAAATGCTCTGCATAACAAGGGGCTTTCTATATAGTAGTATGTCATTGATGTCAGCTATGGCCTGTATACCTTGTACATGTACTTGTAGTAAATAAAGATATTAGTGTGAGTATTTAGTTCAATACCTCCCTCATATCTCATCAGTACTGTATGACCCTTAATAATAATAATAATAATAATAATAATTTTTATTTGGACATGATACAAAGAATTACATTTGGTTATTGAGATTACATGAGGTGTACATGCCAAAAGCCCCTAGTATGCAGGGCATTTTGGGCAGACTTAAAATTAACTTAAAACTAGATTGTAAGAATTATTGTAGATAGTATACAATGAGTAAAGGTGAGTATTTAAGCTATGAAATTTGAACATAGTTTTGTACTTTTGTCTTCATTATAAAATTAATTAAATCAGATTAAACAAATTAAAGCAATAGTAATAATAAAATAATAGTTCCCTTGTGGGTTTAATGCTTAGATATGATTATAATAATAATCACAACTGAAGGATACGAGTTCTCCATTTATAAAATGGAAAGCTATTTTATATTTAACCAGTGTAGCAGATGCATTTCTTCCACCAGTGGACTTTATATAATTTGGGTAGGAAGTTCCTTTGTGCTATTTAATTCCCAATCTTGTGTTAACGTTCTGTAATAGGCTGGGCGCTGGTATATATTTGTCGAGGGCGACTTAATAAAGTGTAAAATAATCTACCTTTATTCTTATAATCAGCTCATTACAGACCGGGCCGCGGGGGCGTTGACCCCTGGAATTCTCTCCAGGTAAACTCCAGGTAAACTATAACTTAGCTAGGATAATGTTGGGTTACAGGTCCTAGACCCATTATATGCCTCTGTAATATTCTGATTACACATAGACCCACAAAAGGGATATAGGTAGCGAACTAGTGGCGCCCCTGCTTATCATTGATCCCATTTTTTGGGTATGACCTGGAAATAAATGGTATAAAATACCGACACAATGGAAAAATAAACACATAAGCAGTATAATGTGATCCTTTATTGACAACGTTTCGCCCACGCAGTGGCTTTATCGAGTCACAGACAGATCTACCTGGAAAATGAGCAACATGGAGATATATAGGGTACAGTCAGGTGGAGAATGCTGGGTCAGGTGGAGAAAGCTGCATGTGAGTCTTAAAAAGTAGTGTGATAGTTAAAAACATAGTGTGACTTAAAGGACCTGCAGTGTACCATTCTTGAGTTCTAGGTGGGATAGCGTTGAAGAAGTTTCTTGGCAATAGGTTCAGCTATGTTAACATAAGAACATAAGAACATAAGAAAGGAGGAACACTGCAGCAGGCCTGTTGGCCCATACTAGGCAGGTCCTTCACAATCCGTCCCACTAACAGAATATTTGCTCAACCCAATTTTCATGCTACCCAAGAAATAAGCTTTGACAATTCTACCCACTCATGCAGCGAGTCCCACTCAAATCCAACCCTCTCACTCATGAATTTATCCAACCTAAATTTGAAACTACCCAAGGTCCTAGCTTCAATAACCCTACTAGGCAGACTGTTCCACTCATCAACTACCCTATTTCCAAACCAATACTTTCCTATATCCTTTCTAAATCTAAACTTATCTAACTTGAATCCATTATTGCGGGTTCTCTCTTGGAGAGATATCCTCAAGACCTTATTTATATCCCCTTTGTTAATACCCATTTTCCACTTGTATACCTCGATCATGTCTCCCCTCATTCTACGTCTTACAAGTGAATGTAATTTTAGGTCTTCAATCTTTCTTCGTAAGGAAGATTTCTAATGCTATGTATTAATTTAGTCATTCTACGCTGAATGTTTTCTAACGAATTTATGTCCATTCTGTAATATGGAGACCAGAACTGAGCTGCGTAATCTAGGTGAGGCCTTACTAATGATGTATAAAGCTGTAATATAACCTCTGGACTTCTGTTGCTAACACTTCTTGATATAAATCCCAGTAATCTATTTGCCTTATTACGTACGCTTAGGCATTGCTGTCTTGGTTTAAGGTTGCTGCTTACCATCACCCCAAGCCCCTTCTCGCAATCTGTATGGCTAAGTTCTACGTTATTTAACTTATAAGTGCTTGGGTTATGGACACTCCCGGAGCTTCAGAACCTTGCATTTATCTACATTGAACTGCATCTGCCACTTTTCTGACCACGAATTAAGTTTGTCTAAATCTTCCTGAAGTTCTATGACATCTATGTTTGAATCAATTATCCTACCTATCTTCGTGTCGTCGGCGAATTTGCTCATATCACTAGTAATTCCCTCATCAAGGTCATTGATATATATTATAAATAACAATGGGCCTAAGACTGATCCCTGTGGAACACCACTTGATACAAGTCCCCATTCGGATTTAACCCCATTTATGCACACTCTCTGCTTCCTATTGGTGAGCCATGACTCGATCCATGACAGCACTTTTCCCCCAATGCCATGAGCTGCCACTTCTTTAACAGTCTCTGGTGCGGTACTCTATCAAAAGCCTTACTAAAGTCTAAATAAACAATATCGAATTCTTTATCGTGATCAACAGCCTCAAAAGCTTTACTGAAGAAGGTTAATAAATTAGATAGGCAGGAACGGCCCCCCGTGAATCCATGCTGGGTATCATTAATCAAATTATGGTTATCTAGATGGCTTCTAATAATATCAGCTATAATTGACTCAAGTAATTTGCCTACAATTGAGGTCAGGCTTATTGGGCGGTAGTTTGACGGTAGTGACTTGTCCCTGCTTTAAAAAAAGGAATTACATTAGCCATCTTCCACATATCCCGACACTACACCTGTTTGAAGAGATAAATTAAAAATGTTAGATATTGGTTCACAGAGTTCCATTTTGCATTCACTAGAACCCTTGCAAAAGCTCATCAGGACCCGGCGATTTATTTTGTTTCAGTCGGTCCAGCTGTTTCATAATCTTTCCCTAGGAGGATATTACATAATTTATCTTCTTTTTTGGGCCTCTGTAAAAATCAATAGACCCACAGGATTATACGCTTAGTGGCGCCTGCTTATCATTGATCCCTTTTGGGTATGACCTACTTGCACTGGGGAGTCCAGTGACAATGCCTCCGTCTGCTGCACGTCCTTCACCTGTCGCCGGTACATAAGCGCCAAGTTCCATGGCTGCTTCAGTTCCTTCAAGAGTACGGTATTCTTCACCAACTTCAAGACTGAAGGATTGATTGCCTCATCTTTTGTATATATTTCTTCACATTATTGTCTTGTATTATATTGATAAAGCCACTGGTTGGTTAAAGTCTACAAATAAAGATACATTGATGTTGCACATGTGTCTAATTCCTCATCTTGTCTGTATTGTATACCATTTATGTACATAAGCAGGGGGGTTGTTTAACGTTCGGCAGGACTCGAGTCCTGGCACGGGTCTTAATCTCATGATGACCCGTCTCTGGCTCCCGAAGGAGAATCGGTTCTTCAGTGTTACAGCATTTGTTGTCTCATAAGTGAGAACACTATCTGTAATCTTTGGGTTCCTGGCAGGAACACTGGTTCATATACATATGTATAAGTATATTCAATGATATACTCATACATATGCACTCGCACACATGCACAAGCATATACGCATACTCCCATCTATGCAAACATACATACGCACAAACACACACACAACTGTGGACATGCCGAGGCATGCGACCTTTTTTTTTATTATTAGCGATGGGGAGGATATGACATTATCACTGTGAACAGCTTGTCCAGGGCGTTGTCTCCATGGTACACCAAGGTAGCCGCAGTCCATTCTGGGTCCTCCTCAGGTGGGGATGTCAGTGCTAGTTGCCTGCGGAGTGTCTCAGTGATTTGGCACTCTAGGAGACAGTGTATCAGGATGCTCTGGACAACGTGCTGGCAGTGTTGGCACATCTCCTCCTCTGCCTTGTCCACCAGCATCCTGACTGTGGGAAAGCCCAAACCGAGCCGATGGATAGCTGTGCACCGGTTCTGCTGTATAACCCCTGTGGTTTAGCGCTTCTATTTGATTATAATAATAATGTGCACCGGTTCTGGCCCAGCTTCTCTTATACGGAGGGGGTTTGCATAAGTAGGGTAGGTAGGTATAATGTTTGTCAGGAAACAGGATAAGTGTTTCCTGACGCGGGTCTTGGTCATATGATCCACAGCTGGAGTTTTTGGTCATCTGACTGGGGCCTTCCGCTGGCTTACCGGTCCACCTCTTAAAAATCGTGATTATAATTATAACCAGGGTTTTTCCAGAATTTTCACGACTACGGTGATCTTCACCAACTCCAAGGCTGGGGGACTGATTACCTCATCTTTTGTATATAGTTCTACAGTCTTCCAATTTTGTTCTAGAATCTGTATTGATAAAACCACTGGATGGCGAAACGTCTACAATAAAGATACCCAGGTGTTGCACATGTGTCTAAATTTTCATAATTTTTCTATATAGTACATTGATGTCAGCTATGGTCTTTTTAAGTTGCATCATGCACTAGGTGGTGGTGTAGATTCGCCGGTAATCTCCCGGCCCGGGTCTTCTCCAGATGGTGACCCGGCCTTGGCTCCCTGTCGTGGGAGTGTCTAATGGGAGGAGGTACAAGTACCCCCTCATCGTCTGGAATCAATTGTGCCGAGGCCTAGCCACGTTCCCCGCCCTCACAGGGCTCGTAGGGAGAAGCTAGGCCTCTCTGGTCTGCCATCTTCCCCGCCCCAGGGAGGCTGATGGGACGGGCATGGTGGAGCCCCTCTCCCTATCTACTAGTAGAAATAAAGATAATTATTATTAATATTATTATTATTATTATTCTAGGTTATTTACTAATCCTCCGAATTAATAATCCGAATAAAATATTCTTCTACTTTATCTTAATCAAGATTATTTAGTCACGGTTCTTAAAGTTAGTTTGCTTGTGTAACCAAAGAAAATGTTAAATTTTATCAGTTGGGTAACTATCATAACTCAGACCTTGCCTTCTAAATTGCGATTCTTGATTGTATACATGGCTTAAAAATGCATATACTATGTCAAAACCGATGCTAGAAACACTCATTTTCTTTCCTATATTTTCAATGTCTTTCTTGTCTTCCGCCTGAATACAGAGATAGACAGTATAATAATCTATGTGACATGTCAAGATATCTTATTAATGAAAATAAGATACCAGATATACTAAGCAAATTCCCTAAATTACTTGTAACAGATAAGTGAACTGTAGATATAAATCCATATGTACAATTGTCAACCCTTTTGGGGCCTAGTTCCTAGGCCTTTTGTCTATGTAACATGTTGTTACATAGGTCTGGTGGCCTGGTGGCTAAAGCTCTCGCTTCACACGGCGAGGGCCTGGGTTCGATTCCCAGCCAGGGCAGAAACGTTGGGCGTGTTTCTTTACACCTGTTGTCTATGTTCCCCATCAGTAAAATGGGTACCTGGGTGTTAGTCGACTGGTGTGAGTCGCATCCTGGGACACTGACCTAATCTGCCCGAAATGCTCAGCATAACAAGGGACTTTCTATATAGTAATATGTCTGATGTCAGCTAGGCCTGTATACCATGTACATGTACTTGTAGTAAATAAAGATATTATTATTATTATTATATGATCTTGCGCTACCCTCCACAGGATGGATATGGGGTGCACAATAAACTAGCCACTTCGGTGGCAAAATCTAAAAAAAAAAAATCGCCTGGGTGGGATCTGTGCTATTGGGTTTGTCCCACTATGATTTGGGACTGCCCTCTTGGGCTATCAGCTCTCCCGCAGGCTTCAGTGCTCCTCTTTTTTCTTGTTCTACTATTACCTCTACTACTACTACTACTACTACTACACACCACAACTACTTTTACTACTACTACTACCACAATAATACTGTGAAATTAAGACACGTACAACATCTGGGTATCTTTATAGTAGACGTTTCGCCATCCAGTGGCTTTATCAATACAAAATTCTAGGACATAATTTGAAGACAGTAGAACTATATACAAAAGATGAGGTAATCAGTGCCTCAGCCTTGGAGTTGGTGTGTTCAGCACCGTTGGTGCTGAACACACCCTCCGCAACACAATTGTCATCAAAGATTTGTTAAGTTATACCATGAATTAAGGAAAGATCCTGGACTTCACCTTAGGAAAGCAGCCAGGGCAAATGCGATAGTAATTATGGACAAGGTAGATTATAGGGGGCAAAATAAACATGATATTAGGAGACAGGGAAACTGAGGCGCCTCTTTAACCTCTCAACCCGGGTAGAGGCAGCAAGGCGACACCGGTTAAGTAATTCCTCTCAGTCTCTGACCTGATTCCTAGTGACCTGATCTATTTTTAATGCTTCTCTTAAGTGATGGCCAGTTTAAAAAAACAAACAAAATGGAAGTTTGCGGAGAATTAAAAATTTAATATTTCCACGAAAAGACAACTGAGAAAAATACTGATTTTTTTTTTATGGCGTGTTGAAGTTTGACACTTACTCACGCGCACACTCACGCACGCACGTGCACACGCATGCACGCACGCGCACGCGAAACGTTTCAAAATATAGATACCTAACTGTTGCATATGTCTTACCTAACAACCCGTCGGTATTTTAATATTGGCTGTCAGGCACTGCAACACAATGGTACCTTGGTACACAGAAAACACCTGGACAACTTCTGCTAGGAGGGACATGACCTCTCAGTGACTATATTCTTGCTTCTACTAGCGGCCTACATCTCACCTCCTGACAGTATATAAGACTCCATACTGTCACTCCATTGTTTCAGACTATGGAACACCTAATAAACTGTGAGAAATTAAGTCAGCTTTGAGCATATGTTGCAGGAATGTGATTCTGCAGTGCTTTTTGTAATTCCCCAGACAATGTCTCTTATGTCTAAGACTATCGGAATTAATCTCATGCAATTTCACAATACATATATTGTGATTTTTATTCCGCTCCACAATATTGTGATTTTAATTCCGCTCTCTAAAATTGCCGCGTCAACCCCTATTCTTTCATTTCTTGCCTACTTCAATGGTCGCTGTTACTTATATAATATAATAATAATAATAATAATAATAATAATAATAATAATAATAATAATAATAATAATAATAATAATAATAATAATAATAATGATAATAATAATAATAATAATGTTTATTTCTACAAGTACATGGTACAACTTATACAGACCATAGCTGACATCAGTGACATACTATATAGAAAGCTCCGGGTTATGCAGAGCATTTCACACAACATAAGTTAATTTTGTCCCCAGGATGCAACCCATACCAGTCGGCTATCACCCAGGTTCCTACTTACTGCTAAGTGAACATAGACAGCAGGTGTCTTAAGGAAACACGCCCCAATGTTTCCACCCATACCGGGGATCGAACCTGGAGATATGACAACAGGTTAAATAAGTATTATAATTGTGTAATCTGGTTGTAGAAGACACCTGGATATCAAGGACACGCGAGGACCTGGTAATGTGATATCAGGAGGCAAGTGCTGGAGCTGCCTGCTTTTGATGCTGGTACGTGAGCCAGTTGACTCTCTCTCTCTCTCTCTCTCTCTCTCTCTCTCTCTCTCTCTCTCTCTCTCTCTCTCTCTCTCTTCTCTGTGTACAAGAATAGCTAGTAGATTAACCTCAGTATTATAATAATAACAATAATAATAATAATAATAATAATAATAATAATAATATTATTATATTATTATTATTATTATTATTATTATTATTATTATTATCAACAAGTACCAACCAGTATAAAAATGGCTATAACTATGACCATAATTTTTAAAGGGTGGAGGGGTAAGCCAGCGGAAGGCCTCGGTCAAATGACCAAACGCTCCAACGGCGGGTCATCATCTAAGACCCGCGTCAGGAAACACTTGTCCTGTTTCCTGACGAACCTGACCTAACCTTATTATCAACATCATCATCATTATTGATCGGGAAGCGCTAAATCCACAGGGGAGGGGGGGTCATACAGTGCCTGGGGAATGGAAGGTAATCAGTAATCGATCCATGGAAGAAAAATGTAGAGAGAGAAAGATAACTCCCATAGCTCGGTTGGTAGCGCACTCAGCTCACACACTGAGGTCCGTGGTTCGATCCCCGGTACGGGTGGAAACATTAGGACGTGTTTCCTTAAGACACCTGCTGTCCATGTTCACCTAGCAGTAAAATAGGTACCTGGGTGTTAGTCGACTGGTGTGGGTCGCATCCTGGGACAAAATTGACAGAAATGCTCTGCATAACCAGGGGTTTTATAGTAGTATGTCATTGATGTCAGCTATGGTCTGTATAAGTTGTATCATGTACTTGTAGAAATAAAGATTATTATTATTATTATTTCCTGAGGGACACAACACCTGCACACACATTGTGTTCTCTTTTGACTTTCAAATTATTACTCACTCGTTAAGTATGTGATAAGTTATACAATGGGTGGTGATCATCACATACCCAAACTGTGGGTGATAGTCATCACATATCCATACTGTGGGTGGTAGTCATCACATACCCATACTGTGGGTGGTAGTCATCACATACCCATACTGTGGGTAGTAGTCATCACATACCCATACTGTGGGTGGTAGTCATCACATATCCATACTGTAAGTGGTGGTCATCACATACCTATACTGTGGGTGGTGGTCATCACATATCCATACTGTGGGTGGTGGTCATCACATACCCATACTGTGGGTGGTAGTCATCACATACCCATACTGTGGGTGGTAGTCATCACATACCCATACTGTGGGTGGTGGTCATCACATACCCATACTGTGGGTGGTAGTCATCACATACCCATACTGTGGGTGGTAGTGCACATGTGTTCCTATCTACAGAGTGTTGGTATCAGCACATCAGTTGTCCCGCAGACCCCAATGGAAATAAGTCACTGTCTGACTTTTTGGGTTATCCCAGGTTCTCTACACAATGGGTATCTGGGTGTTAGTGGACTGGTGTGGGTCGCATCCTGGGACAAAGCTAGGCCTGTATACCATGTACAAGTACTTGTAGAAATAAAGATATTATTATTATCTCCAGACCTGATGCAACGGTGCTCCGGGAACTGCAGTGTCCAGCAAACTAGGGGAAATAACTAGGGTCATCACTCCCAGCTTCGCCGGACGTCGCACTGCCTGGAAGCTGGAGACACAGGTCAAGTTACATGCTGGGGGAGCCTTTCCTGGAAGGTGGAGGTTCCTGGGGCAGCGGTGGTCGCACGTGTGTTAAAGACCTCAAATTCGCTTCTCACTTTTAAGAGGAACCATCTTGTAATAATGCTGGTACAAATACCCACAATATGTTAGGTAAAAGAACACAAGTGCAACTAATGTGACATTTTATTGTGGCAACGTTTCGCTCTTCAGGAGCTTTGTCAAGCCGTTACGGCATGACAAAGCTCTTGAAGAGCGAAACGTTGCCATAGTAAACTGTCATATTAGTTGCACTTGTGTCCTGTTACTTAGGAACCATCTTGATGAAGCGACACAGTCTGCTAGATGACTAAGATTCACCGGCAGTTCTTGGGTAGGGTGGGTCATCATGCTAGATCTATCACTCATATAGCAAGCTTCTTCAGCTGATGGCTTTTGTTATGCTTAACAATATTCAGTTACATGTAAACTACACTTTGTATACTACACAAAGAAATATAATTTGTTTATTTGGTTTTTAATTAGAGGTGAATTAGATGCTGGAGGCAGTGGAAGACGTGGAGAGGTATTGTTGAGTCTCCTGAGATAGCGGTCAGTCCCTCAGTCTTTAAAGGTGTTGAATCCCTCAGTCTTTAAAGAAGGTGTTGAATCCCTCAGGTTTTATAGGTGTTGAATCCCTCAGGTTTTATAGGTGTTGAATCCCTCACTCTTTATAGGCAGTGTTAATTACAAGTCACCTTCGTAATTGACTGAAAAAACCTACTGAAGTGAAATGTTTCGACTACAAAGATATCCAGGCTTAATACTAAAGAACGTTAAGTCCGAAAGAACGTTAAGTCCAAAAGAACGTCATGTCCAAAAGAACGTTCAGTCCAAAAGAGCGTCAAGTCCAAAAATGTTGTGGTACCAGAGTACGTAATAGATTTTTCCTTCAACTGAAGGCATTATCCTTGTAAACAAGTTCACTACTCCTGTAACTTGAGTACATAACACTACTGAAACCCGGTTTTCAGACCCACTACGTGTCCCTGTAACCTTCTGACCACCACCCACGGAACGGGTGGGGCGTGAACCCATCACAGGTAACTCACAGGCCATGGGTACAACCCCACACCCCCAACTCGTTCCATAATCGTGTTATTTGCGATTTCACGAGTCATGTTAAGTATCCGACTAGCCTAGGTCAATGCCTTCCCCCATACGACTGGTCTATGACCTTGATCACTAATGACCTGTGCTGGTCATCTGCCTCTCACCCCCGGTGACCCTCGGACAGGTGTACAACTTCTGGGAACGCCGCGTCAAGGGCAGGTAATAGTGTTGGTAATGGGCCGTACCTCTCAACTCACATTCCCTGCCACCAGGTGTGCTTTAGCGATGGGCGTTGAAACGCATGTCGCCAGGCGTTCAACGCGCGTTGTCAGCCACTAGCAACGCCGTTAGCTGCTGCTCATAATAACGTAGCTACAACCCTTCGCAAAAATCCTTATTAACTCACAATCAACCAATACAACTTACAATCAACCATCCACCACCTCAACTCTCAACCAACCGTCTCCAGCACCCAGATAATACACGATAGACTTTAATCTACAGAGAAGTAGACAGTTCTCAATAGATAGCCTCAGTGTGGACTTTCCTCTCTTATCTGTATACAAATAACCCACACATGGGATAGAGAGGCTTATGACAACGTTTCGGTCCTTGTTGGACCAGTCATAAGTCACACTGTGACTTGTGAATGGTCCAAGTAGGACCGAAACGTTGTGGTAAGTTTCTGTCTCCTACGTATGTGCGAGTTATTAGTGTATTGTTCCAGTCATCGTATTGTGACTTTTTTGTTCTTCTCATATATGTGCGACCCATGTACTCCCATGTACTCCCATGCACTCTTATGTATTTCCATGTACTCAAATGCACTCCCATGTGCTCTATGTACTCCCATGCACTATATGTACTCCCATGTACGTTCATGTACTCCCATGCACTCCCATGTACTTACCTGTGTACGATTGCAAGGGTCAGGTCTCAGCTCCAGGCCAAGCCTCTCGTGATAATATACTGTGTATTCATGGGAGCCCTGATGGATCATGGGAGCCCTGATGGATCATGGTAACCCTGATGGATCATGGGAGCCCTGATGGATCATGGTAACCCTGATGGATCATGGGAGCCCTGATGGATCATGGGAGCCCTGATGGATCATGGGAGCCCTGATGGATCATGGGAGCCCTGATGAATCATGGGAGCCCTGATGGATCATGGGAGCCCTGATGGATCATGGGAGCCCTGATGGATCATGGGAGCCCTGATGGATCATGGGAGCCCTGATGGATCATGGGAACCCTGATGGATCATGGGAGCCCTGATGGATCATGGGAGCCCTGATGGATCATGGGAGCCCTGATGGATCATGGGAGCCCTGATGGATCATGGGAACCCTGATGGATCATGGGAGCCCTGATGGATCAAGGGAGCCCTGATGGATCATGGTAACCCTGATGGATCATGGTAACCATGATGGATCATGGGAGCCCTGATGGATCATGGTAACCCTGATGGATCAAGGGAGCCCTGATGGATCATGGGAGCCCTGATGGATCATGGTAACCCTGATGGATCAAGGGAGCCCTGATGGATCATGGTAACCCTGATGGATCAAGGGAGCCCTGATGGATCATGGTAACCCTGATGGATCAAGGGAGCCCTGATGGATCATGGGAGCCCTGATGGATCATGGGAACCCTGATGGATCATGGTAACCCTGATGGATCATGGTAGCCCTGATGGATCATGGTAACCCTGATGGATCAAGGGAGCCCTGATGGATCATGGGAACCCTGATGGATCATGGGAGCCCTGATGGATCAAGGGAGCCCTGATGGATCATGGTAACCCTGATGGATCAAGGGAGCCCTGATGGATCATGGTAACCCTGATGGATCATGGTAACCCTGATGGATCATGGGAGCCCTGATGGATCATGGTAACCCTGATGGATCAAGGGAGCCCTGATGGATCATGGTAACCCTGATGGATCAAGGTAGCCCTGATGGATCATGGTAACCCTGATGGATCAAGGGAGCCCTGATGGATCATGGTAACCCTGATGGATCATGGTAACCCTGATGGATCAAGGGAGCCCTGATGGATCATGGTAACCCTGATGGATCAAGGGAGCCCTGATGGATCATGGTAACCCTGATGGATCAAGGGAGCCCTGATGGATCATGGTAACCCTGATGGATCAAGGGAGCCCTGATGGATCATGGTAACCCTGATGGATCAAGGGAGCCCTGATGGATCATGGTAACCCTGATGGATCAAGGGAGCCCTGATGGATCATGGTAACCCTGATGGATCAAGGGAGCCCTGATGGATCATGGTAACCCTGATGGATCAAGGGAGCCCTGATGGATCATGGTAACCCTGATGGATCAAGGGAGCCCTGATGGATCATGGTAACCCTGATGGATCAAGGGAGCCCTGATTGGTTAAGTAAGAACTCTTGGTAACAAATGCATCTTATTTGAAAGTAATTTATGATTATTATTATTATTATTATTATTATTATTATTATTATGATTCTTATTATTATTATTATTATTAAAACGAACCTACGAGGCTTACCATTTGGTCTCACTTTACCACTATCAACGTTTTTCCATTACTATTATTGCCTTGCGTGTCAAGTAAAAGTCAAGGCAGGTCTCTCCTGACCTTCAAATCAGGGAAGCACTTTTTCTCAACAGGATGCAGAATGTGCGAGGGTCACATTCTCTACCCAGAAGGACAACAGAGGCGCTTCCCTGGAACAACAGCAGTAGAAGAGATTACGCCTTTCCAAACTACCATCTAATATGTTTATATTAGATCACTCAGGTATTGTTTTTGAGGTTTGATGTGATGTATTTAGGTTGATGAGTCGCAGAGAGTTTGTCTCCTAAACTATGAATATTGATGAATGACATATATGTGCTGTTAAAAGTACGCAGAGTGATGCTTATATGTCTTATAAAGATACCCAAGTGTTGTTCATGTCTGTATCGTATGATATCATCAGTGTGATGAACACTGAACACCTGCTAGCGTAGCTGGTGGTACCACCCGTTGTGGAACACAAACACGACTACGACGTCTACAATGTGATACTTGTAGTCGTAGTACTCATAGTGGTGATACCTGTAATGGTGATACCTGTAATGGTGATACCCACACCAATAATCTAACTTTGATAACGACAAGTTACCAAGTCACCCACACCAATAACTTTGATAACGACACGTTACCAAGTCACCCACACAAATAACTTTGATAACGACACGTTACTAAGTCACCCACACCAATAACTTTGATAACGACACGTTACCAAGTCACCCACACCAATAACTTTGATAACGACACGTTACCAAGTCACCCACACCAATAACTTTGATAACGACACGTTACCAAGTCACCCACACCAATAACTTTGATAACGACACGTTACCAAGTCACCCACACCAATAACTTTGATAACGACACGTTACCAAGTCACCCACACCAATAACTCTACCTCTGGATATAGTAAATATCTCACCAGCAGTTAATTCCCTGAGAAAAATGAACGCTGGAGCTGGTTCGTGGCCTCATTATCCACCGATTGAAAATGTTGGCTGGCGTCCACGTAATGGGTTTGTGATGCAAAATAAAGCTATCAGAGCAATTAAAGTGTTGTTTGAGTGTATTGACCATCGCTGTTGTCTCACCCATTGTTGTTCCTCTTGTTATGATCTATTCGTAATAGCCCATTTGACTTCTGCGGGGGTTGAGTCCTTGCCCCCGCCTCTCAACTTTCCTCCGGGTGACGTTAAGAAGTCACGTCACAACGATTTTTTTTGGACTGTTTTGGACTGTGGAGTCCGCATTTTCACTGTGTGGTAGGTCAGTTCAGTCCATTTGTTTACCATTCTCTCTCTCTCTATCTCTCTCTCGCTCTCTCTCTCTCTCTCTTCTCTTCTTCTTCTTCTCTCTTCTCTCTTCTTCTTCTCTCTCTCTCTCTCTCTCTCTCATCCAGGATTTCTTATTCTCGTTCCATCCCTGGTGACATCCCTGGTGACATCCCTGGTGACATCCCTGGTGACATCCCTGGTGACATCCCTGGTGACATCCCTGGTGACATCCCTGGTGACATCCCTGGTGACATCCCTGGTGACATCCCTGGTGACATCCCTGGTGACATCCCTGGTGAAGATCGTCCCTTGGTCTATCTCATAGTAGGCAACACTCTCGATTCACACACTGAGTGTCCATGGTTCGATCCCCGGTCGGGTGGAACTATTAGACGTGTTTCCTCACACCTGCTGCCCCTGTTCACCTAGCAGTAAGTAGGTACCTGGGCGTCAGTGGACTGGTGTGGGTGGCATCCTGGGGGACAAGATTGAAGGACCACAGTGGAAATAAGACAGGCAGTCCCTTGATGACGCACTGACATTCTTGGGTTATCCTGGGTGGAATACCCTCCGGGATTAAAAATCCCAACAAAATCTTATCATATCGTCGTATCTCCCCTCGATCATTCTTCCTTCGGGA
Source organism: Cherax destructor (assembly GCA_009830355.1). NCBI lineage: Eukaryota > Metazoa > Arthropoda > Malacostraca > Decapoda > Parastacidae > Cherax > Cherax destructor. The sequence goes on along the minus strand of WNWK01001488.1, from coordinate 100,235 downwards.
AGACAAGAAGAAGTTGCCTCACGCAATGTTCGGTTAGACCGCCTGGCCCTCGATTAATTTGGATATGAAAAAATATGGAGAACTGCTCGTTTAGCAATAGAGTTGCAGATGTGTGAACATAACGCTTATATGTGGCCTCGGTGAACATGGGCCAACAAGGCTACTGCAGTGAGTCTTGCTACTTACATGTGGCCTCGGTGATCATGGACCAACAAGGCTACTGCAGTGAGTCTTGCTACTTATGTGGCCTCGGTGATCATGGGCCAACAAGGCTACTGTAGTGAGTCTTGCTACTTACATGTGGCCTCGGTGATCATGGACCAACAAGGCTACTGTAGTGAGTCTTGCTACTTATGCACTAAACGAGACTTCGTGTGTAAAAGACTGAAAAGTTATATTTTTGTTTTGTTGAATGTGCCAGTAAGCCCATTGTTGTAACTATAGTCCTTCCCTAGGGCGACCCGTAAAGAGAGAGAGAGAGAGAGAGAGAGAGAGAGAGAGAGAGAGAGAGAGAGAGAGAGAGAGAGAGAGAGAGAGAGAGAGAGAGAGAGAGAGAGAGAGAGCGCTGCACATCAACACTGTTATAGAAGAGGAAGTCAGCTGTAGTGCTCAAGGAGGTAGCGTTGTAGACGAGACTTCAATAATGGTTAAGTCACGTAGTATGACCTGTCTTGTGTCAGACGTCAACACCACCTATTATTAACTGCTGCTGCTGGTGGTGCTGGTGGTGGTAAGGTTGGTATTGCTAGTGGTGGTGGTGCTAGTGATGTTATTGTGTGTGTGTGTACTCACCTATTTGAACTCACCTAGTTGTGATTGCAGGGGTCGAATCATAGCTCCTGGCCCCGCTTCGTTGGTCGCTACTAGGTCCACTCTCTCCCTACTCCATGAGCTTAATAGAACCTCTTCTTAAAGCTATGTGTGTGTGTGTGTGTGTGTGTGTGTGTGCCTGGTGGGATAGGGTATGTAGTCTCTGGTCTCACCCCAGCCACATAATATACACATAATGCCCAACATTCTTGCCTCAATTACTTCGTTCCAGAGACTTGCATCTTACCGTAGTGGTGCGACACGACGCAGCAGGCGAAGCAGACGAAGAGCAGGCGAGAGAGAGAGAGAGAGAGAGAGAGAGAGAGAGAGAGAGAGAGAGAGAGAGAGAGAGAGAGAGAGAGAGAGAGAGAGAGCAAGCAGGAGAATGGGAGGAAGAGTGGGGGATAAAGGGCGTAGAAGAGAAAGGGGAAGGGGATATCCAGGGAGAATATATTATTTTTCACGGAAAAGCGCTAAACCCACACGGGTTAAGAAGCGCCTGGAGAATGGGAAGCAATCAGGTTTGATCCACCAGCATCAAGGTTCCTCCCTGGATCACCAGCATCAAGACTACTCCCTGGATCACCAGCATCAAGACTACTCCCTGGATCACCAGCATCAAGGTTCCTCCGTGGATCACCAGCATCAAGACTACTCCCTGGATCACCAGCATCAAGACTGCTCCCTGGATCACCAGCATCAAGACTACTCCCTGGATCACCAGCATCAAGGCTCCCCATGGATCACCAGCATGAAGGCCCTCCCTGAATCATCAGCATGAAGGCCCCTCCTTGGATCATCAGCATCAAGCCCCCTCCCTGGATCACCAGCATCAAGCCCCCTCCCTGGATCACCAGCATCAAGGCCCCCTCCCTGGATCACCAGCATCAAGGCCCCTCCCTGGATCACCAGCATCAAGACTACTCCCTGGATCACCAGCATCAAGACTACTCCCTGGATCACCAGCATCAAGACTACTCCCTGGATCACCAGCATCAAGGTTCCTCCCTGGATCACCAGCATCAAGACTACTCCCTGGATCACCAGCATCAAGACTACTCCCTGGATCACCAGCATCAAGACTACTCCCTGGATCACAAGCATCAAGACTACTCCCTGGATCACCAGCATCAAGACTACTCCCTGGATCACCAGCATCAAGGCTCCCCATGGATCACCAGCATGAAGGCCCTCCCTGAATCATCAGCATGAAGGCCCCTCCTTGGATCATCAGCATCAAGCCCCCTCCCTGGATCACCAGCATCAAGCCCCTCCCTGGATCACCAGCATCAAGGCCCCTCCCTGGATCATCAGTATCAAGCCCCTCCCTGGATCACCAGCATCAAGCCCCCTCCCTGGATCACCAGCATCAAGGCCCCTCCTTGGATCATCAGCATCAAGCCCCCTCCATGGATCACCAGCATCAAGCCCCCTCCCTGGATCATCAGCATCAAGCCCCCTCCCTGGATCACCAGCATCAAGCCACCTCCCTGGATCATCAGCATCAAGCCCTCCCTGGATCACCAGTATCAAGGCTCCTCCCTGGATCACCAGCATCAAGCCCCTCCCTGGATCATCAGCATCAAGCCCCTCCCTGGATCACCAGCATCAAGCCCGCTCCCTGGATCATCAGCATCAAGCCCCTCCCTGGATCACCAGCATCAAGCCCCTCCCTGGATCACCAGCATCAAGCCCCTCCCTGGATCATCAGCATCAAGCCCCTACCTGGATCACCAGCATCAAGCCCCTCCCTGGATCACCAGCATCAAGCCCCTCCCTGGATCATCAGCATCAAGCCCCTACCTGGATCACCAGCATCAAGCCCCATCCCTGGATCATCAGCATCAAGCCCCTCCCTGGATCACCAGCATCAAGCCCCTCCCTGGATCACCAGCATCAAGCCCCCTCCCTGGATCATCAGCATCAAGCCCCTCCCTGGATCACCAGCATCAAGCCCCTCCCTGGATCATCAGCATCAAGCCCCCTCCCTGGATCATCAGCATCAAGCCCCCTCCCTGGATCACCAGCATCAAGGCTCCTCCCTAGAGAGACAGTCTGATACTATACTGCCTTCCTCTCAACCTTATACTGCCTTCCTCTCTACCTTATACTGCCTTCCTCTCTACCTTATACTGCCTTCCTCTCTACCTTATACTGCCTTCCTCTCTACCTTATACTGCCTTCCTCTCTACCTTATACTGCCTTCCTCTCTACCTTATACTACCTTCCTCTCTACCTTATACTGCCTTCCTCTCTACCTTATACTGCCTTCCTCTCTACCTTATACTGCCTTCCTCTTACACTGCCTCCTTTCTTATAATAACTTCCTTCAGTAATCCCATTATCAGATTAAATTTTATCATTATAAAAATTCTTCATAAAGATAATGTACCTGACAGTTTATATATATATATATATATATATATATATATATATATATATATATATATATATATATACTATATATATATATGTATATATATATGCAATTTATTAGCACCCCTCCTTCAGAGTGCAGGCACTGTACTTCCCACCTCCAGGACTCAAGTTCCCTGAATACCTTCATAAATGTTACCTTGCTCACACTCCAATAGCACGTCAAGTCATTAAAACCATTTGTCTCCAAAAGGAGAGGCAGTTAGGGTAAGATATAAACAACTATTGGAAGAAAGATGGGCTTTTGAGGTTCATGGGCAATGAGGTTGAAGAGGAATTGAGTAAGTTTAAGAATATAGTGTTAGAGTGTTCAGCAGAAGTTTGTGGTCACAGGAAAGTGGGTGCGGGAGGGAAGAAGAGCGATTGGTGGAATGATGATGTAAAGAGAGTAGTAAGGGAGAAAAAGTTAGCATATGAGAGGTTTTTACAAAGTAGAAGTGATGCAAGGAGGGAAGAGTATATGGAGAGAAAAAGAGAGGTTAAGAGAGTGGTGAAGCAATGTAAAAAGAGAGCAAATGAGAGAGTGGGTGAGATGCTATCAACAGATTTTGCTGAGAATAAGAAAAGTTTTAGAGATTAATAAGTCAAGAAAGCCTAGGGAATGAATGGATTTGACAGTTAAAAATAGGAGAGGAGAGTTATTAGATGGGGAGTTGGAAGTACCAGGAAGATGGAGGGAATATTTTGAGGAACTGTTAAATGTTGATGAAGATAGGGAACCTGTGAATTCGTGCATGGGGCAGGGAGGTAAAACATCTTGTAGGAGTGAGGAAGAACCAGTTGTGAGTGTGGGGGAGGTAGGTATGTGAGACAGTGTGTAGAATGAAAGGGTGTTAAACGGCTGGGATTGATGGGATATAGACAGAAATGTTAAAAGCAGGTGGGGATATAGTTTTGGAATGGTTGGTGCTTTTATTTAATTAATATATGGAAGAGGGTAAGGTACCTAGGGAGTGGCAGAGAGCATTCATAGTTCCTTTGTATAAAGGCAAAGGGGACAAAAGAGAGTAAGACAGAGAGCAGGATCGCAGATGAACAAGGAGGCTTTAGGAAAGGTAGGGGGTGTGTAAACCAAGTGTTTTCAGTGAAATATATAGGTGAACAGTATTTAGATAAAGCTAAAGAGGTTTTCGTTACATTTAAGGATTTGGAAAAAGCTTGTGATAGAGTGGATAGGGAAACAATGTGGCAGATGTTGCAGATGTATGGAATAGGAGATAGGTTACCGAAAGCAGTTAAGAGTTTTTACGAGGATAGTGAGGATAGTAGGAGAGAGGAAGATTATTTCACAGTAAGAGAAGTGAATGCTCGGGTGTTGGCAAGAGGTGTGGGGTTAAAAGATAAAGAATCTCACACAAAATGGGAGTTATCACAGTTGTTTTTTGCTGATGACACTGTGCTTTTGGGAGATTCTGAAGGGAAGTTGCAGAGGTTAGTGGATGAGTTTGGTAGGGTATGTATAAGAAGGAAATTAAAAGTGAATATAGGAAAGAGCAAGGTGATGAGGATAACAAAAAAATAGGTTAATGAAATATTGGATAACAGATTGGAAGGAGGAAGTAGGAAGGAAATTAATGTATTCTGATATCTGGGAGTGGACGTGTCAGCAGATGGGTCTATGAAAGATGAGGGGAATCATAGAATTGATGAGGGGAAAAAGGTGAGTGGTGCACTGAGGAGTCTGTGGAGACAAAGAACTTTATTCATGGAAGCAAAGAGAGGAATGTATGAGAGTATAATTATACCAACGCTCTTATATGGGTGTGAAGCATGGGTGGTGAATGTCGCAACAAGGAGAAGGCTGGAGGCAGTGGAGATGTCATGTCTGAGGGCAATGTGTGGTGTGAATATAATGCAGAGAATTCGTAACTTGGAGATTAGAAGTAGGTGCGGAGTTACTAAAATTATTATCCAGAGGGCAGAGGAGGGGTTGTTGAGGTGGTTTGTAAATTTAGAGAGGCTGGGACAAAATAGAATGACTTGGAGAGCGTATAAATCTGTAGTGGAAGGAAGACGGAGTTGGGGTCGGCCTAGGAAACGTTGGAGGGAGGGGGTAAAGGGGGTTTTGTGTACGAGGGGCTTGGACTTTCAGCAAGTATGCGTGAGCGTGTTAGATAGGAGACGAATGGTTTTTATGACCTGACGTGCTGTTGGAGAGTGAGCAAGGTAACATTCATGAAGGGATTCAGGAAAACCGGTTAGCCGGACTTGAGTCCTGGAGGTGAGAAGTACAGTGTCTACACCCTGAAAGGGGGTGGGATATGCTGCACTTTTATAACTGTAGTGTAGGTGTGCCCCTGGCATATATATATATATATATATATATATATATATATATATATATATATATATATATATATATATATATATATATATATATGCATGCAAAAAGATCAGAAGTACACGAGGTAATTACTGACAATTTCGATAATAACAGCAAGGGAATTAAAAATAATCACATCAATGGCTTTCCCCTTAATTGGATCACGAGTGTATGTCTGGATCACTGAGGTGGATCACGACTGTGGATCACTGAGGTGGATCACGACTGTGGATCACTGAGGTGGATCACGTCTGTGGATCACTGAGGTGGATCACGACTCTGGATCACTGAGGTGGATCACGACTCTGGATCACTGAGGTGGATCACGACTCTGGATCACTGAGGTGGATCACGACTGTGGATCACTGAGGTGGATCACGACTGTGGATCACTGAGGTGGATCACGACTGTGGATCACTGAGGTGGATCACGACTGTGGATCACTGAGGTGGATCGCTGTAAGTACCAAGTCTGATTCCTTTCTCTCGAAAATAGGGATTAATATAAACTCTCAGTGTATATACTCTGAGAGATATACACTTCCCAGTGTATATACTCTGAGAGATATACACTTCACAGTGTATATACTCTGAGAGATATACACTTCACAGTGTATATACTCTGAGAGATATACACTTCACAGTGTATATACACTGAGAGATATACACTTCTCAGTGTATATACTCTGAGAGATATACACTTCACAGTGTATATACTCTGAGAGATATACACTTCACAGTGTATATACACTGAGAGATATACACTTCCCAGTGTATATACACTGAGAGATATACACTTCCCAGTGTATATACACTGAGAGATATACACTTCTCAGTGTATATACTCTGAGAGATATACACTTCTCAGTGTATATACACTGAGAGATATACACTTCTCAGTGTATATACACTGACAGATATACACTTCTCAGTGTATATACTCTGAGAGATATACACTTCTCAGTGTATATACACTGAGAGATATACACTTCACAGTGTATATACTCTGAGATATATACACTTCACAGTGTATATACACTGACAGATATACACTTCCCAGTGTATATACTCTGAGAGATATACACTTCTCAGTGTATATACTCTGAGAGATATACACTTCTCAGTGTATATACACTGAGAGATATAAACTTCTCAGTGTATATACACTGAGAGATATACACTTCACAGTGTATATACTCTGAGATATATACACTTCACAGTGTATATACACTGACAGATATACACTTCCCAGTGTATATACTCTGAGAGATATACTCTTCTCAGTGTATATACTCTGAGAGATATACACTTCTCAGTGTATATACACTGAGAGATATACACTTCTCAGTGTATATACACTGAGAGATATACACTTCACAGTGTATATACTCTGAGAGATATACACTTCCCAGTGTATATACTCTGAGAGATATACACTTCACAGTGTATATACTCTGAGAGATATACACTTCCCAGTGTATATACTCTGAGAGATATACACTTCACAGTGTATATACTCTGAGAGATATACACTTCCCAGTGTATATACACTGACAGATATACACTTCACAGTGTATATACTCTGAGAGATATACACTTCACAGTGTATATACTCTGAGATATATACACTTCTCAGTGTATATACACTGACAGATATACACTTCCCAGTGTATATACTCTGAGAGATATACACTTCCCAGTGTATATACTCTGAGAGATATACACTTCACAGTGTATATACTCTGAGAGATATACACTTCTCAGTGTATATACTCTGAGAGATATACACTTCACAGTGTATATACTCTGAGAGATATACACTTCACAGTGTATATACTCTGAGAGATATACACTTCTCAGTGTATATACTCTGAGAGATATACACTTCACAGTGTATATACTCTGAGAGATATACACTTCACAGTGTATATACTCTGAGAGATATACACTTCTCAGTGTATATACTCTGAGAGATATACACTTCTCAGTGTATATACTCTGAGAGATATACACTTCTCAGTGTATATATCCTGCACGAGGAAATAAAAACTGTTATCTCTTTATTTTTATAAGAAAGACGATAGTAGAGGCCCAAGTAACAACAACAACAACAACAACAATAATAATAATAATAATAATAATAATAATAATAATAATAATAATAATAATAATAATAATAATAATAATAATAATAATAATAATATTATTATTATTATTATTATTATTGAGTGTTCTCCAGAGGGAGGCAAGGTACAGTCACTATTACATAGAAGTGCCAGGAGCTACGCGAAACCCCGTCCAGGTATGTGTTGAATAAAGATAACGCAAGATAATGCACTATGTTTACCCTTATTGATAACCAAGGTTTTGAGGAATCATTGTCTGCGTTTTTTATATATATATCGTTTTACGTAAATAGTGACTTGTAAAAAGGGTTAATGTGATTGTGACGTCAACAATGCGTCTCATAGGTACCTACACACACACACACATGCAGCATACATAGCTTTAAGAAGAGGTATGATAAAGCTCATGGAGCAGGAAGAGAGTGGACCTAGTAGCGACCAGTGAAGTGGCGGGGCCAGGAGCCGTGACTCAACCCCTGCAACCACAGTTAGGTGAGTGCACACACACAGGATACGAGACAGTTACGAGACATCTGGAAGACTATGGTTGAAAGCAGACAGACGAGCAGCGTCAGACTACAGACCAGCCAGTGTCTGTGACATGAATACCTGGGGAATGTAGTGACCTTCACAGACACTAGCCAGGGAGAGTGGCACAACACTGGGGAAGGCAGTGACCTTCACAGACACTAGCCAGGGAGAGTGGCACAACACTGAAGAAGGCAGTGACCTTCACAGACACTAAGCAGGGAGAGTGGCACAACACTGGGGAAGGCAGTGACCTTCACAGACACTAGCCAGGAACGGCCGAGGGATGGTAAATCTTGTCTTGCTAACTTGCTTTGAGTTCTAATGATAAATTAACCGAAATGTTCTGCACAACTATGGACTTTCTTCACGCACACTATGTCACCCATCTCTGTACAAGCACTGTATTATGCTGAAATAATAATAATAATAATAATAATAATAATAATAATATATTATTATTATGTGCGACAAGAGAGAGAGGGTTGGGTGGACTGCATCTTTGTTGACTGCAAGAAGTCGTTTGATGCTGAACCTCACAAGAGGCTGGGCCAAAAAAAAAACTTAATATTCATGGGGGATTATCCTAAACCAGAGGTTGGTAAGCTGGGGGAAGAAGAAGGATATGTAAGGATGGTAAAGGGGTAGGTGGGAAGTGAAGAGAAGGGGTAATGAAGGTCAGTGGTCCAACCACTTTTAAGCATATGTATATATGTATATATATATATATATATATATATATATATATATATATATATATATATATATATATATATATATACGTATATATATATATATATATATATATATATATATATATATATATATATATATATATATATATATATATATATAGGTGGTGTGTGTGTGAGTGTTGTGTTAAGCATAATAATCAGGTGACTGTGTATACCACACCGCCCATCAGAGACACTCGTATTCAGAAGGGTATAAGGCGGAACGTCCTCCTTGTGGATGAAATTGTATGTTAGGGGAAGGAAGCAAAGAGTGACTATCAGAAAGAAACGTTTAGATTGGGTGAGAGTAACTAGCGGGGTGCCGCAAGGATCAGTGTTATCACCAGTTATGTTTCTGGGTTATGTGAGTGATGTTCCAGATGGGCTTGAGTCAGATATATCCCTGATTGCTGATGATATAAAACTAACGAGGAGAATAAAAGGAAGGCTCCAAAGGGATCTGGACAAATTGCAAGAGAGATCAGGTAAGTGGTTGCTTGAATTCAACCGCATGGTGAAAGCGGAAAGGCCTAAGGCATGAGCAAACTGTTAAAATATGTTCCACAGTCAGCAGCACCTCGGAAGGTACACAAAGGGGAGACAGGAGCACCCGTCAAGAGATAGTTATGGGAGAGATGTGTATCTCATCCTTAGTCGACAGATTAGTCCCAAACTGACAATTCCTGCCGGAGGAGGAGAATGGGCCAAACACCCACTTACTGCTGAACCCTTTCTATCCTGTTCACAGTCAGCAGGGCCCACCAGGCCCACCTGGTGCATAAAGTCACTGCAAGGCAAAGTCTACTGCAGAGTGGTCTCGCTAAAGCAATTTTTGCCCATTCATTTCCCGAGACATCAGCATGACCTGGACACCAACACATCATTGACTCTCGCATGGAGATGTGCTAGCCACTCCTGGATCATCTGTACCACAGGCTGGACACATGGAGATGTGCTAGCCACTCCTGGATCATCTACACCACAGGCTGGACACATGGAGATGTGCTAGCCACTCCTGGATCATCTACACCACAGGCTGGACACATTGAGATGTGCTAGCCACTCCTGGATCATCTACACCACAGGCTGGACACATAGAGATGTGCTAGCCACTCCTGGATCATCTATACCACAGGCTGGACACATGGAGATGTGCTAGCCACTCCTGGATCATCTATACCACATGCTGGACACATGGAGATGTCCTAGCCACTCCTGGATCATCTACACCACAGGCTGGACACATGGAGATGTCCTAGCCACTCCTGGATCATCTACACCACAGGCTGGACACATGGAGATGTCCTAGCCACTCCTGGATCATCTACACCACAGGCTGGACACATGGAGATGTGCTAGCCACTCCTGGATCATCTACACCACAGGCTGGACACATGGAGATGTGCTAGCCACTCCTGGATCATCTACACCACAGGCTGGACACATGGAGATGTGCTAACCACTCCTGGATCATCTACACCACAGGCTGGATACATGGAGATGTGCTAGCCACTCCTGGATCATCTACACCACAGGCTGGACACATGGAGATGTGCTAACCACTCCTGGATCATCTACACCACAGGCTGGACACATGGAGATGTGCTAGCCACTCCTGGATCATCTACACCACAGGCTAGACACATGGAGATGTGCTAGACACTCCTGGATCATCTACACCACAGGCTGGACACATGGAGATGTGAGCCACTCCTGGATCATCTACACCACAGGCTAGACAATGGAGATGTGCTAGACACTCCTGGATCATCTACACCACAGGCTGGACACATGGAGATGTGCTAGCACTCCTGGATCATCTACACCACAGGCTGGACACATGGAGATGTGCTAGCACTCCTGGATCATCTACACCACGGGTGGACACATGGAGATGTGCTAGACACTCCTGGATCATCTACACCACAGGCTGGACACATGGAGATGTGCTAGCCACTCCTGGATCATCTACACCACAGGCTGACCATGGTGCTGACCCTGATCATCACCACAGGCTGGAACATGGAGATGTGCTAGCCACTCCTGGATCATCTACACCACAGGCTGGACATGAGAGTGCTAGCCATCTGGATCATCTAACGGTGACACTGGAGATGTGCTGCCACTCCTGGATCATCTACACCACAGGCTGGACACATGGAGATGTGCTAGCCACTCCTGGATCATCTACACCACAGGCTGGACACATGGAGATGTGCTAGCCACTCCTGGATCATCTACACCACAGGCTGGACACATGGAGATGTGCTAGCCACTCCTGGATCATCTACACCACAGGCTGGACGGAAGCATGTGGTGGGAGGGAGGCAGAACATATCGGGAATTTGAGTACAGAGTGACCCGAGAAACAACAGTTCTGGGTACTGGAGAAGACACTGACTGGCGAAACGTTTCCTCAAATGTCTCATTCTTCAACTTATCGTTTTTTTTAAACCATTAACATAACAACTAAGCCAGTTATCAGAACAAGAAGAGCGAGGATTGCATCTAACACTGCACTGATCACGAAGGATTCCTTTGGTAACTGCGCACTGACAATCACAGCAAAGACGAATATGTAAACAATAACTTGAATTACAGTGAATTTCATTGTCTGAAATCTCAAAATAATGTTTACGTGGCCACCAGTCAAGAGTACGAAGATATAAACATTGAAAACACAATGATCTGAATACGTGACTGCAAGGAAACTCTCTTACCTTCATGCAGAGACTGAAAAGAAGGGAACCTTGTGTTCATGCGCAAAAGTAATGAACCTTAAAAAGAGAGGTGGATAAGGGAATGAGAAGTAGCGATGACGTGATATTCCCAGAAGGGTAGCAGATAACGAGGAAGTGAGTGGCACAACACACAAGTCTGGTACAAAGTTGAGATTTCGTAAGAAGAGATTCGGGTTATCGAATTAAGTAGAATACTTCAATTTCCTCTCTCTCTCTCTCTCTCTCTCTCTCTCTCTCTCTCTCTCTCTCTCTCTCTCTCTCTCTCTCTCTCTCTCTCTCTCTCTCTCTCTCTCTCTCTCTCTCTCTCTCTCTCTCTCTCTCTCTCTCTCTCTCTCTCTCTCTCTCTCTCTCTCTCTCATCCAGGATTTCTTATTCTCGTTCCATCCCTGTGCATCCTGACATCCCGTACATCCCCGGTGACATCCCTGGTGACATCCCTGGTGACATCCTGGTGACATCCTGGTGACATCCTGGTGAAGATCGTCCCTTGGTCTATCTCATAGTAGGCAACACTCTCGATTCACACACTGAGTGTCCATGGTTCGATCCCCGGCCGGGTGGAACTATTAGACGTGTTTCCTCACACCTGCTGCCCCTGCTCACCTAGCAGTAAGTAGGTACCTGGGCGTCAGTGGACTGGTGTGGGTGGCATCCTGGGGGGACAAGATTGCAGTTGTTGGCTGGTTGGCTGGCTGGCTGGCTGTCTGACTGGCTGGCTGGCTGGCTGGCTGGCTGGCTGGGTAGCTGACAGACTGACTGACTGGCTGGCTGGCTGGCTGGCTGGCTGGCTGGCTGGCTGCTGGCTGGCTGGCTGGGCTAGCAACCTGTGTCAGGAATGCCATAAACAACAATTGTTGTGTGAGCGGAGCGAATAATTTCAGTGCACCAGAAGGCATCATCTAACACTCAAACCCATCCCATACAAATAACCTGCAACACATCTACTCCTGAGCTGGGCAACATGCAACAACTGGCAGACAGACAGATAGATACACACAGTACCGTGGCTGTCTAAGACAGGTAGACAGGCAAACAGACAGGACTTTGTGTATACCTATCTAAGAGTTACACATGCCTAAGGGAATCAGGGAACATCTATGAACGTACACGATGCTTGGTGCACATGGCGAACGTACACGCATTTGCAGGACAGGGAAATAGAGCTCAACCGACAGAGCAAGAACAGAGATAAAATGCAATTGAAAACATTTAGAAAATAGAAAAAAATAATGTGGATATAATCCATAAAATTTAGAGACCAGGAGAAAGGAACAGACTTCCTACTTATTTCTGCAAAACTGCAGAAATAAGTGTTGATTGCAACACGAGAGGCCTAGAGCTATCATTCAACTTGGGGTTGTTTTGCATCTTGTATTGCAGTTCGCGATTACTGAACACATTGACGAATAAGACACTTATGTAACACTTTGGTGACTTTCTTGTGGAAATGCTTTGCCAACTAGTAGCTTCCTCAGTCCAATAACAGAGGAGAATGATTGAAGATCAGAAGGAGTTTGAGGTAATCAGTCCCTCAGGCTGGAGTCGATGTGATCAGTCTATCACTCTTGATAAGAACCCAGCATATGCACGAAGAAGTGGCTTATATACTGTAGATAGGTGAGGTGTCAGACACAGCAACATCTTGGGATATTTATACGGGGAATTCTTCAGTTGCTAACCTATGGTCATGACCTTCCACTTGTGGATTTGTCCACTGTGACGCCGCCTGCGACTGCTTCACCTCACTTGTCTGCAGTATATACAAGCCACTTTGCGCAAATGCTGCGATAACATGAATTCCTAATGGTTATAATCAAAACCATGATTTTTAAAGAGGTGGACCTGCAAGCTCCAGCTGTGGGTCATCATATGACTTAAGACCCGCGTCAGGAAACACTTGTCCTGTTTCCTGACAAACATTGTACCTACCTACCTACCTACTTATCAAGACTGATGGACTGATCATATAGACTCCAGGCTCAGGGACTGATTACCTCACACTCCTCATCTTGATGACTGAGACACATGTACAACAGTTGCGTATCTTTATTGTTAAAACGTTTCTCATACACAGTAGGCTTCTTCAGTCACATGGCAGCAGGTGTAGCAGTGAAGTGAAGATGATGCAATCAGTCCCCCAGCCTGGAGAAACAGTATTCGAGGGGGTCAGTCCCTCAACCTTGGATAAACAGTATTCGAGGGGGTCAGTCCCCCAGCCTGGAGAAACAGTATTCGAGGGGTCAGTCCCTCAGCCTGGAGAAGAGTTCAGCTCCATGGTCTGGCACGACATAAAGCTCAAGTATGAAGAAACCAACAGTATGGGCGAAACGTTACCACAATAAAGATACCCACGTTTCGCACAAGTGTCTAATTTATCAACTTGTCGCGTCTCTGCACCATTTAAGTACACACACGTTTTAATTAGATCGAACCACGGAACGGGTGGGACTTGAACCCGAGGCGAGAGAGTCCTAAAAGACCCACACGAGTCACCAAAATATTTACTCCCTCAAGAAAACGCTCAGGTTTTCCCGTCTACGATTATTTTAATGTCATTATTATATTTGTTTTTTCCCCTATTTGCGTTTCAGTGTGATTATTTTTTCAGCTGTATTTACAACAAATTATAAGAGAGCTTTATGATACTGGAGGAGCTTTATGAGAGCTTTATGTCACTGGAGGAGCTTTATAAGAGAGCTTTATGCTACTTGAGGAGCTTTATGTTACTGGAGGAGCTTTATAAGAGAGCTTTATGTTACTGGAGGAGCTTTATGAGAGCTTTATGTCACTGGAGGAGCTTTATGAGAGCTTTATGTCACTGGAGGAGCTTTATAAGAGAGCTTTATGTTACTAGAGGAGCTTTATAAGAGAGCTTTATGTTACTGGATGAGCTTTATGTTACTGAAGGAGCTTTATAAGAGAGCTTTATGTTACTGGAGGAGCTTTATAAGAGAGCTTTATGTTACTGGAGGAGCTTTATAAGAGAGCTTTATATTACTGGAGGAGCTTTATAAGATAGCTTTATGTTACTAGAGGAGCTTTATAAGAGAGCTTTATGTTACTGGATGAGCTTTATAAGAGAGCTTTATGTTATGGAGGAACTTTATAAGAGAGCTTTATGTTACTGAACAATAAAAATATATATTTATGAAGTAACATAAAGTAACTTATCTTATAAAGCTCCTCTTATAATATAGAGCAAGCTCTATTATAAAGCTCCTCTTATAAAGTTTACCAAGATCCCACTGATAACTAAACATGAGTAATAACAGTAGACAGGACACCCCGAACACAGGTTCTATTCCTGTACCTACAAATAGGTGATTAGAAAGAGGGAATTAGATAGGTAATGACACGCCCACACGGTCATTTGAGAGGTGCGTGTCCAGGCGTGTTGTGGACACGTATGATACAGTATATAGGACAGTCTTGTTTTGCGGGTTTGCATTTAGCTCTGTGTAGAGCAGGGAGGGGGTATTTCTTTTCCCCTGGGGGGATTTTTAGCGTGCTTCAGGGGATGTGTCCCGTAGCTCGATTGGTAGTGCACTCAGCTCACACACTGAGGTCCGGGGGTCGATCCCCGGTACGGGTGGGAATACTAGGACGTGTTTCCTAAGACACCTTCTGTCCATGTTCGCCTAGCAGTAAGTAGGTACCTGGGTGTTAGTCGACTGGTGTGGGTCGTCTAACACCCAGGTCGACTAGCACCCAGGTTAACTAACACCCAGGTCAACTAACACCCAGGTCAACTAACACCCAGGTCAACTAACACCCAGGTCAACTAACACCCAGGTCAACTAACACCCAGGCCAACTAACACCCAGGTCAACTAACACCCAGGTCAACTAACACCCAGGCCAACTAACACCCAGGTCAACTAACACCCAGGTCAACTAACACCCAGGTCAACTAACACCCAGGTCAACTAACACCCAGGTCAACTAACACCCAGGTCAACTAACACCCAGGTCAACTAACACCCAGGTCAACTAACACCCAGGCAACTAACACCCAGGTCAACTAACACCCAGGCCAACTAACACCCAGGTCAACTAACACCCAGGTCAACTAACCAGGCCACACAGGTCAACTAACACCCAGGTCAACTAACACCCAGGCCAACTAACACCCAGGTCAACTAACACCCAGGTCAACTAACACCCAGGTCAACTAACACCCAGGCCAACTAACACCCAGGCCCAACTAACACCCAGGTCAACTAACACCCAGGTCAACTAACACCCAGGTCAACTAACACCCAGGTCAACTAACACCCAGGCAACTAACACCCAGGTCAACTAACACCCAGGTCAACTAACACCGAGGTCAACTAACACCCAGGTCAACTAACACCCAGGTCAACTAACACCCAGGTCAACTAACACCCAGGTCAACTAACACCCAGGTCAACTAACACCCAGGCCAACTAACACCCAGGTCAACTAACACCCAGGTCAACTAACACCCAGGTCAACTAACACCCAGGTCAACTAACACCCAGGTCAACTAACACCCAGGCAACTAACACCCAGGCCAACTAACACCCAGGTCAACTAACACCCAGGCCAACTAACACCCAGGTCAACTAACACCCAGGTCAACTAACACCCAGGTCAACTAACACCCAGGTCAACTAACACCCAGGTCAACTAACACCCAGGCCAACTAACACCCAGGCCAACTAACACCCAGGTCAACTAACACCCAGGTCAACTAACACCCAGGTCAACTAACACCCAGGTCCAACTAACACCCAGGTCAACTAACACCCAGGTCAACTAACACCCAGGTCAACTAACACCCAGGCTCAACTAACACCCAGGTCAACTAACACCCAGGTCAACTATACACCCAGGTCAACTAACACCCAGGCAACTAACACCCAGGTCAACTAACACCCATAGGTCAACTAACACCCAGGTCAACTAACACCCAGGCCAACTAACACCCAGGTCAACTAACACCCAGGTCAACTAACACCCAGGTCAACTAACACCCAGGTCCAACTAACACCCAGGTCAACTAACACCCAGGTCAACTAACACCCAGGTCAACTAACACCCAGGTCAACTAACACCCAGGTCAACTAACACCCAGGTCAACTAACACCCAGGTCAACTAACACCCAGGTCAACTAACACCCAGGCAACTAACACCCAGGCAACTAACACCCAGGTCAACTAACACCCAGGTCAACTAACACCCAGGTCAACTAACACCCAGGTCAACTAACACCCAGGTCAACTAACACCCAGGTCAACTAACACCCAGGTCAACTAACACCCAGGTCAACTAACACCCAGGTCAACTAACACCCAGGTCAACTAACACCCAGGTCAACAACACCCAGGTCAACTAACACCCAGGTCAACTAACACCCAGGTCAACTAACACCCAGGTCAACTAACACCCAGGTCAACTAACACCCAGGTCAACTAACACCCAGGTCAACTAACACCCAGGTCAACTAACACCCAGGTCAACTAACACCCAGGTCAACTAACACCCAGGTCAACTAACACCCAGGTCAACTAACACCCAGGTCAACTAACACCCAGGTCAGCAACTAACACCCAGGTCAACTAACACCCAGGTCAACTAACACCCAGGTCAACTAACACCCAGGTCAACTAACACCCAGGCCAACTAACACCCAGGTCAACTAACACCCAGGTCAACTAACACCCAGGCCAACTAACACCCAGGTCAACTAACACCCAGGTCAACTAACACCCAGGTCAACTAACACCCAGGTCAACTAACACCCAGGTAAAAACCCGTCCTAACACCCAGGTCAACTAACACCCAGGTCAACTAACACCCAGGTCAACTAACACCCAGGTCAACTAACACCCAGGTCAACTAACACCCAGGTCAACTAACACCCAGGCCAACTAACACCCAGGTCAACTAACACCCAGGTCAACTAACACCCAGGTCAACTAACACCCAGGTCAACTAACACCCAGGTCAACTAACACCCAGGTCAACTAACACCCAGGTCAACTAACACCCAGGTCAACTAACACCCAGGTCAACTAACACCCAGGTCAACTAACACCCAGGTCCACCCAGGTCAACTAACACCCAGGTCAACTAACACCCAGGTCAACTAACACCCAGGTCAACTAACACCCAGGTCATAACTCAACACCCAGGTCAACTAACACCCAGGTCAACTAACACCCAGGTCAACTAACACCCAGGTCAACTAACACCCAGGTCAACTAACACCCAGGTCAACTAACACCCAGGTCAACTAACACCCAGGTCAACTAACACCCAGGTCAACTAACACCCGGGTCAACTAACACCCAGGTCAACTAACACCCAGGTCAACCAATCACAGGTTTCTCAATAATCGTAATCTTCCTCAGAATAAACTTAATAACGATACTTGAATCTGATAATAATTATGAATATTAAAAATATTTTAATTCAAATTTTAAATTCGAAAAACTCCATTATAAAAATAATCCAAGTCAATGTAAGTGGTACCCCGAGTTTCGTACAGTTCTCAACTCAAACAATTATGTAAGTGTATTTTTGTAAGTGCTTTTTTAAGTGTATTTTTGGGGGTCTGAAACGGACTAATCTAATTTACATTATTCCTTATGGGAAGAAATTCGTTCGGTAACGGGGTTCGAACAGCATTCTGGTACGAATTTTGTACGAAACTCGGGGTACCACATATGTACTAATATAGGACGAAATTAAAGATTTTAAGTGTTATATGTATATTATTTTGGAATGTAGTTTTTGAGTGGGTCTTGGGAAGGTGGGGGGATATTCTGATATATGGTACACAGGTTGAGAACTACTGTGGTATAGGAAGCGAGACCGGGAGCTGAGTCTCGACTCCTCCCGAAACAACTTAGTGAATACAACTCGGTGAGTAAATATAAACACACAGACAGACAGACAGACAGACAGACACACACACACACACACACACACACACAGAGGGATGTTAGGAAGTATTTCTTCAGTCACAGAGTTGTCAGGAAGTGGAAAAGTCTGGGAAGTGATGTAGTGGAGGAAGAATCCATACATAGTTTTAAGAAGAGGTATGATAAAGCTCATGGAGAAGGAAGAGTGACCTAGTAGCGACCAGTGAAAAGGCAGGACTAGGAGCTGTGAATCGACCCTTGCAACCACAACTAGGTGAGTACAGCTAGGTGAGTACACACACACACACACACACACACACACACACACACACACACAAAGACAATACGACAATGACATAGCAGCGAAAGCCAAATCTGACCCAAAGCTGTTGTACAGCCACATCAGGAGGAGAACAACAGTCAAGGACCAGGTGATCAGGCTGAGGAAGGGGGGGGGGAGGTCACAAGAAATGACCACGAAGTGTGTGAGGAGCTCAACATGAGATTCAAAGAGGTGTTCACAGAGGAGATAGAAGGACCTCCAGAAAGGAGGAGAGGTGGGGTACACCATCAGGTGCTGGACACAATACACACAACTGAGGAGGAAGTGAAGAGGCTACTAAGCGAGCTAGATACCTCAAAGGCGATGGGGCCGGACAACATTTCTCCATGGGTCCTGAGAGAGGAGCAGAGGAGCTATGTGTACCCTAACAACAATCTTCAACACGTCTATCGAAACAGGGCAACTACCTGAGGTATGGAAGACTGCAAATGTAGTTCCAATTTTTAAAAAAGGAGACAGGAACGTAGCACTAAACTACAGACCAGTGTCACTGACATGTATTGTATGCAAGGTCATGGAGAAGATAGTCAGGAGAAGGGTGGTGGAGCACCTAGAAAGGAATGAGCTTATCAACGACGGCCAACACGGTTTCAGGGACGGGAAATCCTGTGTCACAAACCTACTGGAGTTCTATGACAGGGTGACAGCAGTAAGACAAGAGAGAGAGGGTGGGTAGATTGCATATTCTTGGACTGTAAGAAGGCGTTTGACACAGTCCCACACAAGAGATTAGTGCAGAAGCTGGAGGACCAGGCAGGGATAACAGGGAAGGCACTACAATGGATCAGGGAATACCTGTCAGGAAGACAGCAGCGAGTCATGGTCCGTGGCGAGGTGTCAGAGTGGGCGCCGGTGACGAGTGGGGTTCCACAGGGGTCAGTCCTAGGACCGGTGCTGTTTCTGGTGTTTGTGAACGACATGACGGAAGGAATAGACTCCGAAGTGTCCCTGTTTGCAGATGATGTGAAGTTGATGAGAAGAATTCAATCGGAAGAGGACCAGGCAGAACTACAAAGGGATCTGGATAGGCTGCAAGCCTGGTCCAGCAATTGGCTCCTGGAGTTCAACCCAACCAAGTGCAAAGTCATGAAGATTGGGGAAGGGCAAAGAAGACCACAGACGGAGTACAGTCTAGGGGGCCAGAGACTACAAACTTCAATCAAGGAAAAAGATCTTGGGGTGAGTATAACACCAGGAACATCTCCTGAGGCGCACATCAACCAAATAACTGCTGCAGCATATGGGCGCCTAGCAAACCTAAGAACAGCGTTCCGACATCTTAATAAAGAATCGTTCAGGACCCTGTACACTGTGTACGTTAGGTCCATACTGGAGTATGCAGCACCAGTTTGGAACCCACATTTATCCAAGCACGTAAAGAAACTAGAGAAAGTGCAAAGGTTTGCAACAAGACTAGTCCCGGAGCTAAGGGGTATGTCCTACGAGGAGAGGTTAAGGGAAATCGACCTGACGACACTGGAGGACAGGAGAGATAGGGGGGACATGATAACAACATATAAAATACTGAGAGGAATTGACAAGGTTGATAGAGACAGAATGTTCCAGAGATGGGACACAGCAACAAGGGGACACAGTTGGAAGTTGAAGACTCAGATGAATCACAGGGATGTTAGGAAGTATTTCTTCAGTCACAGAGTGGTCGGGAAGTGGAATAGCTTGGGAAGCGATGTAGTGGAGGCAGGTTCCATACACAGCTTTAAAAAGAGGTATGATAAAGCTCATGGCGCAGGTAGAGTGACCCAGTAGCGGCCAGTGAAGAGGCGGGCCAGGAGCTATGTCTCGACCCCTGCAAACACAACTAGGTGAGTACACACACACACACACACACACACACACACACACACACACACACACACACACACACACACACACACACACACACACACACACACACACACACACACACACACACACACACACACACACACACACACACACACACACACACACACAGATGAGGTCTCCACTAAGACATCAGGTATTCATGAAGTGTGCAGTTGGACAGCAGTGTCCTAGTCTAGCAAATATCTTGTGAACTACTAACCACCCTCCACTCCTGCCTCCTCTCTCCTTACCCCCTTCTCTTCCTATTTCCCCTCTCAGTGCCCCTTCTTCCCTCCCCTACTCAGGCTTCCCCAGTTCAGCCACACACACTCACCGTCTTGGATGGGTGCCGTGTTGAAGAGCGCACCAGCACACTGCGGATGTATTCTATTTTAATACATAAAAAATATCCTCTCCTTCCTTTCCTCTCCTCCTCTTCCTTAGATCAAACCTGACTATCTCCTATTATCCAGGCACTTATGCTCCTTATTTATTTACTGTTTCCTGTAAATAATAATAATAATAATAATAATAATAATAATAATAATAATAATAATAATAATAATAATAATAATAATAATAATATTAATAATGATAATCACAGACTGCCTTTACAGGCTTGTGATGGTACCAGTACCAGGAGTGGTGATGGTACCAGTACCAGAAGTGGTGATGGTACCAGTACCAGGAGTGGTGATGGTACCAGTACCAGGAGTGGTGATGGTACCAGTACCAAAAGTGGTGATGGTACCAGTACCAGGAGTGGTGATGGTACCAGTACCAGGAGTGGTGATGGTACCAGTACCAGGAGTGATGATGGTACCAGTACCAGGAGTGGTGATGGTACCAGTACCAGGAGTGGTGATGGTACCAGTACCAGGAGTGGTGATGGTACCAGTATCAGGAGTGGTGATGGTACAAGTACCAGGAGTGGTGATGGTACCAGTACCAGGAGTGGTGATGGTACAAGTACCAGGAGTGGTGATGGTACCACACTAGATGTTATGAATAAATCAACATAACTGTTGTGCTAGTCTGATAAGAAGAACTGGTGAGGGTCGTGGTGAGGGTCGTGGTGAGGGTCGTGGTGAGGGTCGTGGTGAGGGTCGTGGTGGGGGTCGTGGTAAGATTCCTGGTGAGGGGTCGTGGTGAGGGTCGTAGTGGGGGTCGTGGTAAGGGTCGTGGTGAGGGTCGTGGTGGGGGTCGTGGTAAGGTTCCTGGTGAGGGTCGTGGTGGGGGTCGTGGTGAGGGTCGTGGTGGGGTCGTGGTGAGGGTCGTGGGGAGGGTCGTGGTGAGGGTCGTGGTGGGGGTCGTGGTAAGTTTCTGGTGAGGGTCGTGGTGAGGGGTCGTGGTGACGGGGTCGTGGTGAGGGTCGTGGTGAGTGTCGTGGTGTGAGGGTCGTGGTGAGGGTCGTGGTGAGGGTCGTGGTGAGGGTCGTGGTGAGGGTCGTGGTGAGGGTCGTGGTGATGGTCGTGGTGAGGTCGTGGTGAGGGTCGTGGTGAGGGTCGTGGTGAGGGTCGTGGTGAGGGTCGTGGTGAGGGTCGTGGTGAGGGTCGTGGTGAGGGTCGTGGTGAGGGTCGTGGTAAGGTTCCTTGTGAGGGGTCGTGGTGGTGGTGATAAGGATCCTGAGTGGTAGTAGTATAAGTGGTGTTGGCAGTAATGATGGTGGTAGTGGTGGTAGATGAGCCTCATAACAATATCAACACAGTAAGGGGCGGCTGGAGCAGCTTCAAAAATCAAGCAGACACAGTAAGGGGCGTCTGGAGCAACTTCAACACTCAAGCAGACACAGTAAGGGGCGGCTGGAGCAACTTCAACACTCAAGCAGACACAGTAAGGGGCGTCTGGAGCAACTTCAACAATCAAGCAGACACAGTAAGTGGCGTCTGGAGCAACTTCAACAATCAAGCAGACACAGTAAGGGGCGTCTGGAGCAACTTCAACAATCAAGCAGACACAGTAAGGGGCGTCTGGAGCAACTTCAACAATCAAGCAGACACAGTAAGGGGCGGCTGGAGCAGCTTCAACACTCAAGAAGACACAGTAAGGGGCGGCTGGAGCAGCTTCAATACTCAAGCAGACACAGTAAGGTGCGGCTGGAGCAACTTCAACACTCAAGCAGACACAGTAAGGTGCGGCTGGAGCAGCTTCAACACTCAAGAAGACACAGTAAGGGGCGGCTGGAGCAGCTTCAACAATCAAGCAGACACAGTAAGGGGCGGCTGGAGCAGCTTCAACACTCAAGAAGACACAGTAAGGGGCGGCTGGAGCAACTTCAACACTCAAGCAGACACAGTAAGGTGTGGCTGGAGCAGCTTCAACACTCAAGAAAACACAGTAAGGGGCGGCTGGAGCAGCTTCAATACTTAAGCAGACACAGTAAGGTGCGGCTGGAGCAACTTCAACACTCAAGCAGACACAGTAAGGTGCGGCTGGAGCAGCTTCAACACTCAAGAAGACACAGTAAGGGGCGGCTGGAGCAGCTTCAACAATCAAGCAGACACAGTAAGGGGCGGTGGAGCAGCTTCAACACTCAAGAAGACACAGTAAGGGCGGCTGGAGCAACTTCAACACTCAAGCAGACACAGTAAGGTGTGGCTGGAGCAGCTTCAACACTCAAGAAGACACAGTAAGGGGCGGCTGGAGCAGCTTCAATACTCAAGCAGACACAGTAAGGTGCGGCTGGAGCAACTTCAACACTCAAGCAGACACAGTAAGGTGCGGCTGGAGCAGCTTCAACACTCAAGTAGACACAGTAAGGGGCGGCTGGAGCAGCTTCAACAATCAAGCAGACAGAGCAAGGGGCGGCTGGAGCAGCTTCAACACTCAAGCAGACACAGTAAGGTGCGGCTGGAGCAACTTCAACACTCAAGCAGACACAGTAAGGGGCGGCTGGAGCATCTTCAACACTCAAGCAGACACAGTAAGGGGCGGCTGGAGCATCTTCAACACTTAAGCAGACACAGTAAGGGGCGGCTGGAGCAACTTCAACACTCAAGCAGACACAGTAAGGGGCGGCTGGAGCAGCTTCAACTCTCAAGCAGACACAGTAATGGGCGGCTGGAGCAACTTCAACACTCAAGCAGACACAGTAAGGTGCGGCTAGAGCAACTTCAACTCTCAAGCAGACACAGTAAGGGGCGGCTGGAGCAGCTTCAAAAATCAAGCAGACACAGTAAGGGGCGGCTGGAGCAGCTTCAACACTCAAGCAGACACAGTAATGGGCGGCTGGAGCAACTTCAGCACTCAAGCAAGACACAGTAAGGGGCGGCTGGAGCAACTTCAACACTCAAGCAGACACAGTAAGGGGCGGCTGGAGCAACTTCAACACTCAAGCAGACACAGTAAGGTGCGGCTGGAGCTGCTTCAACACTCAAGCAGACACAGTAAGGTGCGGCTGGAGCAGCTTCAACACTCAAGCAGACACAGTAAGGGGCGGCTGGATCAGCTTCAACACTCAAGCAGACACAGTAATGGGCGGTTGGAGCAGCTTCAACACTCAAGCAGACACAGTTAGGGGCGGCTGGAGCAGCTTCAACACTCAAGCAGACACAGTAATGGGCGGTTGGAGAAGCTTCAACACTCAAGCAGACACAGTAAGGTGCGGCTGGAGCAGCTTCAACACTCAAGCAGACACAGTAAGGGGCGGCTGGAGCAGCTTCAACACTCAAGCAGACACAGTAAGGGGCGGCTGGAGCAGCTTCAACAATCAAGCAGACACAGTAAGGGGCGGCTGGAGCAGCTTCAACACTCAAGCAGACACAGTAAGGGGCGGCTGGAGCAGCTTCAACACTCAATCAGACACAGTAAGGGGCTGCTGGAGCAGCTTCAACAATCAAGCAGACACAGTAAGGGGCGGCTGGAGCAGCTTCAACACTCAAGCAGACACAGTAAGGGGCGGCTGGAGCAGCTTCAACAATCAAGCAGACACAGTAAGGGGCGGCTGGAGCAGCTTCAACACTCAAGCAGACACAGTAAGGGGCGGCTGGAGCAGCTTCAACACTCAAGCAGACACACCGTCACCTCCAACCCATTTTCATGAATGAAAGTTTGCAGTGTGACCTCACCCACGCTCCCCCTTACCTCCTCACCGCCACCCTCATTGGTTCACACCTTCGTGACGTCACTGAGAGAAAAGGGGAGAGGTCTGAGGGGAAGATGTGTTATTATACGTGTTTTGGAAATCCACTTGAAGACCTGTATAGGGTCGGTTAGTGACGGGAGGTTAGCGGTGGAGTGAACGCTGCTTTTTATCAATGTGCGTGAGAATGGGGAGATTATGGAGGGTTAATGATAGGGTGTTAATGATAAGGGAAGTGTGGAGTGTGGCAGTTTGTTTGGGAGTTGGGGGTGGGGGTGTAGGGAGCGGGTATATAATGCTCGGTGTTGTGGGGACGTACACAGATCCCCACCAGTCTAGTGGGTGAGAGGTGACCTCACTCTCTCCAGTCTCCCACGTGCTGCTGCTGCTGCTGCTACACCATCTCTCCCCATCTGCCAGCCTCATAAACAAGTTTTATTAATGATATATGGCTAGGAAGAACTATTAAAAAGAATGTGCTAGCTTTGCGTTTGTCTATGAGTGACGTTAAGAAATCTACCACAAGAGAATACATAGTCATCTACTGCTCACCCATAGTTTACGCTCAGCGGTGTCGTGTCAAACAATAATATATAGACTTAAACATTTCCGAAACACCCTCAGACCAGACCAAAGCGTTAAATTAAACAGTATATACATATAAAATACATATCAAAAGCCAAATATCAGTGAGTCTTCGCATACACTGAGAGGAAGTATTAACTCTGAATAAGGAGCAGTACGGAGGACTCAACCAGCGTCCTTAGTCCACAACAACACAAGCTTAGCTACCGGGTGTAGCTGATGTGACACACTGCTGAGGTTTCTCCTAGCTGCAGTTGTTGCTAATTTTGAAGTAGTTACGGCTGTTCTTTGTGCTGCAATACTTACAACTGCTGCTGGAGTAGTTGCATCCGTGTTGGAGTAGTTGCAGGTATTGCATCTTCCATACTTCAAGCCAGAGGTGCCCTAGGCTCCATGGATTAGCTAACCCTTTGCCACTCCTTACCACTCTCAGTCATCCACCTTTATATCTTCCTCCCAAATCCCCAAATTCCTTCTCGTCCGACATCTATCCATTACCGGGACAAGTGAACAGAAAACAAGAGAAGTCACAAAGAAAAAAAGGTCATAAGATAAGGTGTCCGTGTCGACCTTGGTCCGCTACGGTCACAGCTCTCCAGGACTTCCCTCCGCTGGACCAGTTTCTCTGTGACAGCAGCTGCGTGAGGAAGCATGAGGGGGATGGCGCTCAGCAAGTGTGTCCTCCTCACCCTCACACTCCTCATACCCGCCTCACACGGTAAGTACCCACACGGGATTGTTTTAGCAAGTTCCAGCAGCCGTCTTGTACATGCTCTCGCCATCTTCCCTCACCTCTCTCAAGTCATCCAAGGCTGACACTGACCTTGTAAAACCCGCGAAACTGGTAAAGGAAAACACTACGGTGGGGTGAAAACTTTTATCGGGACAATGGTTCGCTTGGAGACCAGGACCGGACCCTGGGTTTCGAGACCAAGACCGGACCCTGGGTTTCGAGACCAAGACCGGACCCTGGGTTTCGAGACCAATCTTAGCCTCCAAGCGAAGCGTTGTCTCAGAAAAATTTTCCATTCTGCCAGAATGTTTTTCTCTTCATAGGCTGATTGTTGTGTCTCTTTGTAGTCGTAACTTATAAAATTTGGGAGAAAATGTAAAGGACTCACAGGATCCATACAGCGTGAGGTGTGTCTCTCGGTGTATACACATGCTGTGACGTTATTTTATTCTCTACTTTAAGAACTAAAGCACTCTTAACTAGTTGTCAACAGGTGACATTCAGAAATAATGACCCTCGTGTAGTAGATAGGCTTTAAACCCCATTAACCAAGCACTGAGAATCAGGGAACTGGTGGGGTTGTAACCCATGGTTAGGTTAACATCTTTATTATGCACCCCATAACCATCCTGTGGGTGGTAGTCAAAAGATTACAGAGGTACATAATGGGTCCAGGGAATGTACCTCAACATTACAGAGGTACATAATGGGTCCAGGGACTGTACCCCAAAGTTGCGATAGCCGAACAAGTTACAGTGGTAATGAACTATGTACATGTTTATATCCGGTCACAATCGTAATGGTGATTATAATTATAACCTTAAATTTTAAAGGGGTGGAGGGGTAAGCCAGTGGAAGGCCTCGGTCAGATGACCAAAAGCTCCAGCTGTGGGTCATCATATAACTAAGACCCGCGTCAGGAAACACTTGTCCTGTTTCCTGACGAACCTTACCTAACCTAAATCGTAATGAGTTATTTATGCAGACACTAATTTGTCCACACACACACACACACACACACATGATTCCTCAAACTCACAGACCAGTACGTTATTATGACTCTCTAAGCTAATGAATACAAATAAAGGCTACAATATTAGGAACATTTCACAACTAAAACACAAACTAGATAAAAAAACAACTGACTGTCATTTCGGTTAATATCGGACCATTATCTGGCTTGCGAGGATGGATTGAAGTCTCATACAGTTTTCTTTTCAAATTTGTAGGTTAAATATACCATAGTTGACTATGGTCAATACATAACTTTATCAGAGAGAGCATAGAGGACCCTCGGACATTTACAAGGTTCAGCAACATTATTTTGAGGAGACAGTGATGCTGAGAGAGTTAACTAACCCAGTGACGACCAGGGATGTGCTAGCAGACAGTGGTGCTGAGAGAGTTAACTAACCCAGTGACGACCAGGGATGTGCTAGCAGACAGTGGTGCTGAGAGAGTTAACTAACCCAGTGACGACCAGGGATGTGCTAGCAGACAGTGGTGCTGAGAGAGTTAACAAACCCAGTGACGACCAGGGATGTGCTAGCAGACAGTGGTGCTGAGAGAGTTAACTAACCCAGTGACGACCAGGGATGTGCTAGCAGACAGTGATGCTGAGAGAGTTAACTAACCCAGTGACGACCAGGGATGTGCTAGCAGACAGTGGTGCTGAGAGAGTTAACTAACCCAGTGACGACCAGGGATGTGCTAGCAGACAGTGGTGCTGAGAGAGTTAACTAACCCAGTGACGACCAGGGATGTGCTAGCAGACAGTGATGCTGAGAGAGTTAACTAACCCAGTGACGACCAGGGATGTGCTAGCAGACAGTGGTGCTGAGAGAGTTAACTAACCCAGTGACGACCAGGGATGTGCTAGCAGACAGTGGTGCTGAGAGAGTTAACTAACCCAGTGACGACCAGGGATGTGCTAGCAAACAGTGATGCTGAGAGAGTTAACTAACCCAGTGACGACCAGGGATGTGCTAGCAGACAGTGGTGCTGAGAGAGTTAACTAACCCAGTGACGACCAGGGATGTGCTAGCAGACAGTGGTGCTGAGAGAGTTAACTAACCCAGTGACGACCAGGGATGTGCTAGACACACTGAGATATAATTTATAAAATAAACAGACCACGAGTGTTTAGCGTTCTCCATTCATATAGACAATGTGTTACGAATAGAATCCTAACTATCACCAAGAGTTAAGAGCTAATTAAACAAGTTCTTAAAGATTATACTAATCAGCCTGACTGTAGTGCTTCCGGGGGCATACAACAACGAGCACCAAACAACGAGCACCAAACAACGAGCACCAAACAACGAGCACCAAACAAACAACGAGCACCAAACAAACAACGAGCACCAAACAACGAGCACCAAACAAGCAACGAACACCAAACAAACAACGAACACCAAACAAACAAGGAGCACCAAACAAACAAGGAGCACCAAACAAACAACGAGCACCAAACAAACAATGAGCACCAAACAAACAACGAGCACCAAACAAACAACGAGCACCAAACAAACAACGAGCACCAAACAAACAACGAGCACCAAACAAACAATGAGCACCAAACAAACAACGAGCACCAAACAAACAATGAGCACCAAACAAACAACGAGCACCAAACAAACAACGAGCACCAAACAAACAACGAGCACCAAACAAACAATGAGCACCAAACAAACAACGAGCACCAAACAAACAACGAGCACCAAACAAACAACGAGCACCAAACAAACAACGAACACCAAACAAACAATGAGCACCAAACAAACAACGAGCACTAAACAAACAATGAGCACCAAACAAACAACGAACACCAAACAAACAATGAGCACCAAACAAACAATGAGCACCAAACAAACAACGAACACCAAACAAACAACGAACACCAAACAAACAACGAGCACCAAACAAACAACGAACACCAAACAAACAACGAACACCAAACAAACAACGAGCACCAAACAAACAATGAGCACCAAACAAACAACGAACACCAAACAAACAACGAGCACCAAACAAACAACGAGCACCAACAATGAACACCAAACAACGAACACTAAACAATGAACACCAAACAACGATCACCAAAGAATGATCACCAAACAATGAACACCAAACAATGAACACCAAACAATGAACACCAAACAATGAACACCAAACAATGAACACCAAACAATGAACACCAAACAATGAACACCAAACAACGATCACCAAACGACGAACAACAAATAACGAATAAAGAACGAATAACATACAGCTAACAACGAACACCAAACACAGAACAACCTCGAACACAAAACAACGAACACCAAACAAACAACGATCACCAAACAAACAACGATCACCAAACAACGAACACTAAACAATGAACACCAAAAAACACCAAACAACGAACACCAAACAACGAACACCAAACCAATGAGACAAACAACGAACACCAAACAAACAACGAACACCAAACAAACAACGAACACCAAACAACGAACACCAAACAAACAACGAACACCAAACAACGAACACCAAACAATGAAGACAAAACAACGAACACCAAACAAACAATGAACATCAAACAATGAACACCAAACAACGAACACCAAACAACGAACACCAAACAACGATCACCAAACAACGAACACCAAACAACGAACACCAAACAAACAATGAACATCAAACAATGAACACCAAACAACGAACACCAAACAACGAACACCAAACAACGAACACCAAACAACGAACACCAAACAACGAACACCAAACAAACAACGATCACCAAACAAACAACGATCACCAAACAACGAACACTAAACAATGAACACCAAAAAATGAACACCAAACAACGAACACCAAACAACGAACACCAAACAATGAAGACAAAACAACGAACACCAAACAAACAACGAACACCAAACAAACAACGAACACCAAACAACGAACACCAAACAAACAACGAACACCAAACAACGAACACCAAACAATGAAGACAAAACAACGAACACCAAACAAACAATGAACACCAAACAACGAACACCAAACAACGAACACCAAACAACGATCACCAAACAACGAACACCAAACAACGAACACCAAACAAACAATGAACACCAAACAACGAACACCAAACAACGAACACCAAACAACGATCACCAAACAACGAACACCAAACAACGAACACCAAACAACGAACACCAATAAATACAGGCATATGTTGCAGAAATGTCTAATTCATCAACTTGTTTATTGTCTGACTCATTGATCATCTTAGAGAACATCTTGTTCATGAATTGCAACAATACCAACAAGATGAAGCATTAGACACATGTGCAACATCTGGGTGTCTCTACTGGTAGACGTTTCGCCCACCTGTAGAACTATATACAAAAGCTGAGGCGTTGGAGTTGGTGTAGACCATCGTAGACTTGAAGACTCTGGGGCACAGGCAGGTAGACTGGCGCTTATATAGTTTCCATCACTCTGACATAGATCCTGGAGAGCGAAACGTTGCCACAATAAAATATGTCACATTAGTTGCATTTGGGATCCTTTTACCCAACATATTGTCAGTAATTGTACCAACATTATTACAATATACACCGAGTCTTCACTAAATTACGATACCCAGCACACGAAAGATGGCGAGACTATCATCCACACAACCAGACTGTCAACCAGAAGTTTCTTGTCACCAGCTGTCAACCAGAAGATTCTTGTCACCAGCTGTCAACCAGAAGATTCTTGTCACCAGCTGTCAACCAGAAGATTCTTGTCATCAGCTGTCAACCAAAAGATTCTTGTCACCAGCTGTCAACCAGAAGATTCTTGTCACCAGCTGTCAACCAGAAGATTCTTGTCACCAGCTGTCAACCAGAAGATTCTTGTCACAAGCTGTCAACCAGAAGATTCTTGTCACCAGCTGTCAACCAGAAGATTCTTGTCACCAGCTGTCAACCAGAAGATTCTTGTCACCAACTGTCAACCAGAAGATTCTTGTCACCAGCTGTCAACCAGAAGATTATTGTCACCAGCTGTCAACCAGAAGATTCTTGTCAACCGCTGTCAACCAGAAGATTCTTGTCACCAACTGTCAACCAGAAGATTCTTTTCACCAGCTGTCAACCAGAAGATTCTTGTCACCAGATGTCAACCAGAAGATTCTTGTCACCAACTGTCAACCAGAAGATTCTTGTCACCAACTGTCAACCAGAAGATTCTTGTCACCAGCTGTCAACCAGAAGATTCTTGTCACCAACTGTCAACCAGAAGATTCTTGTCACCAGATGTCAACCAGAAGATTCTTGTCACCAGCTGTCAACCAGAAGATTCTTGTCACCAGCTGTCAACCAGTCTTTAGACAACATCACCAGTCTTGCTAAATAAGTTAGACACGTGCGTAACAGTCAGGTGTCTAGTACAGAAGAGTTAGCAGAAGCAGTAGAGATGTGAAGACGATATCATCGGTCCATAATCTTTGAAGAAGTTGCTTTTGAGGTGGTCAGTCCCTTACTTTTCAACCTATCGGTGTTCTATACCATTTCCATATCGACATCACCAGCCAATCGTCTTCACCCTCCTATATACATCTAACCTTTTCCAAAAACTACCCAAGAATTAGTTTTAGTTTCCATCCTACATAAATAGAGGTCTTAAACAGTTTTATTGTCCCATATGTAAATTAATGAAGCTATCATAGCTTATTCATAGCTTGCTAGTGGGTCTGGGTTTGACAGGGACCTGTCAACTATGGGCCAGTAGGCCTGCTGCAGTGCTCCTCCTTGTGTTCTGGTCTAACATAATGACATCACAGATTAAAACACATGTACAACAGTTGGGTATCTTAATTGTTGAAACGTTTTGCCCAAACAGTAGGCTTCTTCAGTCACATACAGAGGCAGCAGTAGAAATGTTATCAGTCCATCAACCTTGGAGGAAAAGTATTTGAGGTGGTCAGTCCCTCAGCCTGGAGAAGAGTTCAGCTCCACATGTGTCTAATCGTCAATCTTGTCGACAATGTCTACCATTCACGTGCAACATAAGGACTGAAGAAGCCACTAGGGGCGAAACGTTTCCTATGATAAATGTGCTGAAATTGCACCTAAGTGTCTTAGTGGCCCTCGTATATTAGACTGCAAAAATCCCGACCCATTAAGCGGTAAAGGATGAATATTACTTAGATGGGGCGAGGTGGCCCATCCATCCATCCATCCGTCTATCCGTCTGACGTTGATAATCAACTTTTAATTCGCCAATCATCTGTCAGAAGTTGAAATTATCCAGGATAATTGACCTCCAGAACTGAATTCGAAGTTTTTTCCAAAATCTGGTCTGAAAATTTCTGAAAAAATGATGCGGCAACGGCACCGTTTAGAGGCAACGGTACAACGGTGAAGTGCGTAAGTTGGATCAACGGTACGACGGTAAAGTGCGTGAGTTGGATCAACGGTACGACGGTGAAGTGAGTGAGTTGGATCAACGGTACGACGGTGAAGTGCGTGAGTTGGATCAACGGTACAACGGTGAAGTGAGTGAGTTGGATCAACGGTACGACGGTGAAGTGCGTATTCCAAGGGGTGCACGAACCCCCAGGATCCACGAATCCCCCAGGGTGCACAAACCCCCCAGGGTGGACGAACCCCCAGGGGTGCACGAACTCCCCAGGGTGGACAAACCTCCAGGGTGCACGTCCCCCAGGGTGCACGAACCCCCAGAATCCACAAACCCACAGGGTGCACAACCCCAAGAGTGGACGAACCCCCAAGATGGACGAACCCCTAGGGTGCACGAACCCTCATAGGTGCACGAACCCCCAGGGGTGCACGAACCCTCCCAGGGTGCATGAACCCCCAGGGTGCACGACCCACAGGTTGCACGTACCTTCAGGGCGCACGAACCCCCATGGGTCCACGTACTACCCGGGACAGGTAAGTACCCCAACGGACGCACGAATCCCCTGGGACGTACGAACCACCAGGGTGCATGAAACCCCCCAGGGTGCACGAACCCCCCAGGGTGCACGAAACCCCCCAGTGTGCACGTAAACCCCCCAGGGGTGCACGAACCACCCCTAGGGTGCACGGAACCCCATAGGGTGCACGGAACCCCACAGGGTGCACGGAACCCCATAGGGTGCACGGAACCCCACAGGGTGCACGGAACCTCCCAGGGGCGTCCGAGTGAGCTGTTAAAATTTCCAGAGCTGATCACATTTCGCTCTCCACTTCCCTCGGGCGAAACGTTTCGTTGATATAGATTCCTGATATAGACTTAGACACTTGTGGAACACTTGGGTGTCCTTATTGACTTGGAAACGTTTCGCCACACAGTGGCGAAGAAGAATGGTGAAGATCAGAAGGAGTTTGAGGTAATCAGTCCCTCAGTCTTGAACATAATACAGCATTTGCTGTATTATTTTCAAGATTGATGGACTGATTACCTCGACTCCAGTCTGAGGGACTGATTACCTCAAACTTCTTCTGATCTTCACTCTTCTTCTTTGTATAGACTGATGAAGCCACTGTGGGACGAAAAGTTTCCTCAGTAAAGACACCCAAGTGTTGCACATGTGTCTAATTTACCAACTTGTCGGTTCTCTGGACCATTTATCCGGGTAGGACCTGGTTTAGAAACAGGTGAGCGAACACTATTACATGTTAAGAAAGCGTTTCGCTCCTGGGACCTTGAACAAGTCTAACATACAGAAGTTATTTGATATGATTGATTCGCCAGGAAGTGTGTACTGACGCGGGTCTTGCGTCCTGACGCGGGTCTTGCGTCCTGAGGCGGGTCTTGTGTCCTGACGCGGGTCTTAACGCTAAGCTGACCCGTCTGAGAATCTCTAATGAGATGTCGATATAATTCAGCTGTTCTGTAGCCTCGATCGTGGTCTTACAGAGAGTTTACAAGGACAGTAAGTATATACAGTGGAATCTCGGCTCTCGAACAACTCCGTACTCGAACAATTCGGTATTCGAACGCTTTGTTCGGTAAACAAATAGCTCGGTAGTCGACCGTTTGCTCGGTACTCGACCAAACAAACACGACCTGCCAGAACTTCGCTGTAAACTATTTCGTGTTTTCTCGCATTTTTTTGGTGTTTTTCATATTATTTGTATAAATAAGTCACCATGGGGCCTAAGAGGGTTGGCAATAACAGCCAACCAAAACAAAAAAGTGGTTGGGAAAAATTCGTTCTGTACTCGAAGAGATCGGCACTCGAACAGATCGGTACTCGAACAGATCAGTACTCGAACAGCCTTCTGGAACCAAGTTCCACTGTACAGGCGGAGAGTGAGGTTAGGTTAAGTTTTGTCAGGAAACAGGACAAGTGTTTCCTGACGCGGGTCTTAGTCATATGATGACCCACAGCTGGAGCTTTTGGTCATCTGACCGAGGCCTTCCACTGGCTTACCCCTCCACCCCTTCAAAAATTTTAGTCATAGTTATAACCATTTAGTGACTTGTGAGGTGTGAGGGACACACAGTGACTTGTGAGGTGTGAGGGACACACAGTGACTTGTAGAATACCATACTGAGACGAGGACAGGTAGACAATGTGATCACGTGACTCCTGTGTTGATGAGACACACGTGCAAGAGTTAGGTATCTTTATTCCGAAACGTTTCGCCCACACAGTAGGCTTCTTCAGTCGATGTAGATGAATGGTTCAGAGAACCGACAAGTTGTTAAATTAGACACATATGCAACACTTGGGTATCTTTATTGAGGAAACGTTTCGCCACACAGTGGCTTCATCAGTCCAATACAAAGAAGAAAGTAGTAATAGTAGTAATTTAACAACTTGTCGGTTCTCTGAACCATTCATCTACATCCTGTCTGACACAGCAACTTCTTGGGATCTTGATACAAAGGGATTCTTCAACATTTGTCCAAACCTTTGGACAAGGACTTACTTCGACTAGTGGATGATACCACTATGACCCGCCTCCTCCTGCTTCATCTCACCTGTCTACAGTATATAAGCAACTTCTATTTGCCTTATGTTGTATTTACTTCAAGATTGATGGACTGAACACATCGACTCCAGGCCGAGGGACTGATTACCTCAAACTCCTCCTTTTATTACTACTTTCTTCTTTGTATTGGACTGATGAAGCCACTGTGTGGCGAAACGTTTCCTCAATAAAGATACCCAAGTGTTGCATATGTGTCTAATTCTTCAGTCGAGTACAGAAGTGATGTGAAGACGATGTAATCAGTCCATTACCCTGAAGACGTAGTTTTGAGGTGGTCAGTCCCAAGTGTTCCTGTGTTGTTAGGTAGGTGGTGCTTTGCCTGGTAGAGTATCATGCATGATACTCTCTCTTAACTAATTTGTTGGTATTTATTACCAAGGTTAATATGGCGGATGGGACTTGAACCCCATGACAATTAAGAATTAAAATTTAAATCTAAAAGTCCACACAAAGTGTTGGCTGAAATGATATTTGTTTGGTTGAGTGTATGCTGTATAAACCATACCACGGGTGGGGTTCGAACCCGCGATCAGAGAGCCTAAAAACTCCAGACCGTCGCGTTAGCCACTGGGCCAGTAATCGTGTCATTACGATTTCATGGGTTATGCTGTATTGATATATACCTAGTTGGATGAATCTTATTAGAGCCACCTGGTCCAGTGGTTAACGCACTGGCCTGAGTTTTAGCACTCACTTGCCTTGGGTTCAACCCCCCCATTCCGCTGGTGCTCAAGGCTGTGTCTTAGCCTTTCTTTATATTTTTATTTTTACAAGTACATGTACAAGGTATACAGCCCATAGCTGACATCAATAACGTACTGCTATATAGAAAGCCCCTTGTTATGCAGAGCATTTCGGGCAAATTAGGTCAGTTTTGTCCCAGGATGCGACCCACACCAGTCCACTAACACCCAGGTACCCATTATTACTGATGGGTGAACATAGACAACCGGTGTAAGAAAACACGTCCGATGTTTCTACCCTCGCTGGGAATCGAACCCGGACCCTCACCGTGTGAAGCGAGATCTTTAGCCACCAGGCCACGGGCCACCATATACGTGAAAAAGTGGCTTATACGTATACTGTAGACAGGTGAGGTGAAGCAGTCGTAGGCGGCGTCACAGTGGACAAATCCACAGGTGGAAGCAGGTCATGGCCATAGGTCAAGCAAGCTTTGAATTCTCTGTATCAGGATCCCAACATGTTGCTGTGTCTGGCCCCTCGAGGGAGGGTCCTTGGTGCTGGTGAAGGGTTCTTGATCCGAGGAGTTGGACCTGTGCTCCGATTCCTCGACTCTTTCAAACCCCCTCCTCCCCAGGGCGCTGCATAACCCCTACGGATTTAACACTCCCATCTCATGACTGTAATAATAGTAATAATAATAATAATAATAATAATAATAATAATAATAATAATAATAATAATAATAATAATAATAATAATAATAATAATAATAATAATAATAATGACAGTAATAATAATAATAATAATAATAATAATAATAATAATAATAATAATAATAATGACAGTAATAATAATAATAATAATAATAAAAATAATAATAATAATAATGACAGTAATAATAATAATAATAATAATAATAATAATAATAATAATAATAAAAATAATAATAATAATAATAATAATAATAATAATAATAATAATAATAATAATAATAATAATAATAATAATACATAAGTTCGTACCACTGCTTTATCATAAGTAGTACCACAAACGACTTATCGGACACACCACGACCACCAAAAACGACTCAAAGGGGTGGGGGGGGCGTGGACCACCATCAACTAGCAGGGCAAAGAGTACAAAAAAAAAAAGACTGATCCCATTGGAAGAGAATTAATGAAGACGTGAGCGAAGATAAATGTGGAGTAGGTCGCTATTTGGCGAGGCGGGTCGCGTGTGAGCGCCGCCTCGCACACGAACGCCCACACACACTCACGTACGACACGAACGTACATATTCGCGGCGGTAATACACCCCTCTGTCAGCAGCTGACTATATCATGCATGAATGAATTATTTTTCCTGCATTTGTTTGGGTGAAGGGGTTAGTCCCCTTTGGTAATGGGAGGTACTGAGCGGCCATGTACTTGGTGGTAATGGGTGACAGGATCCACCCATGTCCTGGGTGGTAATGGGTGACAGGACCCACCCATGTCCTGGGTGGTAATGGGTGACAGGATCCACCCATGTCCTGGGTAGTAATGGGTGAAAGGACTCACCCATGTCCTGGGTGGTAATGAGTGAGAGGACCCACCCATGTCCTGGGTGGTAATGGGTGACAGGACCCACCCATGTCCTGGGTGGTAATGGGTGACAGGACCCACCCATGTCCTGGGTGGTAATGGGTGACAGGACCCACCCATGTCCTGGGTGGTAATGGGTGACAGGACCCACCCATGTCCTGGGTGGTAATGGGTGACAGGATCTATTGATAAGAACTATCTACCCAGGCTATCTATTGAGTGCAACATTCCACAGCTACTGCATAAACCCTAGTTTTTCTGCAATTGCAATTGAAAAACTGTATTAAAAACTGAATAGTGAATACTGTGAAGTTCTTTTAACTGTGAAGGACATTTAACTATGAAGGTCTTTTAACCGTGAAGGAGATTTAACTTACCGTCTGTACCTGGGCTTAACACTATCCCTCAGATGATGTTTAAGACACGTATGCAACAGTTGGGTACCTTCGTTGTTGAAACGTTTCGCCCACACTGTAGGCTTCTTCAGTCAAATATAGAGGTCTGGAACTATATATTGTTCCAGACCTTGGAGCTGAACTCTTTTTCCAGGCTGAGGGACTGACCACCTCAAATACTTTTTCTCTAAGGTTGAGGGACTGATTATATTTCTACTGCTGCCTCTGTATTTGACTGAAGAAGCCTACAGTGTGGGCGAAACGTTTCATCAATAAAGATACGCAACTGTTGCACTATCGGTCACCGTGAGGGCTCTACCAGCCTCTGAGCCCAGTACTACTGTTCACCGTGAGGGCTCTACCAGCCTCTGAGCCCAGTACTACTGTTCACCGTGAGGGCTCTACCAGCCTCTGAGCCCAGTACTACTGTTCACCGTGAGGGCTCTACCAGCCTCTGAGCCCAGTACTACTGTTCACCGTGAGGGCTCTACCAGCCTCTGAGCCCAGTACTACTGTTCACCGTGAGGGCTCTACCAGCCTCTGAGCCCAGTACTACTGTTCACCGTGAGGGCTCTACCAGCCTCTGAGCCCAGTACTACTGTTCACCGTGAGGGCTCTACCAGCCTCTGAGCCCAGTACTACTGTTCACCGTGAGGGCTCTACCAGCCTCTGAGCCCAGTACTACTGTTCACCGTGAGGGCTCTACCAGCCTCTGAGCCCAGTACTACTGTTCACCGTGAGGGCTCTACCAGCCTCTGAGCCCAGTACTACTGTTCACCGTGAGGGCTCTACGCTGGACTCAGCTGTCAGCATCTAAGCTCAATTATCCCGGAGGAACCTAGTATTCTCGCCCAGAAGACCAGCGCAGAGATGCAAAAACAATCCACTCTCAACACCCGGGTTCTCCTCACGCACACTTAACTCCTGACACTGTGTCTCGCGTTCTCTCTATCTATCTCTCTCTTCCTGATTACCTACCACTTTCCCTATTTTACCCTTGTTTCCTTGCGGGCTTAGCACTTCCTCAAAATAATTATGGTAATAACAATACTAACAACGACAGTAATAATAATATTATTGACAATAATAATATTATAATAATAATAATAATAATAATAATAATAATAATAATAATAATAATAATAATAATAATAATAATAATATTCACCTCAAGTGTAGGCTGAGATTGCAGCAATCACAGCATTTCCTGTGACACCTTCCTCCCCCCCCCCTTCAATGTATCGCCTGGACCAGCAACTAGAGCTTGCTGTGTCCACACTGCTGCAGAATGTTTTTGACAGGTTTTATAATGGAAGGTTTGCACACCACTACACTGCCACCCACCTAACCTTACTCTCCCTAACCTTACTCTCCCTAACCTTACTCTCCCTAACCTTACTCTCCCTAACCTTACTCTCCCTAACCTTACTCTCCCTAACATTTCTTCAACATTACACTCTCTTAATTTCTAAACGAATTACTTAAAAAAATAAAGTGATAAATATTTCAGGTTTACGCTGCTTTAAATCTCTGTCTCTGTCTCTCTCTGTCTCTCTCTGTCTCTCTCTGTCTCTCTCTGTCTCTCTCTGTCTCTCGAAACTCAGAAGATTAATTGATTTGTATATTTTGATCCTTTTCTGATGTCCTCTTCGGTAGATACATTGGTATAAGGAGAACATAGTTGCACATTCGGGGAAATATCAACTAACAACTATTACAAAACCTCTGTTCACACCAAGGTACATTCAATCGTCTCGACAAAGTGACCAACATAATCACGTTCTATCCCAACAAGGGAATCTCTTTTCCAAGACACACAAACATTCGGCAGCGCAACACGCGCAAGGATACCATGTAAAGGCTGCGACCAAGCATACATGGGACAGACAGGGCGAACACTATCTACAAGGATCATCAAACACCAGAGGAAAATACGTTATGAACAGGATAATTGAGCCTTTTTTCAGCATGTTAGCAACAGCAAGCACTATGACGAACACAAAACCACAATACCGTGACTGGAACAATACAAAAAATAACCCGGACATAGAAGAGAGGAGCTTACAACGACGTTTCGGTCCCACTTGGACCATTTACAAAGTCACACTAACAGAAAAGAGAGAGGGCAGTATATATAGGAGAGGGAGACAGGAACGGGACCAAGAGAGGAAGAAAAGGAAGCAGAAGTAGTGCTAAGCTGATAGTGGAAGTAGTAGTAGGTATAGTACTGGTAGTAGAAAGTAGGGAGAGTAGTATAGTGGCACAAGGGAGAAAAGGGGAGTGAAGGGAGGAAAGCAGGGGAAGAAAATTCATTGGGAACCTACCACCATCAAATACAAATCACACTGGCGTAAAAATCATAGAATCTGCCCTCATAGCTACCACTCCCAGTTTCAACATCTCACGGGGACAATGGACACAAGACGTCATTTCAAAATTCTCCCTCAAGAAGCATATACCAGCGTCCGACCTAACACATAACACCAACACAACATCGGGAATTACATAGCACAAAGGAACTTCCTACCCAGATCTTCATCTTCACCACAGCTCCTGTCTTCTCACCCCCTCACTACTTAACACGTCCCTCCACGTACCCTTGTACGTGGAGGGACGTACAAGGGTACGTCCTCGCACGTCCCTTGTACGAGGTGAGGTGAAGCCTTCCCTGTATATTCATCTTCTCCCTTCACTTATATATCTGCTGAAGAGGATACCTGGTGGAGGTTTCCGGGGCCAATACCCCTGCGGTCCGGTCCGTGACCAGGCTCCGTGGTGGATGAGGGTCTCATCAACCAGGCTGTTACTGCTGGCAGCACGTAAACCGCGTACGAGCCACAGCGAGTGGGTGCGGGAGGGAAGAGGAGCGATTGGTGGAATGATGATGTAAAGAGAGTAGTAAGGGAGAAAAAGTTAGCATATGAGAGGTTTTTACAAAGTAGAAGTGATGCAAGGAGGGAAGAGTATATGGAGAGAAAAAGAGGTTAAAAGAGTGGTGAAGCAATGTAAAAGAGAGCAGATGAGAGAGTGGGTGAGATGTTATCAGCAAATTTTGTTGAAAATAAGAAAAAGTTTTGGAATGAGATTAATAAGTTGAGGAAGCCTAGAGAACAAATGGATTTGACAGTTAAAAATAGGAGAGGAGAGTTATTAAATGGAGAGTTAGAGGTATCGGGAAGATGGAGAGAATATTTTGAGGATTTGTTAAATGTTGATGAAGACAGGGAAGCTGTGATTTCGTGTGTAGGGCAAGGAGGAATAACATCTTGTAGGAGTGTGGAAGAGCCAGTTGTGGGTGTAGGGGAAGTTCGTGAGGCAGTGGGTAGAATGAAAGGGGGTAAGGCAGCTGGGATTGATGGGATAAAGATAGAAATGTTAAAAGCAGGTGGGGATATAATTTTGGAGTGGTTGGTGCTATTATTTAATAAATGTATGGAAGAGGGTAAGGTACCTAGGGATTGGCAGAGAGCGTGTATTGTTCCTTTGTATAAAGGCAAAGGGACAAAAGAGAGTGCAAAAATTATAGGGGAATAAGTCTGTTGAGTGTACCTGGTAAAGTGTATGGTAGAGTTATTATTGAAAGAATTAAGAGTAAAACAGAAAGCAGGATAGCAGATGAACAAGGGGCTTTAGGAAAGGTAGGGGTGTGTAGACCAAGTGTTTACAGTGAAACATATAGGTGAACAGTATTTGGATAAGGGTAAAGATGTTTTGTGGCATTTATGGATTTGGAAAAGGCGTATGATAGGGTAGATAGGGGGCAATGTGGCAGATGTTGCAGGTGTATGGAATAGGAGGAAGGTTACTGAAAGCAGTGAAGAGTTTTTATGAGGATAGTGAGGCTCAGGTTAGAGTGTGTAGGAGGGAAGGGACTATTTCCCAGTAAAAGTGGGCCTTAGACAAGGATGTGTGATGTCACCGTGGTTGTTCAATATATTTATAGATGGGGTTGTAAGAGAAGTGAATGCGAGGGTCTTGGCAAGAGGTGTTGGGCTAAAAGATAAAGAAGCAAATACAAAGTGGGAGTTGTCACAGTTGCTTTTTGCTGATGACACTGTGCTTTGGGAGATTCTGAAGAGAAGCTGCAGAGGTTGGTGGATGAATTTGGTAGGGTGTGAAAGAAGAAAATTGAAAGTGAATATAGGAAAGAGTAAGGTGATGAGGATAACAAAAAGAATAGGTGACGAAAGATTGGATATCAGATTGGAGGGAGAGAGTATGGAGGAGGTGAATGTATTCAGATATTTGGGAGTGGACATGTCGGCGGATGGGTCTATGAAGGATGAGGTGAATCATAGAATTGATGAGGGAAAAGGGTGAGTGGAGCACTTGGAGTCTGTGGAGACAAAGAACCTTGTCCATGGAAGTAAAGAGGGAATGTATGAGAGTATAGTTATACCAACGCTCTTATATGGGTGTGAAGCATGGTGATGAATGTTGCAACGAGGAGAAGGCTGGAGGCAGTGGAGATGTCATGTCTGAGGTCAATGTGTGGTGTGAATATAATGCAGAGAATTCGGAGTTTGGAAATTAGGAGGAGGTGCGGATTACCAAAACGATTGTCCAGAGAGCTGAGGAGGGGTTGTTGAGGTGGTTTGGACATGTAGAGAGAATGGAACGAGACAGAGTGACTTCTGAGAGTGTATAAATCTGTAGTGGAGGGAAGGCGGTAGGGGTCGGCCTAGGAAAGGCTGGAGGAGGGGGCAAAGGAAGTTTTGTGTGCGGGGGGCTTGGATTTCCAGCAAGCATGTGTGAGCGTATTTGATAGGAGTGAATGGAGGCATATGGTTTTTAATACTTGACGTGTGTTGGAGTGTGAGCAAAGTAACATTTATGAAGGGATTCAGGAAACCGGCAGGCCGGACTTGAGTCCTGAGATGGGAAGTACAGTGCCGGCACCTGAAGGAGGGTGTTAATGT